>MU224360.1:472418-549499 GCA_018584345.1 Thuja plicata
ATTAAATGTGAAAATGCTTATTAGGTAAAAGGATTGAATTATAATCTGTTGAGTGTTTCTCAGCTGAATAATTTAGGTCATAAAGTAGCATTTGAGAACAAGAAGGAAAAGATCTTCAATGAATCAGGAACACTGATTGGTACCGGTGAGCAGACCAAAGTTAATTTATTCTATCTGAATGATACTAACCCCACTTGCTTGATGACTAGAAACGAAGGCATATGGTTGTGGAACAAAAGGTTGTGTCATGTGAACTTTGACAACATGATGAAGATAAGAACGAAAAGAAGTGTAAGAGGCTTATCGACAATGACAAATCCAAACAACATCATGTGCAAGAATTGTCAAAGAGGTAAAAGGACAAGGTCTAATTTCAAAAGAAAAACCCATAAATCTGGTTATATTCTAGAATTAGTCCATACCAATTTATGTGGAGCTATGAGGACAAAGAGGTATTATGGAGATAGATATTTTATTCTCTTTGTTTATGATTATTCTATAATGATGACAGTCATGTTCCTAAAAGAAAAATCTAAAGCATTCAAGATGTTTAAATGGTATAAGGCTATGGTAGAGAAACAAAGTGGTAAGGATCTAAAATGTTTGAGATCAGATAAAGGAGGAGAATTTATATCAGATGAATTCACTAATTTCTGTAATGAGAATGGTATAAAAAGACAGGTTTCTGCACCATGAACACCACAACAAAATGGGATTGCTGAGAGAAGGAATGGATCAATAGTTGATTGTGCAAGAACACTGATGATAGAGAAGGACATCACTCAGATATTTTGGAGGGAAGCTATTAGCACTTCTATTTACACACTTAACATAGTAAAATTAAGAAAGGACTCAAAAAAGACTCCTTATGAGCTATGGTATGGTAAAGCGCCCAATGTAAGTTACTTCAAAATATTTGGAAGTCAATGTTATGTCTTAAAAGATGATAGAAATGGAAAACTTGATGCCAAAAGTGATGAAGGCATTTTTCTGGGGTAGTCTACCAAAAGAAAAGATTTTAAATGTCTAATCAAGGCTTCTAACAAAATAGTTGAAAGTGCAAATATAAAGATTGATGAATTTGTAGAAAAGAATGAGTGCAAAAGCACAAAAGAACCTGAAGACTATAATAAATTTGTATACTGTGAAGGACCCACAACTCTACCCGAGCAACAGTGCATAAATCCAAAACAACAGAATGTTGCAACCAACGGTCAGAATGTTGTTACCGATGGTCAGGATAATGATCAAGATAATGAGCAAGGTAATGAAGATCAAGCTGATATGCAAATATTTGTACTTGTACTTGCAAGATATGTAAAAATAAACCATCCAGAGGACCAAATCATAGGAGATAAGAAAGCTGGTACAAGAACAAGGAGTAAGTTTTTAAACTCAAATTGCTTAATTTGTGAGTTTGAACCAAAGTATTTCAATGTTGCACTAGATAATGAAGAATGGATAAGTGCTATGAATGATGAGAATGAATAGATTGAAAAGAACAAGACATGGTCACTTGTGCCAAGACCAGATGACAAGAATTTCATCAGTACAAAATGGATATCTAGGAACAAATTGAACGAGAATGGGGAAGTCACAAGGAACAAAGCAAGACTAGTATGCAAAGGATATGCACAAGAGGAAGGTAAAGACTATGGATAAATTTTTGCACCAATTGCTAGGCTATAAGGAGTAAGAATTCTACTTGCTTATGCTGCATACAAAGGATTCAAAGTATATCAAATGGGCATCAAGTCAACATTCCTAAATGGAATACTTGAAGAAGAGGTATACATTGAACAACCAGAAGGGTTTGTAGATCTAGACAAGAGGAACATGGTATGTAGACTTCACAAAGCCTTGTATGGATTAAAAAAAGCTCCTAGAGCCTGGTATGAAAGACTTCATTCCTATCTAATAAGTATTGGATTCATAAGGACTAGTGAGAACAGTAATCTGTATTTAAAAGAAGATACTAATGCTAACACTTTGATTGCTGAAATATTTGTTGATGACATCATATTTGGAGGCAATGATATGCTATGCAAATCATTTTCTAATGAGATGAGCAAGGAATTTGAGATGTCTATGTTTGGAGAGATCAAGTTCTTTCTTGGTCTACAGATAATTCAACAAAGTGAAGGTATTTTCATTACTAAGTCCAAATACATCAAAGAAGTTCTGAAAATATTCAAGATGGAAGATTCCAAACCTGTTGGAACACTGATGGCTACTGGATGCAAATTAACAAAGGAAGGCAATACAACTGAGGTAAATTAGACTCTATACAGATCCATGATAGGAAAACTCATGTATGTTGTACACACTAGACCAGATATTGCACATGCAGTATGAATTGTTGCTAGATTTTTTGTTAACCCCAGGGAATCACATATAACTGTTGTGAAAAGAATACTAAGATATCTAAAGAATACTGAGGAATTTGACTTATGGTATAGAAGATAAGGAAAATTTGAACTAAAAGTGTTTACCAACGCTGATTGGGCTAGAAATCTTGATGACCGGAAGAGCACAACTGGAGGAGCATTCTTTATGGGTGACAGACTTGTCACATGGATTAGCAAGAAGTAGGGATGCATCTCTTAGTCTACTGCAGAAGCAGAATATGTTGCTGCTACTGCAAACTGCTCAAATATTGCTTGGATCAAATAGCTACTGGAAGGTATGCATATGAAGATCAAAGAACCAGTAGTTATTTATTGTGACAACACCAGTGCAATAAATATTTCCAAAAATCTAGTCATGCATGCGAAGACTAAACACATTTCCATCAAGTATCATTATTTGAGAGAACAAGTCCAAGAAAAAGAGGTGATGCTTGAATATGTGCAACCAAAAGAACAATTGGCTAATATATTCACCAAGCCACTACCCAAGGATACATTTGAGTACCTAAGGAAAAGACTAGGGGAAAAACTCATGTCTAATAGTCAGTAAAAGGACTGAATGCTGCATCAACTATACATTATCAACATATCAAATATGATTGATGCAAGCAAAAGCTAAACTTCAAAGCTACATCTATATACAGAAAGGTATATATCAGAACCAAGCACATGAGAAGATTGATATATTGATAATGGATAAGGGAAATTCAAGGAATATATTATGGAAAGAAGAAGTTGGTTGACAGAATGTCAGAATGTCAGATATTTGTGAAAATATTTGTTTGGCATTAATGTCAAAGGGAGAGAATGTTTCCATATTATCATCAGAAACTATTCATTATCAGATTACTCCAAACAAGGAGAGATCATATCCAAAGGGAGAGAATTTCTATAAAAGTTGCAAACAAAAGACAGAGAGAACATAGAAGAAGAATAATCAAAGATTAAATTGACACCAACAGAGGTCACAACACATCAGAAGAAGAAGAAGGAAAGTTGCAAGAATCAAATCTAAGCTTACACAAAGCTTATCGATGATCAGACATTTTATCGGTTATCAAAACAAACTGTTGGGTAATTTGATGAATCTCAACAATTGTATTTCATATTGTATTAGAAATAGTATAGTGTGATAATATAGTATGTTGCCATCAATGCCAAAGGGAGAGATTGATGACATGTAACTGATTAAATGGTTGACTATATTAAGTTGAAGATGATACAAAACATTAAATCAGTCACTGGTTTGTATTGTCATTGATGTCAACTTGATATCATCTGTATGGTCATATACATAATGCCAAACACTTCAGAGAATCAATGGAATAGAGGTTATGCTTTCAAAAATACATAAAAGTCAAGTATTCACTAAGTGACAGACTACACCGATAGAGTGCACACCATCGGTAAAGATAGAGATAAAAGTCACAAGTGATGCCCGACGAGTAGAAGATAGTATTTCCCAAAAAAGCAGAATCAAAGGATGCCCAATGAGCTAAAAATAGTGTTGCCTGATGAGAAAGATCCAATGGTGCCCGACAGATGGAGATCCTGAAGCTAATTGAAGCAACACCGACGGAACTGGCAGTTGTCACCGGTGACAAATTGCAGAATTGACCGATAGAACAGAAAGATCAGAAAATGACAAAATATCTAGCTGACAGAGCTAAAAGATAGACTTAACTGGTTGTTTGATTTGTTTTATTCGACCATAGTTAAGTAAGTGATTTAAAGATGATTTACACATTTGGCAAGAAGATAACTATGAGATAAATCAGGAGTTAAAGCCGTAAATCAATTTGGTTGGATTATTTTTTACGCCAAGAATCAAGAACCAAGAATTAAGGAATATCATGTCTATTTAAGAGACAAGCATATTTCATTCTCAGTGGTGGTCAAATAAGCAATCAAATACATGGGGGAGCGAACTGATAGAAGATGCTGAAGAGAAACTGATGAAGGATTAACTTCATGCAGTCTTGATCAATCAAGCTGAGGGAGAGCTAAAGAATTCTACAGACACCGATGGACAGAAAAGAACAGCATCACAGAGTAGAAAGAGTTAAAAGGAATTGTATTGATACATTGATCAGAAAAATATTGTAAGTAAATAGATCTGAAAATCTATAATTCAGTTGCATTAGAAACAGGTCATTTTCTTTCAATTTAACCATTGAAGCATTAAGTCTCTTAACAGAGCAGGATTTAACAGTCTTTTGTAATTGAGGTATATCCTAACAGATTACTAGAAGGTTGACTCATGATAGTAGCACCGGTCTTACCTAAAGCCTATTGACAGTCTAAGAAGGAGGCTGATTCAAGGATGGTAGTAAGATTTGCATAAAGCCATTTGACAATCATGAGACTGATTCAAGGATGGTAGCGTAGATGCCAGATACTTAGTGACAACCTATGTATTGAAAATCCTCTAACAAGGTTGTACTTAACAGTGTGTTTGTAACCTTTAACAGGGTTAGCTCCTAACAGTGCTCACTTTAGAAGAGTGAAAATTTGGGGTACCGGTCCTAGTGGTTTTTCCCTTAATAGGGTTTCTACGTTAAAATCCTTGTGTTATGTGTGTATGGTTAATTATTTTAGTGTTTTACATTCTACATATGCATTTATGGATTGACTGGTATACTCTACATATTTACTGAGTATCGTTAAATACAGTTTACTACTTATCGGTTATCAAGGAGAAACAGGACAGACAAGGTAAATCGACAGACAGTTATTTGTTTCAAGTATTTCAAAGGCATACATCTTGTAGGGACTTAATAATTTGAGAAGTATTGATTGGTGGATTAAATTTTAAATAGGATGAATTTTTGAGGCCACTGATTCACCCCCCTTCCCTCTCAGTTATTACTAACATTTTTTGTGGTTGCTTCTCAATGTCTTGTCTCTAGTTAGTTTGTTGTTACTCTTTTATCAGTGTGTTGTTGTCTATACATTCTCAGATTGCGGCTCTATAAGGTTCGTCACCCTTTTTTTGTTTCTAATTAATATAAAAAACTTATGCAAATCATGATGTTATTTGATAATGACCAATATTGTATTCGTTAAACACTAGATTACATTACTTTTTCATTTAGAGATAGGTCGAAAAGTACATGTTTTGTCATATTATTCCTACTTTTGATTTTATATTTTTCTAGGAAGACCAGGGATAAAAAAACATAAAGAAGTACCTCTTATCTTTCATCAATGCCTTAAGAAGGCTTATGAGGGTTGAATGATTAAATTATATAGAGATGGTTACATAAATATTTTATGAATCAAGTCTTTTTTTTTTGAGATATTTTTAATTAATACAACTCAAGAAGCTCCTTATAAAACTAAACTTGATTTATGTATTAAACATGTGTATCTTAAATAATCTTGATTGTATGTGAATGAACAAAATGATTAATAGTTTATTGACCTAGTAAGATTGTGAAGGTAAAATCTAACATTATTTATACACCTTATTTTAAAAATCCATGAAGACAAAAGGAGTAACCTACCTCCAGTTACAAAACATATAATTACTATAATTAAGTATTAAATATATGTTAGCCTTTAAGAAATGTGTACGTATGATCAATTGATTACTCATGTGCTATGAAAAAATAAGAAGAGTAAAGGTATTTTCATTGATAAGGAAAACCATGTTTATTCTTGTACAAGTATTCCTACAACAATTGCAAAGAATATTTTACAAGGTAAACTAGAGAAAATTTGTATATAGAATTATCTCCAAAGAAACAAGAACAATTAGTAAATAAAGATAAATCTTAAATTTGACTTCTTTATAGAACATTTGTCAAAGATTGAATTATGCACAATGATGAGAGTTTGGTTATGTACAATGTAGAGAACATTATAATACATGGTTGATATGAAGACGATTAGTTAGAAGACATTTATTCTCACCCTATTGGTTGAGACTTTGGGCATTTTAAGCCTTTATTATCATATATTCCTATTTGTGTCTTTATCTTTTCCCTTTATCATCATATCTTCCTATTTGTGTCTTTATTTTTTGTTATTTTAAATTTTCATTGAGGTGAATTCTTCTCACCTTATTGGTTGAGACTTTGAGTGTTTTGATCCTTTATTACCATATACTCATATTTTTGTCTTTATCTTTTCCCTTTATAATCATATCTTCCTATTTGTTTCTATTTTTTTGTTATGTTATATTTGATGTAAATTCCAAGATCTTGACAATCATTTGCATCATGTTGACCTAAAGTTTAGCTCAATTTCTTAATACTTTTTATTTCCTTTAACTTGTTATCAAGCATTATTTTTTGTATTCCTCCTTTGCATATTGTATTGTCTCATGATTATTCTTTATTTTTTTCCTTTATTTTATCATTTCTTAGTAGCTTGTTTCCCTCTATATCATGATTCGTACTTTTCAAGTGTTATGTTTCCCCACTTTGAGAGCAGTCTTTTTATGTTTATAATCTCCTACTTCCATAATTCTTTTTCTTATAATGTTCAATCCTTATTTCTAAATTCTTGATATTATTATATGTTTATTATTTCATGTGATCTTAACCTATGAATATTACATGTTACTTGTATACTTACAATGCTCTTATCTTATGTTTATTTTTGTGTGCATTTATGCTTATCATGTATATATTATGTTTTCTTACAACTATGCTCCTTGTTGCATGATATAATTATACATATTTTACAATTAGTTACCACAAAATATCTAACATTGATTAATGGTCATGTATGATTATTATCTAGATTTCATTATTTTTGTATATCCCTAGTTTTGGGGAAATATTGAAGCATCAAGCTTTCTAATATTTCTTTCATGCTTACCTCTTATTATTTTGCTACATGTTTTTCATGTGATGTTATTTACACATTTTCTCTAGTTATTAAATTCTACATCATGAAGTCTTTATTTTTCTCACTTCCCCTAAGTTGTTTCACCCTTCATATGCAACCATAGAGGGGGCATATTATATCATTAGTGTTCTTTCATGTTTATGGTTATAGTGGATCAATTGATGTCCTAACTATATTTTAACATTTGGGGAATGATCACAAAAAAAAATTGCAATTCTTTTATCTATAAACATTTTATAGAGCGCACACTAGAATAAAGGATGTGATGTAGGATCTTGTTATTATCTGCATACCCATCCCTACATTTTATGGGCAAAACGTCGGGTCCCCTTTTTTCCTTTGTTTCATTTTGTTTATTTTTCCTTTGCGAGCCCTTTCCATTGTCATTTCTTTTGTTTGCGCTTCTGGTCTTCTCCAGGATCCAGATCCCAAAGTGTTATCTCTCAGAAGCCAGAAAATTCTAGACCTTCGGGACCTGCCGACCATCCCCCCTTTTTCAAAGGGGATGATCACCTGGTGTCCCAAGGTCTAGAATTCAGTGGCCAGCTTGTTTCACGGAATGACCATTAGTAATTAATGTGCTCCTTCAGGAATTATTTAAGGTCTTTTACCCTACCATTTTACATTTACCATGAACTAATTACCTCCTGGAGAATTATCTATAGAGAAAAGAAAAGTTTTTTCTGAGGTAAGGTGTTTGAGCTAGAAGGTGCGGAGATGTGTTCAAAGATCCTTCAGAGAGTTTTGGTGACAAAGTGAGACTGCTTTCAGTTCCCCTTTCTAGCATTCCAAGTTTCAAGTAGGCCTTTGGGTTCCCTTGCTTTGCATTTCTCTTTTTTTTTCGTTTGTTTGTTCATCTTGTTTTTTTTTCTTTTTGTTTTTGTTTGTTTCCTTTTCTTTCATCTATTTTTCATTCTATTATTCCCATTTGGGATTTTTGCATTTTGGGTGTTCTTCTGCCTATATCGTCCAGGCCGTGACTACTATTTGGCACATTGTTCCTCCTGGACTTGGTGCATCTCCTTGTTCCTTGGTAGTTTTCATGCTCGAAGGGGAGATGTATGTCTTCTATTGGTGTACATAGTCTGTACATAGCTTCTTGGCATCCTTCTCTATAGTTTGTAAGTTTTGTAAATATGGGTCTGTAGAGCATTGTATATTCATGTAAGTTGTTGTTTGAGTCTTGTAAATAGTGGTGAGCTCTGTAAATTTGAGGTTCTCTATGTGCTATTAATAGTCTAGGCTAGGTGTACATTGTTGGGTAGGTGGATTTATTTCCCTCATGTACTAATAAGACCATGAATCTCTGTAGGTTTCTCTTAGTGCAGGTCCCATGGAGGTAAGTCCTAGGGATGTCATTACCCAAAATTCTTTACGAGGTCTAAAGACCATGTTCACCCAATAAACATGTTTACCTTTCTAGTTGATGTGGTCTTCTTGTTGAGGCTAGGAACCATGTCAATTTCAGAGGCCATCTCTCTGGCGATTTGTTGCTAATTTCTCTCTCCTCCATCATTTATGTCTTAATGGCAAAATTAATTCCCACGTTCAAACATTTAAAATTTGTCCCAAGTGGAATTCATGCCACTCATGCTAGAACAACTATTCATTAATTGTCATTACTTACTCAAGTGGTTATATGTGTGTCAAGGTACGGCATCAAGGTCATTTGTCTTGTCCATGACATCGTCATCCTTTTTAATCAGAGTCTGGGTGTTTTGGCGATCCTGGGCGCATCCACCATAGTTCTCTAGTCAAGTCAGCATTTCTGGTCTTTTTGGGTACAAAGGGGGTTTCATATGTTTTAGTATACTTACATCAAAGATGATCCTTAGATATTTTTAAGAACTAATGATTTCTATTTTTAGGATGGAAAGTAAGCAGTCACGCCCAAAACACCGGATCCCAGAATCTGTGTTTATAAAATTCATGTATTGGTAGTTGTCTAGTTTGCAGGTACAGGCTAAAGAAAGAAATAAATGGCTACAACATCAACACCTCCCAGGACTCCCAAACTCCCAAGTGTTTCAATAGGAACTTCCAAAAATTCTAAGGTAGAGAAGATATTAGAAAATCCCCCATTAACCCAGAAGTACAAGAAGGACAGGATAATTCTGGGATCTCGAATTGAATCTATGATGAAAGAGGTCATAGATATAGAACTTGACACCTGTACTAAACTAAAGGGACTTATTCAAGAAATCCACCAACAATGATGGGCCAATGACCCTATCTCAGTTAAATTAGCAACATTCAAAATTATTCAAGAGGTTGGTTTTCCGTACTCAATGCAAGCATCAGATCTTATAATGCTTCTAGCTAAATGTTACAATCTAGCCAGTAGAGTTGTTGTGTTCGTCTCACCCAACCCCCTCTATTACCTAGTGTCCATTGTCTCTCTAGACCATGATGCCACCACCCAAGGGTAGCCCATTCCATTCTTTTTGGATGCTATGGGTTTCACCCAGCCCGCCTCACTTGATCAGTATGAAGGAGCGTGTGATCTAGCCTGGCACCACCTTGATTTAGAATGGCTAAAAATCCTATGCTATGACTTCAAGAAGATGAGGATGGATATTCCTTTCTCTGACTTAAAGGAGCCAACCTAGGTCGAAATCATATTTTTGTGTAGGATTTTTGGGGAACCCTATGCTTGGGGGTTTTCCCCTTGGATGTACTACTTTTTATATTATATGACCACCAACAAGGCATGCTTTGACTGGTCCAGCATTATTGTCAACTATGTAGATTCCTAGTTGAGGAGGGGCGGGGGAGATCACAAGTTCTACATGACTTCCTATGTCCTCTATCCATTAGCTGACAATATCTGGGAATCCGGGGATTAACCATAGTTGGCATCCTCAAGAATGGGACTACACAGGCTACCCCATGGGATCACAATCCCTAGATTTAGTGGGATGAGAGTTTCCCCAATTTTTGCAGAGTGAACAAAGTCTTCCTCTTCCATGTGATCAAGGAGATGACTAATGATAAGGGATTCATAATGTCCCTAGAGGCCATGGCCTTAGTTGATGTATGGGGATGTTATTTCATCTAGTTCACACATAACACCTACATTCGGGTATCTGGATTTTCTAGACATCCATTCCTATTGCCTAAGAATTAAAGATACATGAGCATTTTATTATAATTCTACAGGCAAATGTTGGAAGCAAACTCCCTGATGGCCACTAAAAAGAACACCTCTGTCTCTTTCCCATTTTTGTGTGGGAAATACACTTGCTCCCTCGTCGTAGCCCACGAAGCATAAAATGAGCTAAGCAACCTAAACTTAGCTAAATTTTCACTCATTCACAAGGATTATGATTTGTGTGGGTGACTGGAAAAGGTAATGCCTCGGGGAATCAATCCCCATGAAAGACACTTGGATAATTTTTGGGCAAACTGAGAAGATTAATTTAACGTCTGGAACCGATAAAACTCCAAGATGTCAAAAGGAATGATGGAACATCCTAAACTTCAGATGTTTCCATAGAATTTTTCTAAAAATAGGTTACTTGAGGACCCTTAGTATAAATAAATAGGTATCAACAAGATGGACCTCCCACTAGTAGATTCAGACACTCTGCAAGTTTTGACTATTGAGGCCATCTCGAGAACATTGATCTAGTGCAGCCACGGATCTTTCGTCAAGGCTTACTCAAAGAGTGTTCGATTAGACAATCAATTTTTGGGAGCCTCAAATTCCAAGGGAGCAAAACAATCCAAAGCCCAAGGAAAAAAAATATTGGCAGTCCCCCTCAGGTTTCAGACCCCATTTTGGCCCCCTTGATGGAGAAGCTAGATGAAAAGTTGGAAAATTCCCAGAAACTATGGGACGCAAAAAATTATGGGGTGACATTTTTATCTTAGAGCCACTCTGGTGGGTTCCTATCCCCCAGTAAGAGAATCCCCCTCTCTAGCCACATTACTCAGTATAATATGCAAAAAAGAGGTTGAGGAGGCAACAGTGGTTGTGGCCGCCGGGGCACCATTCTAGAAGAGGAAAAAGAAGAAGGAAAAAAGGTCCCCATGAAATAAATGCCTAGACCTTGAATTCACAAGAATTCTCAAGGTCAAAGTGCTCTCCACCTCCTACTCTGATAAAGGAAATATTCCAGAAGATCCCCTGGAGATATCGCAGATTATTGTTGATTCCTTCTTCTAGATCGATGATTTGGAAGGATTATAGGGAATGATAGATAAGGCATTGGAGGAGATAGTGAGACAAGAAGCTAAGGTCCCTATGCAAGAAGAAGTAACACAAGCCGCAAAAAAGATATCCCAAGAAAAAGGAGATGAATCCTGGCCAGAAGAGGCCAAAGAAGGAACAATGATAGAAAAAGAGAAAGAAAGTAAATGGGTCAAAGAGAAATTGTTGGAAGAAGAGGAAACTGGACCCCTGAGAACAACCATACCCTCTAATGTAGTTCTCCAAAACTAAACTGGTTACCAAGGCCAATCACCACCACATGACATTTTGGCTGATGAGGTACTCAATGCGCTTCAACAAGTAGATTTGAATGAGTTGCTTCTCCATGAACCACATTGACCATTGAAAAAGAATATTCTAGGAGATGGTGTAGAAAAAGAAAAGGGGAGTACTACATGTGAATATCCTAGCGACACAGATGGAAACACATCAAAGGGAGAACCTGATCAGAACCCTAGGGATACTTCAAGCTCAGGGATGGTAATGGGTGGGTTAGTAGGACCACCATAATGGTAGGTATAATCCCAAATAATAAAGGCTCTAATGACATTAGTGGCCCTACTATCACTAGCTAAGATGTTGGCCGATGTCCAGATAGAAAAGAAGCCCAAAAGGGCTTGTACTCTTCATAACACTTGGAGGGACCCAGATGGCAATGTGGTGGCAGTAATAGCAGCCCCACTGGTAGGAAAAGAAGAATCAAAATTTACTGTCAAAGAATATGTGATCACAGAGGTACCCTTAGGAAAAAGAAACCAAAAGGGAGAATTGGATCTCCTGAACAAGGAAAGCCAAGCTATCCACGCCCGGTATGGGAAACAGTCCCAAAAGGTAAAGGAGATGAAATCCAAGAATGAAAATCTTCTCAGGCTCATGACATAATTAGCATACCCCCTTGCCTCTAAAACACATGGACCTTCAACATACTGAACGTTGCTTCCACAAGATGATGTTGACACACTAAGGACAATGAAACTAGTCGTTGATGAGTGGATGGCCCAGCAGATTGGGGCAGTAAGAAGTTTCTTGTCTGAATCTCTTCCTGATTTCTTCCAGGCACAGGATATGGTAAATCAAATGAAGGCCACCATTCCTTGGTGGCATGGAGAGATTGAAAAGTATGGATATTGGAGAGACAGTATGGGGGAGATTTTGAACCTTGGGGAAGACAATTTGGTGATGACAGACATCCTTGGGGATGATTCATATGGGTTCCTCAAAATACAATACTCCAAACTTGTATTCAGGGTTAAAGTGAGCAAGCAACTGGTAAGGGTTTTGGAGGAACAAATTTTGGTTGTCAAAGCCCCACTAGACTAATATGTTACATTTATTAAAGAGCTCACTTCGGCTAATCCACTCATCTCTGGGACTTATACCTCCATCGACACTATACTCAATCAATTTGATGAAATGGTCGAGGCTCAATTGTAGCCCTCTAGAGACTTCAATCGAACCATGATGGTGCAAATCTCCCAGATGATGCTTAAGTCTCATGATGCCACCAAGGTGGCTACAAAATTGAAGGAGAAAGTTGAGGATACTGATGATCACCTCAAGATTTTGGCAATTGTTGGGATTGTTTGAAGGATTTGGAAAACAAGGTCAAATGCTTGTAAAATGTGGCATTGAAAGATCTAATTTTTGATGGTGGCTCACATCCTAGTTCGACAAGGTTGCTATGTCATCGACAAGGTTTTGGTCAAAATATTCATCGATGGTTAGAGTCATCCAAACTCATTTTTGATGAGAACAATGCTGAATGCGTCTACTTAGAGTCAAAATTTTGACCCATTTTGCCATCGAAAAAGAGCTCAGATGCTTGAAATTTGGTGTTAAAAGGTTTGATTTTTGACGAGGATGATATATCATCGACGAGGTCCTCGTCGAAGTTGGATTCAGATAAACTCATTTTCGATGAATACAACGTCGAAAGTGTCCAATGAGAGTCAAAATTTTGATGACAATAGTTTATGTTAAAAAAATTTGGTATGCAATTATGAGATGCCATTTCAAATAGCTATCATATAATATAATAAAATAGATCTTATTCAACAAATTTTAAAATTTTCTTGAATTACCTCATGTTTTGGGAAAAAATTATTTCATTTTGAATTAATAATTTCATCACTTCATCTATTGCTAATAATGCTTGTCAATGAACATATAAACTTATGAACAATTAAAAAAAACAATAAGGATATATAAAAAGAGTAGCATTCCATGTTACCGGCATGTAAAATAAAGATTCTAAGACTATTTATTAGGCTATTAGGATTCTTGATCAATACAAATGTTATATTTTTATGAGACTAGTGGTTATTGTGTATCAACTATCAATTTATGTAACTCAAATTATAATTTCTTTATAAATTTGTACTACTTTACAGATGTTGATTTATGATTTTATCCCAAGCATCCTTTCCAAGCAGAACCTCAAAATAAACACAAGGTAGAAAAGTGTTCCATCATCAACACATCTACTAGTTTCATTTCTCTTTCTGAAGTTCGTACCCATCTAATAAATTTATGATCACATCAAATTCAAGAGCTTAAAAATCTCACTCAACTTCAAAATTCATCAAACATCTCCACCCAATTTCCTCAATTTCTTTACTTCTAAGAATAAGTCCTGGCCAATTGTGACATTGATTTGCAAAATATAAAATAAATTATTACAAATGAATATGTTTTGATATGGATACTCATACAAGGGAAATACTTCCTTTATATTAGTCTTCAGTTCAATTTTGAAATATTTTGAAGTGATGCTAAAGGAGCCACTTAAAGTTGTCAATACCATCTTCTACATTTACACTTTGTCATGCTTGTTAATTTAAATGTTGGAATCAATTCATCTAGTTTTGCTTTATCATTTATATCTATCAAAATTATGTACATGATCGCCTTCCAGAGGTAAAAGAAAAATTAGAATACAATCTTCATAACCACTATTAAGCAACAATTACATAAAACCACATAGAACATGGAGGGTAAGATCAACAACCTTTCAATATTGTGAACCTCACTTCCCCCTTCTTGTTGGTGTCATATTAGCTTCTTTTCCCCTTCGTTAGATTTTTCCTCAACTTCCTAAAAAACAAAGAAAGAAAGAGCATTCAATATCCAAGCACTTGCATGGTAAGCTTAAAATAAATTGTAACATGTTTGGGAAAGCTATCCACATACATTAGCTCAAGCTTCTAATTTGCGTTGTCTTGCCCTAATATTTTTTCTTTAAGAAGAGGGAAGAATTGTAAATCCAACTTCTTCTTGAACAACTACCTTTGGACGTGAATCATAAAATTCCAGCTGGCATCTAAAAATGTACAAATTCAAAAAAAAAGCCATAAGAACCTCAAAATCAAATATAAAGAAACATTTATTTCTATCAGTACGAATATCTAGTTGTACAATAAAATTGGTCTTCACTTCAACTATTTTATATCGATTTTATATTAAAAATGGTGCCATATTAAACCATTAAATAATATTGGGATATCTGATACCCCTGTTCTATTTTTATACTCTTATTATCAATAATGGTACCATATTAAATTAAACAATATAAATCTAAGAGATAGATATCCATTCCACCATAGAATAGCAAATAAAAATTTGAGGCAGTGAAGTTACACTAACACACCTTTGGCAATCCCTTTCTAACTTTTAGAAGGGGTTTTTTCCATGTTATTTGATATTAACTATACATTTGAACAATCAAAGATGTTCAATTGTACGAATATTAGTTTAGTTCAAAATGACCAAGATTAGTGGATTTGTTGTTATAGGTGCTTGAAAGTCATTTCACATTGTAACACGTCCATGAAGCCTCTTCGAGGTAGTAGACCTTGTAATTATAAATTGGTGACAATTCTCACTCTTGTAAAATTTTCACTCACATTTTCTCCATATCAATTTTTGTGTTTATTTCATTTTCATGTCATGATTACTCTGTTTTACTATTTTGTTATGTTCATGTATCTGGGTTGGGAGGCAAATGAGTTCTCTTAGACCTGATCAAGGAGGATGGTGTGCCTCCAAGGTGTATTGAGGGATGGATTAGACCTAAGATCCTACCATGTTCACAAGCTAGGATGTGAATGAGTGCTCGTAGGCTTGAGGGACTTTTCGAGTATGCCACCCCAAGATTCATGCTCATGGGCCAAGAGGAAAATGAGTGCTCCTAGGCTTGTTGATATTCTCAAGTACACCACCATTACATGGATGGATAGGAATCCACCCATGCTATCACAACAAAGGAAAACCATCCTTGAGAATGCAGTTTGCAAACATTGCCAATGAATTCCTAATATGATTTCTATAGGATAATGCCTTGGAATGATTATTAATGATATTGATGTATTTTGATTTAAATGATATTTATATGTTATCATGATTTATAATATTTAATACCTAGCATTTAGTAAATCTAGAGGTTATCATGACTTTGTGTGAGTGAATCTAGAGGTTATCATGAACTCTTCATGATTTTCAATATCAATCTCTATTAATCCATACTATTTGTAGAACTTAAACCAGGATTATCTTATATAGTTGACAATATTATAAAAATTATGAATTGCGTCCTTCAACCTAAGTTAGAATTTTTATTCTAGGAGAGAAATGGGGATGATCCCAAGAAGGGACATTACCTAGGAGAAAAAAGAGTTAGGTGATGTGACCATTAGGAAACTAACGTAGCTGAGCAATTGCATCTTCCAGCTTGTTCGCCCCAGATTGTGGTTTGAAGGATGAAAATTTTGAGTGCAACAATTCTGCTTGTTTTCCATTGCTAATTATATGTTGCAAGTCCTATGTATATTTTCCTTTAAAACACAACATTAATCCAGTTCTCTAGCCATTAAAAAAACATAATAAACTATCATTTGAAGCAAATTATAAGTAGCAACAACAGTAATGTGCTTTTTCAAATATTTCTTCAAAGTGTAGTTGGCAATTTATAAATCATAGACTAAATAAGTTCATGTTGTTATGCTATGTAAGTACTAAGTTCTAATGTATAAAATTTGTTTCTCCCTTTTGCTATGAAAGTTGTTTTAAATCTCCCTACTTGGCCTCATTTTATCTGGTCTTGTAGACATTTTTCTATAGAGAGCCTTTGTCTGCCAAATAGTAGTAGATTCACAAACATTTTGTTAAATATTCTTTAGTATCATTTTCTGTATCCAGTCTTTTCTAATTACTTCTATTAGAAATAAAATAGCCAAAGGCAAAATGAGGATTTTGCATTTTATCCTTTATTTATTTTATATTTAACACATGAAGGGGTATGCTAATGGAATTAATGGGAATACTGGATCTACCACTTTGGTTGACTTAGACAACAAATAAAATTATTGCCAGACATTGACAATGATGCAGATATTCTCAAGTGATTATTATAATATTTGACAACACACAATTCAAAAAATTCATTCCTACAATGATATTCCTATAAACACTACCATAAAAAGGATTTTCAGGTCTTTTTACAAGAGAACAAGCATTAAACATTAATTCTAAAAATGGCTCATTAATTCTTGATTTGCACACTGAGCACATCAAAGAACTTGTGTAAGATGAAAATAAACCTATAAAATTCTTAAAATAATTTGGCATCATCTGCCTTTGTATAGCATAGAATGCCTTACTTTTTCTAGACAAGAAAATCCTCGTGTCAATAACAATAGGTTTTATAGTATGATACCTGCAAAATAAATAGCCTCTAGTCAAAAGACCAAAATGAAAAACTGATATGATTCCTCAAAGCATTTTTGTAATTAAATAACTTTTCTTAATTCAAAAATATAAACTAAACTAATGATGAACCATAACTAATTGAATGTTTGAAGATGTTAATTTAATGATCGTTGAAATGTAGAAAGTTAATGCAAGACATTAAATCAGTTAATGGATTGTATTGTCATTGATGTCAACTTGATATAATCTGATTGGTTATACACATGATGTCAAAGAATTCAAAGAACTAGAGAGATAAAGGTTATGCTATCAATAATGCATAAAAGTTTAGTATTCACAAAGTGACAACATACACCGATGGAAAGTATACACCAACAGATAGAGAACCCTGAGAGGAAATTCACAATAATGCCCAAGCAAGAAACTCAAGAAGCATTTCCAATGAGAAGAATCACAAGCATTTCCGATGAATAGAACAACAGTGTTACCCGACAGACAGACAACTCCGACAGAGATGCCTGAGGAGAATTGAAGTGTTGACCAAGCCAACAAGGAGTTAAACACTGCAAAGAACTAAAGTTAAGAAATGATAAAAGACTTAGCTGGCAAGAGCTAAAGAAGGATTTAACTTGTTAACATTTTTTCATTGACAAGTTTAAAGCTAGTGATAAGAGAAAGTTTTAAAGCAGTTTTATTACAGCTGGAAAGAAGATATCTATGTGATAAAACTGAAGTAAAGCCTTAAAGAAAGATTGGAAAGAATTTTGGATCACACTAAGAACAAGAAATTAAAGAACTTAGAAATGGTGAAATCATTTCTATAAAGAGACAATCTAATTCATTATAAACTAGGGGAGTGAATAGAGAAGAGAATGTTGAAGAGAAACTGATGAAGAAAGACTTCAATCAGACCTGATCAATCAAGCTAAAGAACAGAACTAATTCTGCGGACACCGAGAAACAGAGAAGCACAACAATGAGTAGAAAGAAGTGGAGTGAAGATATTGAAAAGAACTATTGATCAGAAAGGTATTATGAGCTTACAATTGATCTAAAAATATGCAAGTCTATAGTTGTATATGTAAATAGATCATTTACTATTTCAATTTAACCATTGGATCAGAAATTCTCTTAACCGAGTAGGACTTAACAATCCTTTCTATATTGAGATACATCCCAAGGAGTATCAAAAGGTTTGATCATGAAGATAGCATAGAGATGCCAGATACCAATTGACAAACTACACTAGGTTTGGTCATAAAGGTAGCATAGAAATGCCAGATATCAAGTGACAGACTATTCTATTTAAATCCTCCAACAAGGTCACACCTAACAGTGTGTTTGTAACCTTTAACAGGGTTTTCTCTTCACTGAGATCACATCAAAAGATTGAAAATTTTGGGTTACCAGTCCCAAGTGGTTTTCCCTTAACATGGTTTCCTCGTTAAAAATCCATGTGTCAATGTGTTTATGAGTCATTACTTTAGTGTTTTTTATTACACATAACTAGATCTAGATTGATTGGTAAACACTAAGTCATTTATTGTATTTCAGTAAATGAAAGACTGCTAAGCGGTAAACATTAAGAAGAAGTTTTAAAAGTGAACTCCGAGTAGTAGTTATTTGTTAATATTATTTCAAGGCATTCATCTTGTAGGAATGAAGATAACTAGAGGCTTAATATTGTGGTACTAAGTTTTTGGGGTGATTTATTGCAATATTTTTGAGGCCACTGATTCACCCCCCCCCACTCTTCATTATTCTAATAATCAGTATCAGAGCTTGTGTGCTTAGAAATAAGGTTTCAAGACCTAAGCAAAAGATCACAAGATGAGAAAACGAGATGTGCCCAAGTTGAACAAAGATAACTTTGCATCATGGAAAAGCAAAATAAGTCTCCACCTATTAGGTATTGGAAATGATGTCACTCAATACTTAGATATTAAATATGTGTTTCCTACATGACCTCACACACTTGATTAATTGAGAGAAAAGCATGAGCACAATTGCATGATTATAGAGCTTTCTTCCTCACTCTCCGATGCTGATTTTGAAGATGTCAAAACCTGCACCTTTGCAAAGAAAATGTGGGATAAATTAAAGCTAGTACATGGAGGAGATGCTAATGTACTAAGAGCTAAGGTAGAAATCCTAAGAGGTAGGTTTGATGACCTAAGGATGAAAGAAGGATAAAATACCACTCAATATAGTTGCAGAATCAAAGAGGTAGTCAATGTTATCTGAGGGGTTGGAGGTGTACTTGAAGAAGAGGCAGTGGTAAGTAAAATCCTAAGAATCTTATTTTCTATCTATGATATTAGAGTATCTCCTATACAAGAAATGAGAGCAGTAGTAAATAATATTGTTACTCTAGATAGTTTGATTGGTAGACTAATTTCATTTGAGATGAATAACTTTGATAATAGTGTCTTACCGTCTATAGAGTCTGCATTCAAATCTTCTTTGAAAATAAGTAAATCAAGTCATAAACACACTATGATAAATGATAGTGAAAGTGATAGTGATGACCAAGATCTTGAAGAGATTGAAGCACTAATGGAAAGAATATTGCAGAAAGGCAAAGGTAGATACAAAGGTAAATTACCACTTGTATTTTTTAATTTTAAAGAGGTTGGACACTTTTTTGTAAGATGTCCTAATAGAAGAAAAGATGACAAAAGTAATGAAAGATCATATTAAAATTTTTTTGATAGAGGTGATAACAGAGATTACCAAAGTAACCAACAATCTGACATAAGAGATACTCGAGACTACAAGGAAAAAGGGAATAAAGATTTTTACCTAGCTGAGAACAGAGCTAATGATACTAACACTGAATCTGATGAAAACATTGAGATGGTATTTGTATCCATGGAGGATGACTCAGACGAAGAAGAAAGGCATGTAGAAACTGCACTCATATCTAAGGTTAGTGATATCTTGATTATAGATAGTGGCTACTCTCACCACATGACCGGTGATAAACAAAATTTTGAGACTTTTGAGTACTATAATGGTGGATCAGTAAGAATGAGTAATGACACACCTTGTCCAGTTGAAGTTAAAGGAACCATAATGTTGAATAACCTGATCAAATGTGAAAATTCTTACTGGGTAAAAGGACCTAATTATAATCTATTAAGTGCTTCACAGATGAATAACATAGGTCACCGAGTAGCATTTGAGAATAAGAAGGCAAAGATCTTCAATGAATCAAGAAGGTTGATTAGAACTAGTGAACAGAAAAAAGGTAACCTTTTCTATTTTGATGATATAAACACCACTTTTTAATGGCTAGAAATGAATACATATGGTTGTGTCATAAAAGTCTATGCCATGTGAATTTTGACAACATGATAAAGATAAGCAATAAAAGGAAAGTAAGAGGCTTATCGAGCATGTCAAAGCCTGAACATATCATGTGTAAGAATTGTCAAAAAGGTAAAATGAAAAAATCTAGTTTCAAGTCTAAATCCCATACATCTAATGCCATTGTAGAATTAGTCCATACTGATCTATGTGGACCCATGAGGACAAAGAGTTACTATGGTGATAGATATTTCATTCTCTTTGTAGACTATTATTCTAGAATGATGGCAGTTATGTTCTTAAATGATAACTCATAAGCATTCAAGATCTTTAAATGGTATAGGGTTATGATACAAAAACAAAGTTGTAAGGAACTAAAATGCTTAAGATCAGATAGAGGAGGGGAAATTATTTTAGATGAATTCACTAACTTTTGTAATAAGCATGGAATTAAAAGACATGTTTCTGCACCAAGAACACCACAGCAAAATGGGATTGTTGAAAGAAGAAACAGATCCATTGTTGATTGTGCAAGAACACTGACAATTGAGAAAAGCATCACTCAAACATTCTGGAGGGAAGCTGTCAGTACTATTGTCTACACATTAAACAAAGTACAACTGAAGAAGGACACAAAGAAGACACCCTATGAGATATGGTATGGTTACACACCCAATGTAAGTTACTTTAGAATTTTTGGAAGTCAATGTTATATTTTAAAAGATGATAGAAATATAAAGCTTGAATCCAAAAGTGAAGAAGGAATCTTTCTAGGGTATTCCACCAAAAGCAAGGCTTATAAATGTCTTAACAAGTTTTCTAACAAGATCATTGAAAGTGAAAATGTCAAAATAGATGAATTTGCAGAGAAAAATGATGATGAAAGCATAAAAGAACTAGAAGACTACAATAGGTTTGTTTATAATGAAGAACCTGACACTCTACCTGAGCAACAGTGTATCACTCTTGAGCAATAGAACATTGTACTTGAGCATCAGGATGCAAATACTGAAAATCTAGAAAATAATCAAGATGATGTTCCAAGCAATGGAGATCAAAATGAAGGTCAAGATAATGATCAAAATGATGAACACAGAGCTAAACCGAAACTTTCCAAGTATGTCAGAAGACATCACCCATAGAACCAAATCATAGGAGACAAGAAGCATGGAATGAGAACAAGAAGTAAGTCATTGAACACTAGATGTTTAATTTCTTATTTTGAGCCTAAATCTGTTAGTACTGTACTTGAAAATGAAGAATGGGTTAGTACTATGAATGAAGAAATAGAACAAATTGAGAAGAACAAGACATAGACACCAGTACTAAGACCACATGAAAAGAATGTCATCGGTACCAAATGGATATTCACAAACAAGTTGAATGAGAATGGAGAAGTCACAAGAAACAAAGCAAGGTTAGTATGCAAGGGGTATACACAAGAAGAAGGTATTGATTATGGAGAAACTTTTGCACCCATTTCTATATTAGAAGGAGTAATAATTTTAATTTCTTATGATGCATTCAAAGGATTCAAGGTATACCAAATGGATGTCAAATTTGCATTCCTAAATGGAATACTGGAAGAAGAGGTATACATTGAACAACCATAAGGTTTTGTTGATCCAAACAAGAGAAACATGGTATGTATACTACATAAATCCTTGTATGGATTGAAACAAGCACTAAGAGCCTAGTATGAAAGACTTCACTCCTATCTCATAAGCATTGGATTTGTAAGAACAAGTGAAAATAGCAATCTGTATTTAAAACAAGATAATGATGATAATATTCTGATTGCTGAAATATTTGTTGATGATATCATACTTGGAGGAAATGATATGCTATTTAAATCACTTGCTAATTAAATGAGAAAAGAGTTTGAAATGTCTACATTTGGGGAGATCAAATTCTTTCTTGGTATACAGATTCTTCAACAAGATGTAGGTATATATATCACACAATCCAAATATATCAAGGAAGTGTTGAAGATATTCAAGATGGAAGATTCCAAGCTAGTTGAAACACCTATGGAAATCGGATGTAAGATGACAAAGGAAGATAAGTCAAATGAGGTAAATTAGACCCTATATAGATTAATGATTGGTAAACTAATGTATGTTGGTCTTACTAGACCAGATATTGCACATGCAGTTGGAATAGTTGCAAGATTCTTTTCTAATCCCAAAGAATCACATATGACTAATGTCAAGAGAATTATGAGATATCTAAAGAACACCAAAGACTATAGCTTGTGGTATAACAAAAAGGGAAAATTTGAGCTTCAAGTCTATACATATGCTGATTGGGCTGGAAACATAGATGATAGGAAGACACAACTGGAAGAGCATCTTCATGGGTGACATATTTTTCACACGGATCAGCAAGAAGCAAGGATGCATCTCATAGTCTACTATAGAAGCAGAATATGTGGTTGCTTCTACAAACTGCTCAAATATTGCATGCATCGAAAAATTACTGGAAGGTATGAATATGAAGATTCTTGAACCAGTGATTATCTATTGTGATAATACTAGTGTAATTAACATATCAAATAATCCAGTCATGCATGCTAAGACTAAGAATATTTCTATCAAGTATAGTTACTTAAGAGAACAAGTGAAAGAAAAAGAAGTGATACTGGAATATGTTCAATCCAAGGAACAATTAGCAAACATTTTCACAAGGCCATTGCTGAAAGATACAGAGGGTTTAGGGTTCTAGTGATTTCTTTCCCAAAATGCTTCTAATCTCTTCTAACCATCCAATCGTTACTCCTCCTATGTAAAATTATCCAATATGGATCTCCTAGATCCTCTCTATCAACTTGCCTCATAGGTATAGTTTATTTGTGGAAGACACAAAATACCTTTAGGATCAACTAGTCCAACTAGTTGTTCAATTTCCTAGGTTTCTTCACTAGATCTTTCCCATAGAATCCCAAACCCTTGATTAGGATCTTCCCCACACACATCATAGACTCTTTTCTATTTACAAGGTCCATTAAAATTCCATTGGAATCAATTCCAACTCTTCTGGACACTCCAACAATCCAATTATTGCCAAATACACTAGGAGGCCTAATAGCCATATTTCCTAGTAGGTCAAATTTCACTATTTTGGATCTAAATCTCCAAAATCTTCCAAAAAACCTCATAGAAGACCTTTAAAATATTCAAGGTATCCACAAACACTACTAGAATCCAAAATCCTAGCTTTTGAATGCACCCACAACCCTAGTTATCACTAGGCCCTAGTTTTCAGCCTATCTTTTAAGCCTCTAGACCAGTCAGTACAAAATGTCTCCAAATTAGTCTTCAAAATTCCTATCATCATTTCTCACCACTTGATCCTTCATGGTAACACTTTAGGTAGGGATTCTTCACATGCCACTAAGTTCACCATCCAAGATCATGGATTCTCTATGCAATTAGATCTTTACCCTGTCCAAGCTCACTTGTTCCTAATAGTCAACCATAGGGCTTCATTCCAAGTCTAGGAATCCCATTACCAAAAAAAAAAGGAAATAAAAAACTATATGTATAGACCCTAACCCTTCATCCCCCATGGTTTCATCCATTTTCACTGGTGGATGCTTAGGTTAGAGCCATAATTACCAATGCAACTCTGTAAATGGAACTTACAAACCATTGGCTTAAATATTATTGCAACTTTGCACTATGATAACTTGAAATCAAACTACTAAATGTATAATAGATCTAATTCAAAACACTACACCACCATGGGGTCCGATCACCCAATCCAATCCATACACAGCCATACATAAAGCAAGAAACACTACAAATTATAGAGAAATATAGTTTGACATTCATACAGAGGGTACACAAAGGTGTTATGCAATCCAAAAATCCATTAACCTTCTAAAAATTCTTGATCCATGCTCAAATATCTGAGCATGGGTAGTTACAACCACTCCAACATCCATTTGCAACTTCTTGCAAAAAGATGCAAAAGTTGCTCGAGCAACTTTTGAAAGTTGCTAGAAACTTTTTCTATTTGACTATTTTTTAGTCAACTCGAAGGATGTCTTTGACTTCCATGACCTTAGTTAGGTTACTTAGGGTCCTAGAAGACACTCTAACCCCAAGTTACACAAAAATATCAACTTTTACCTTTTTAGGTCAAGATGACCACAATATCACCTAGGAGCACTCTTGGCTCTTACAAAAATGGACATGATCAACTGTGGATCCAAATTAGTGGACCTTATTACAACCCACACAAAACACCTAACACAACCCTAAAACACATAAACCACACCAAAAAGGGAGCTGCTCTGCACCATACTCCCCTGGGAAAAAGAAATCAAGTCCCTTGAATTAGGAGGTCTTCAATGGTGACCCCATGCTTCAGAATGTCTACGTCTGTCATCCAAGTGGCCTCATATTGTGGTAGTCCCTACCACTTGATGAGATACTCTTTGTAAGTACCCTTCCTTATTTTCTTGATCACCTTAGAATCCAGTATAATGTCTAACTATAGAGGGTGTGGGGTAGTCAAATCCTTGATCCAATCTTCATCTTCCAACTTTGAAAGAGTTTTTTGACCAGTGTCTGAGGATGGTCCCTTGTAGGGATATAGGTCACATACATTAACAATGGGTGAAATGCCCAAATCAGGAGGCAATTCCACTTCATATGCATTCTTTCCATACTTATGAAATATCATCAGTGGTCCTATCTTCTTTGTTATTAATTTAGTTGGCTTACACTTGGGTATTCTTTCCTTTCTGAGATAAGCAAGTACTAGATCCCCCACCTTAAACTACAAATCCCTCCTTGGCTGATCTTCTTTGGACTTATATTTCTCCTTTCTTCTGTAGATTCCTTTTGACTTGATCATGTTGCTCCTTCATCTATTCTACAAATGACTCCCCTTGAGAACTCCTTCTATCTTGTGAACTGAGATCCCTTAACTCCAAGATCCCTCTAGGATTAGCCCCATAAACTATTGCAAATGGGATTTTACTAGTACTCCTATCAATGGAGTCATTATAGGCATACTCTACTTACCCTATGATATGATCCCATGACTTTCCATGCTGCTTGGTTAGACATCTAAGTAGATTTCCCAAAGATCTATTGACTACCTCAGTTTTCCCATCTGACTGAGGGTGATAGGTTAAAGAGAAAGACAAATTTTTTCCCAACATCTTCCAAAGAGTCCTCCAAAAGTGACCCACAAACTTACTGTCCCTATCACTTACTATATTCAATGGGAATCCATGAATTCTCACAGTGTCTCTAAAGAATAAGCTTTCAATATGTGAAACATCATTGGTTTTCTTGCATGGGATGAAGTGTGCCATTTTTCTAAAATGTTCCACCACAACAAACACATTGTCAGGTCCCTTTGATTTCTTTGGCAATCCCAAAATGAATTCCATACTTAGACACTCCCAAGGCCTTTGGGGCATGGATAGGGGTTGATACAACCCACTATTACTACTTTTTCCTTTAGCCCTCTGACATATCTGACATTGCTCCAAAAACTTTCTGACATCTGACTGTAACCTAGGCCAATAGTAATGCCTATTCAATTTCTCAAGTGTCTTTTCCACTCCAAAATTGCATCCCAAGCTTCCTTGGTGTTTCTCCTTCATAATGTTCTCCCTCATTGAGCACTGAGGTATACACATTAGGTTTCCTTTGAACAATAGTCCCTCCTACAATATATATTCAGTGAATTCCCCTTTGAACCCCTGTTGGAACTTTACACATGCCTCATAGGCATCTTTGAAATCATTATCCTCTTTGTAGAGGTCTTTCAAATCATACATCACCACACTTTTCAATTGTACCTCCTGTATGGTTAGTACTCTTCTACTTAGAGCATCAGCAACCTTGTTGCTAACTCCTTTTTTGTGTTTGATCACAAATGTGTATGCTTGCAAAGCTTCCACCCATTTAAGGTGCCTTTGATTCAATTTTTCTTGCCCATTACAGAAACTAAGGGTATGGTTATCTGTGTAAACCACAAATTCCCTTGGGAGGAGATAATGTCTCCACTTTTTAAGTGCTTGTACCATAGCATACAACTCCAAATCATAGGTGGAGTACTTTTGTTTAGCCTCATTCAACTTCTCTGAGAAGAATGCCACAGGGTGTCCCTCTTGACTTAATACTACTCCAATGGCTAGCTTACTAGCATCACACTCCACCATAAATAATTGTTTGACGTTGGGAAACCTAAGTGTAGGTAGTTCTACTATCCTTTTCTTCAACATCTTAAAGCCTTGATTAGTTGCTGCTATCCATTTGAATTGACATTTGATTCCACCTTTTATGGTGTTGAGTATAGGTGCACAAACATGACTAAATTTTATTACAAACTTCCTATAGTAAGAGGCTAATCCATGGAAACTTCTAATATCCCCTATGGATCTAGGTGTTGGCCATTCCAAGATAGAATTGACCTTATCAAGATCTATTTTCATACATCCATTAGCAACCACAAAACCAATATATACTAGTTAAGTTTTCAACAACTCACACTTTTCATGATTGATCATGAACTTATCTTGATTTAGCCTCCTTAGTACCATCTCCAAATTCTTCATGTGCTCCACCTTGGACCTTCTAAAGATCAATATGTCATTAAGATATACTATTACAAACTTACCTATGAAATCTGCTAGCACTTCATTCATGAGCCTCATGAATATTCTAGGTGCATTTGTTAGGCCAAAGGGAATTACAAGTCACTCATATAGCCTTTCATTTGTCTTGAAGGCTATCTTTCGCTCATCCCTAGGACTAACTCTAATTT
Source organism: Thuja plicata (assembly GCA_018584345.1). Classification (NCBI taxonomy): domain Eukaryota; kingdom Viridiplantae; phylum Streptophyta; class Pinopsida; order Cupressales; family Cupressaceae; genus Thuja; species Thuja plicata. The sequence goes on from MU224360.1 coordinate 499,698, forward strand.
GATGATACACTGACTTCAAATCCACCTTGGAGAAATAACAAGAACCTCTAATATATGATATTCTGTCCATCAAATATTCTATCCAAGGCATTGGGAATCTATACCTTATTGTGATCTTGTTTATAGAGCTAGATTCCATACACATCCTCCATTTTCCATCCTTCTTAGGTGCAAGGATAGTTGGCACAACACAAGGGCTCATACTCTTCCTTATTAACCCCTTCTCTAACAAATCTTGTATCTATTTTGCTATCTCTTCTTTTTGACTTGGTGTCATCTTATATGCTACTTTGTTAGGTAGATTAGCTGCAGGTATGAGGTCTATCTGGTGTCTCACATCCCTCATGGGTGGCAGTGCACTAGGCAATCCATTATCCACTATATCATGATAATTTTTTGATAGTGCTTGTACTTCTTGTGGCATATTGGCTTTTTCTTTGGTATCCTCCTTTGGCTTCACTATCATTGCACAATAGACTCCTTTCTCCTTCTTCATAGCCTTCAGAAACTCCTTCCCACTCAATAGCATTACACTAGTTCTCACATGCTTCTCCTCATTAGGTTATTAAAAAGGATCCATTTGAAATTTCTTTCCTTACTTGGTAATCACATAGTTTTTCTTCTCACCATCATGAATTTCCTTCACATCATACTGCCATGGGCATCCTAGAAGAAGATGACATGCATCCATGGGAAATATGTCACATAGGACGTTGTCCTTATACTCACCTATTTCAAACTCCACCATTTTTTGTTCATCCACCACTATATGTTGCCCCTTGTTTAACCATGATACTTTATATGGAGTGGTATGAGGTATCATTCTAAGTTTCAATTTATCCACCACCTCAGTTGACACTATATTATTTGTGGATCCAGAGTCCACTATCACTTTGTAGATCTTTCCATGGGATCTAAAAGTATTCTTGAACAAGTTCTTTCTTTGAGGTGGTTCTATCACACTAGAAACTTTCAACGAAGTCCTTCTCAACATAAGATTCTCTCCATCCAATACTGGCCCTACCTTGGAGATGGGAGAAGTGACAATTTGGGTGTCATCCTCTTGTACCAACTGATTCCTTCTTTCTCCCATTGATGATGTGGAAGTCTTGTGAGGACATCTACCCATTGTATGGCCCACTTGGTTGCAATTTTAACACCTGTCAGTGAAGACAGAATTGGACCTTCCTTGTGACTAGAATCTACCCCTTGGTGGTCCTCTTCCTCATAATCCTCCTCTCTGAAATGATCCTCTATACTGACTACCTCCACTGTTATCCATATATTTATTATCTTTTGGTCTACTTGGGATTTTTCCTTTTCCAAAGTTATTCTTGCCTCTGAATCCATTATTCTTGTTACCCCTACCTCTTTGGTGGAAATCATTCCTCCTTCTAGTCTTCTCCTCTGCTCTAAAAGCTAACTGGAAACACTTGTGCATACTATCAAGATCCATCATACTAATTTCATCTTGAATACCTTGTCTCAACCCATTGAGATACCTTGCTACCTTTTCTACTTCTTATTCTTTCCTTCTTGTTCTTAGGCTCAGTTTGTGGAACTCCTCAGTGTAGGCACTTACTATCAACTCCTTTTGTCTCAAGTTCTATAACTTTTGATACATTTGGATCTCATAATTCATGGGTAGGAATTGTGTCGTAATTCTTATCTTCATTCTCTCCCAAAAACCTAACTTCTTCTTACCCATGGCTACCCTATCATCTTACGTCATGTTCCACCACACCAATGCAGATCCCTTGAGTCTAGACTTTGCATAGCTGACTCTCTTCTCCTCTCATACTTCCTTGTAGTCAAACTGGTTGTCTATGGCCTCTAACCAATCCAACAACTCTTCACCATTCAAGTTGCCACAATAGTAAGGTATATTTTCCATACTATCTTTGTTGATGGACTTGAAGGAATCCAAGAACACCTTTTGTTCTTTATCCATTTCCACTTCTTTTCCTTTAGATTCTCCTAACTTATTTTCAGTCTCATCATCATCACTCTCATCTCTCCATTCCATTATTCTCTTCTTATTCCTTGGTTCTGATACACTAGCCTTCTCCAAGAGGCCCTAAAAAAATTCCACAATGGCATCCCTACTCATTTCCTTAGGAGAAATTTTTTCAACCTCTTGACTCTCCTCCCCTTCGGACATACACCAAACTTAAAGAAATTATGGCTTCGATACCACTTTGATGCAGAGGGTTTAGGGTTCTAGTGATTTCTTTCCTAAAATGCTTCTAATCTCTTCTAACCATCCAATCGTTACTCCTCCTATGTAAAATTCTCCAATATGGATCTCCTAGATCCTCTCTATCAACTTGCCTCCTAGGTATAGTTCATTTGTGGAAGACACAAAATACCTCTAGGATCAACTAGTCCAACTAGTTGTTGAATTTCCTTGTAGGTCAAATTTCACTATTTTGGGTCTAAAGATCCCAAATCTTCCAAAAAAACTCATAGAAGACCTTGAAAATCTTCAAGGTATCTACCAACACTACTAGAATCCAAAACCCTAGCTTATTAATGCACCCACAACCCTAGTTATCACCAGGCCCTAGTTTTCAGCCTATCTTTTAGGCCTCTAGACTAGTCAGTACAAAATGTCTCCAAATTGGTCTTCAAACTTCCTGTCATCATTTATCACAATTTTATCCTTCATGGGAACACTTTAGGGCTTATTCACATGCCACTAAGTTCACCATCCAAGATCATGGGTGCTCTATGCAATCTGATCTTTACCCTATCTAGTCTCTACTATTCCTAATAGTCAGCCATAGGGCTTCATTCCAAGTCTAGGAATCCCATTGCCAAAACAAAAAGGAAAGAAAAAAATATATGTATAGACCCTAAACCTTCATCCCCCATGGTTTCAGCCATTCTCACCGGTGGATGCTTAGGTTAGAGCCATAATTACCACTGCAACTCTGTAAATGGAACTTACAAACCAATGGCTTAAATATTAATACAAATTTACACTATGATAACTTGAAGTCAAACTACTAAATTCATAAGAGAGATAATTCAAAACACTAAACCACCATGGGGTCCAATCACCAAATCTAATCCGTACACAGTCGTACAGAAAGCAAGAAACACTCCAAATTATAGAGAAATACGGTCTGACATCCGTACAGAGGGAACACAAAGGTGTTCTGCAATCCAAAACTCCATTGAACCTTATAAAAATCCTCGATCCATGCTCAAATACCTGAGCATGGGTAGTTACAACCTCTCCAACCTCCATTTGCAACTTCTTGCAAAAAGTTGCAGCTGTTGCTCGAGTAACTTTTTAGCAACTTTTGCTATTTGACTATTTTAGTCAACTCGATGGATGTTTTTGACTCTATGACCTTATTTAGGTTACTTAGGGTCCTAGAAGACACTCTAACCCCAAGTTACACAAAAATATCAACTTTTACCTTTCTAGGTCAAGATGACCAAAATATCACCTAGGAGCACTCTTCACTCTTACAAACATGGAGATGATCAAATTTGGATCCAGCCTAGTGGATCTTATTACAACCCACACAAAACACCTAATACAACCCTAAAACTTACAAAACACACCAAAATGGGAGGTGCTCTACACCAGGGAGTGAATAGAGAAGAGGATGTTGAAGAGAAACTGATGAAGAAAGACTTTAATCAGACCTGATTAATCAAGATGAAGAAAAGAGATAATTATGCGAACACTAAGAAATAGAGAAGCACAAAATCACCGAGCAGAAAGAAGTGGAGCGAAGATATTGAAAAGAACTATTGATCAGAAATGTATTATGAGCTTACAATAGATCTAAAAATCTACAAGTCTATAGTTGTATATGTGAATAGATCATTTATTGTTTCAATTTAACCATTGGATCAGAAAGTCTCTTAACCGAGAAGGACTTAACAATCCTTTCTATATTGAGATACATCCCAAGGAATATCAAAAGGTTTGATCATGAAGATAGCATTGAGATGCCAGATACCAATTGACCAACTACACTGGGGTTGGTCATAAAGGTAGCATAGAGATTCCAAATATCAAGTGACAAACTATTCTATTTAAATCCTCTAACAAGGTCACACCTAACAGTGTGTTTGTAACCTTTAATAGGGTTTTCTTTTCACTGATCTCACTTCAGAAGAGTGAAAAATTTAGGTTACCAGTCCCAAGTGGTTTTTCCCTTAACAGGGTTTCCATGTTAACAATCCATGTGTCAATGTGTTTATGAGTCATTACTTTAGTGTTTTTCATTACACATAACTAGATCTGGATTGATCGGTGAACGCTAAGTCATTTACTATATTTCGGTAAATGAAAGACTCTTAATCGGTAAACATTAAGAAAAAGGTTTAAAAATGAACTCCGAGTAGTAGTTATTTGTTAAGATTATTTCAAGTCATTCATCTTGTGGGACTGAAGATAACTAGAGGCTTAATATTGTGGTACTAAGTTTTTGGGTTGATTTATTGGAATATTTTTGAGTCCACTGATTCACNTTCCCCCCCCCCCCCCCCCCCACTCTCAATTATTCTAACAACTAATAGATTTCACATTTCAGTTTATTTAGTATCTTTTACATACTCTTTCTATCCAATATCACTTGTATGTTGAATAAAGTTGAGATCCCTTGGTAGATAGGAGAAGAAATGAAGCAAATCTGTAAATAAATAAAAAAGTAAATGAAGCGCTCAATGATGAATTTTTGAACTAAAAACAACAAATATGTATCATAGTGACTATAATAGAAGATTCAAATATTTAAAATTTTTACCACAAAATACAGTGTCAGTCAATGGTTGATCATTCAAAAGAGTGTTTGAACATCATGATGCTTAAAAACTGCTCAACTTAATCGACTACTATGTAAAACCTTATTATATGAAGTTAATAAAAATATAGAGATTTTATAAACACTATATAAAAGGGAAGAAGATTTTAAAAATGAAACCAATAAGCTAATCTTAACAATTTTATGGTCTTTTTTAGGATTTGAGAAAAACAAATCCACAGAACTCGAAGAACACCTGCATGCAAATAACCAATTATAGGAGAGAAGCTAAAAGGAGGAAACAATAGAACTCAGAAAGTACTCAAAATGTGAGAGAAAAAATATATTCCTAAGTTATGAAACAATAATTACAAGTTCAACTTTAAAAGGTGAATGAAAACCTAAAGGAGATAAAAGCTAGGTTGCGCATTAATAATTAATATAAATATTAATTATAACGCACCTAAGAGATAGATTAAGATATAAGAGTAATACACCAACTTAATTAATTAAACCAATGTAATTTAATTAATAAGTCAAAAAGATGATTACTATAACACCCTCCCTTAAGGTAAGCTCATGGGGTAAGCTAACCTAGCACAACTATGAAAGCAGGAAATGGGTCCCAACAACAAGGCCTGATTAGGTACCCAATACAAGGAAATCTCTGTAAACCGGAGACAAAGGAGAAAAACCAATGGGAAAAACCCTTCTAAAAATAGATAGAACAAACATGCTGAAAAAAAAACATGAAAGAAGGAAGGCCTCAAATAGACCCCCCTAGGACAACTTTTGTCACCCCAAGCATAGAACGCAACTGAAGATAGCGCGGAGATGCAAAAGGTTTAGTGAATATGTCAGCAACCTATGTGTTAGTGGGAATGTACTCCAGAATGAGAGCACCATCCTAAATCAGCTAGCGGATGAAGTGCATATGAAGCTCAATGTGTTTAGTGTACTGATGCTCTACCAGGTTACGGGAAATGTTAATAGCACTCTGATTATCACACCACAGATCAATGGGATGATCATGAGGAAAACCAAACTCAGTCATCGATTGCTAAAGCCATAAAATCTCTTGACTATCATGCACTATAGCCGTGTACTCATCCTCTGTAGATGAAAGTGTGTGAGCATTTTGCTTCTTCCATGACCATGTGATAGGACCAGAGCCAAGACAAAACAAAAAAGCCAGAAGTAGACTTCCAATCATCAACATCACCAGCCCAATCGAAGTCAGTGGAGCCAAAAATATGAGGAGCCCCTGATCTGTAGTGAATGCCATACAAAATAGTGCCCTGAATGTATCTCAAAATATGCTTGGTAGCTTGCCAATAACTCTCATTAGGCTCATGTGAAAACTGAGAGACAAGACCAACTACAAAGGAAAGATCAGGACGTGTGTGTGTCAGGTACAACAAGCTGCCAACCAACTACTGATACAATTTAGGATCCACTGAAGGTGAAGTACAAGAGGTAGACAAGGTAACAAATAACTAAAAAGGTGTGGGATTAGGTTTGTAAGAAAGAATTTCAAAGTGCCTAAGCATGTCAAGAGCATACTTTTTCTGGTAAATGAAGATCCCAGTAGAGGACTGAACAATCTAATGACAAAGAAAGTAGTGTAATGGACCAAGATAAGTCATCTCAAACTGATTCATCAATGTGCGTTGAACATCCTGTATCATAGAAGATGAGCTAAAAGTGATGAGAAGATTGTCAACATATAGCACAAGGATAAAAACCTCATCCTTAAGATGTTGAATGTAGACTGTAGGATCAGAATGACAGCATGTGAAACCTGTGGAAAGAAAAAAAGAGTCCATCTTCTCATACCAAGCCTGAGGGGCCTATTTGATACCATACAAAGAATGCCAAAAACTACAAACCAAGGAGGAATCCTGCAAAAATCCCTGAGGCTGCTCCATGTAAATCTCCTCAGTAATATCACTGTGAAAGAATGCACTCTTCACATCCATCTGAAAAATGGGCCATCCATGAGAAGCTGCGAGGGAAAAGACAAGGCAAAATGTCTCAGTGTAATGAATACCCTCAACTTGTGAAAAACCCTTTGCAACAAGACGTTCCTTGTACTTAGCAATAGAAAAATCAATAGAAAACTTAGTATGATACAACCACTTGCATCGCACTAACTTTCTTCCATTAGGAAGAGAAAAAAGATCCGATGTATGATTATTCATCAAAGAAGAATAATCCTCCTCCATAGCATTGTCCCACTCAGAATGTCCTATCACTACTAAAAAAGTATGAGGATCACCACAAATAGCTTGACTCAGAAGGCTAGAACCTACAATATAAAACTGGGTGTGATGGGAAGATGAAGGGTCACCTGCCAGAGATCTTACAGCCTCAACAGTAACATGAGCTGATCTATGCATCTATGGAGGATCATGTGGTGGAGGTAAATGTGGATCACCAAGCTCATCATCCTCATCATCCTAAAAAAAACTGGAAGAGATGAGAGAGTATTGGTAAGTGAAATAGCCTCTGGAGTCAGGGTATCTACTGTAGGAAGGCACTCATCAAACTGGACATCCTGTCAAAATAGGACCTTTCTAGAATTAGGTTCAAACAACCTGTATGCCTTAACATCCTCATAGTAGCCAACAAAAATGATGTGTCAGCTCTCCCACTCTATTTCTCTCCTCTGAGCATTAGGTATAAATTCCCATGCCTCACTACCAAAAAATTAGAATGAAGATACATAAGGCTTGACATGACACCAAGCCTCCTTAGGATTCATATGTCGAACTGCCTTGTGGGGCATCCAATTCTGAATATAGTTGGCACAATTGACTACCTCTGCCCAAAAAGATGAATCCATGGACATGGACTAAATCATACAATTTTCCATCTCCCAAAGTGTTCTATTCTTTCTCTCTACCACACCATTTAGCTGAGGGGTGTAGGGAACTAAAAATTGATGTTGTAGACCATGTTCAGAGCAAAGATCCTTGAAATCTTGATTCACATACTCCCCCCATTATCTGTACATATCCACCAAATAGAAAGAATAGATTTCTTCTCCACAAATGTCTTAAAGATTTGAAATGAATCAAAGACATCAGAGTTGTACCTAATAAAGTACACCCATGTGCACCTAGAGAAGTCATCAATGAAAGTAAACACATATCTAGAACAAGAAAAAGGAGCAGGAAATGACATGAGGTTGCTATGAATCAACTCCAGTGGTGCCAAAACATGAGTAGCTTTTCCCAAAGGAAAAGGATCCCTATGTTGTTTTCCAAGAACACAACCTTAACAAACACCACCAGTGCTAGAAATATGACGAATCCCAAGAACAAGTGTTGTGTGCTCATCTGTTGAAGATATTTGTAATTGACATGGACCAAATGCTCATGCCAAATCCTGCTCACTGAATCTTCTTGTGCTATAAGAAAAGAACCTATACCATCAGAAGTATCAAATCCATCAAACCTATATAGGCATGATGTAGAGTCAACACTCCCAGTAGCCACAATCAAATCATAATCATGGAGGTCCCAAATAACCACATCATTTGGTGAGAACTCAACTGTCTTACAAGAGCCAGAGTGGAAAATCTGATAGATGGACAATAGGTTTGTTGAGATATCAGGGACCACAAGAACATCCTGAAGAGAACCCCCAGCTAATACAATAGAACCAGAACCCAAAACTGATAGATGTGATGAGTTCCCAATAGCAATCTATGAAGTAGCACATGGAGCAAGTAAGGTGACAAACTCCTGAGTGTGACTCATGTGGTGAAAAGCACCGGAATCCAAAATCCAGGTGGGCCCAGATGTTGTTTATTGTGCAGTAAGAAAATGAACTTTTTTTGTAGGGGAGGATGTGGAATGAGGAGAAGAAATGTGATGCTCTAGCATGACTTCCTCTAAAGCCTCCAAAATTTTCCAACACCTAGAAATGGGATGTCCATCCTTGTCACAAAAACTACAGGTTTCACCAATTTTCTTCTTAGTCTTGGAGGAAGACTCAACAGACTTTGAAGAAGATTTACAATTTGAAGGGTGAGCTAAAGGCTTTGAATCAATTTTTTGTGTAGGTTTGGAGGAAGACTCACTGCCTACTGAATCTTTCTTTGGTTTGGCTTTTTGTTTTGGTTTCCCCTTTGAAGACTGAGCTACCAATACTTGGCTAGAGGAGCTAGAAGCATCCATCTGTTGGATCTTTGCCTATTCCCATGTCAATTGATCATGGAAGGTCTCAAAGGAAGGCATGGTGTGCCTAGTACCCAAAGCATCCATAGTGGATTAGAAATTAGAAGAAAAGATTTGATATTGTCCTTGCAGCTTTGAGAGTATTAGAAATATATACTCATCATCTTTCTTGTTTTCCCACATCCTTGCAAAACTGAATGCTGAGACTTAAACTTCATAAATAAGTCCCCCGTAGTGGAAAAACTAGCAGGAGTCAAAGAGGTGAACTCATCCATTGTGCCAAAAAAATATGCAAACTTGCCCCAAATGGCCCAAGGGGTGTTCAAACCCTCCAAGTGAAATAGGAGATTGTCAGAGATGTTCAGTTTAATTAAGCCCATGGCTTCATCTATTTTATTCCTGTGCTGACGAATCTCAAAGGGACGTTGTATAATGGGTTGATTCTCATCCAGACAAGACCAAAAGCCACATGACATAAGCAGCCTGGTCATGTGTACTTTCTAGGTGTGGTAGTTATGTGGTGTCAGTTGGGACACTAAAGGGTCTAACATTAAGAGAAAGAAGATAGAAGAAGAAGGGTCCTTCTAATGTAAATTACAGAAATTAAAATGAACCCCCCACACTATAGTATAATATCCCTCGTACACTAAAAAATAACTTAGAGAGCACAAAACACAAGAAGAAAACCTGGATGCCAGATGTAGAGAGAGAGGAAACTGAAGCCTCTAATTCAATGCTAAAATTAGGTACTCAAACGCCCTAATTTTCATACAAAACTTGCATGGTGTTCTTTGGTTTGGAAAGAGCTTTCCGACGATATCTTGATTTTTTGAAAAATGATATTATATGCTCAAGTTACGGCCAAAAGACTGACATGAGGTCACAAAGGGTAGCTCACTAGAAAACATAGTCACTGGAAAAATTTGACGTCCAAATGACCATCGCCAGGCACTGCAAAATTTTTTATGGTCATATGACCGTCACCAGCGTGTCCCTGAGGTCATCACCGAAAAAAAAAATTGGTTGCCGGTTAAAAAATTTTGCCAGAAAAGGCTGACATCACCTTGCCAGGAAATGATGTCACCTGTGAAAGGCTAAAATCAGCACTGCATTGAGACGGTGGGTGGCACACAACAACAAAGGTGGCACTCTAGCCAGGTGGTGGTGGTGGTGCCTCGGTGGTGATCGGGCAGATCGGCGGCCCCGGGGACGCGTGCTGCCTGAGCCAAAAATTAGCGTTTTGGCATTTTTTATTTTTTTGACATTTTTTCTTGAAATTTGTGTTGTATGGCCTAGGAGAGAGAGAGAGAGAGAGAGAGAGAGAGAGAGAGAGAGAGAGAGAGAGAGAGAGAATTTCCAGAGGCCACTGTAGCCAAAAATGACAAACTTTATATGAAAAGGTAGTTTCTTGGGCCTTCTAAGCATGATGGATAGGTTTTTTTGTGCTCAAAATGCACCAAAAAAATTAACCTCTTCCAGATTGAATAAAAAACCCCAAAAAAGCTATGATTTTTACCCTCAAATCACTGCTTCAAAAACTCCAGACCAGGCAGCAGCAGTATGACTTTGATACCATGCAGGATTGGAGAAAGACAAATCCACAGAACCCAAAGAACACCTGCATGAAAATAACCTGTTACAAGAGAGAAGGTGAAAGGAGGAAAAAGCATAACTCTAAAAGTACTCAATGATGAACTATAATTGATTGAATGTTTGAAGATGTTAAGTTGATGATCACCAAGACATAGAAAGTTAATGCAAGACATTAAATCAGTTAATGTATTGTATTTTCATTGATGTCAACTTGATATAATATGTATGGTCATGTACATACTACTAAAGACTTCAAAGAACCTATGAATCAAAGGCTATGTTATCAGTAATGCATAAAAGTTAAGTATTCACAAAGTGACTGTGTACACCGATAGAGTGCACACTAATGGATAGAGTAAACGAATGAGAGAAAAGTCACAGTATTACCTGACGAGCAAAAGAACATCATTACTAACGAGAAAATTCACAGGGTTACCTGATAAGGAAAAGCATAGTGTAACCTGACGGACAGATTTACAGTGTTGGCCAACGGATGGAAATCCCAAAGACAACTAAAGTCTCATCGACAGAACAGTCAGTTGTCATCAACGACTAACTTAAGTATTGACTGAAAAAACAAAGAGTTCAGAAATGAAAAAAGGCTTAGCTGTCAAGAGCTAAATATAGACTTAACTGGTAGTTATCATTGTTTTAATCGACAAGATAAAGCCAGAGATAAGTAAAGTATTTAAAGTTTCTTTGTCTAGTTGGCAAGAAGATCTCTATGAGATAAAATAGGAGCTTTTCTTTAAATCTAATTGGTGAGAATTTTGGATCACGCCAAGATCAAGCAAGAAATGGTGAAATCATGTCTATATAAGAGACAAGCTAATTCAATGTGAATTAGGGGAGTGATAAGAGAATAGATGTTGAAGATATTCTGAAAGAGAAGAAAGTCTTAATTCAAGCCTGATCAATCAAGCTGAGGAAAGAGCTAAATTCTGTAGACACTAACAAACAGTGATACAACATCATAGAGTAGAATAGTTTGGACCAAAGGTATTGAATTGATAACATTGATCAGAAAGGTAATGCACTTACAATAGATCTGAAAATCTACAATTCAAGTTGTATATGTGAACAGATCAATTTACTATTTTAGTTTAACCATTGAAGCATCAAGTCTCCTAACCAAGCAGGACTTAAAAGTCTTTTCTAATTGAGATACATACCAAGGAGTATCAAAAAGTTTGATCATACAAAATAGCATTACATATGCCCGATACCTATTGACAGGTCAAGTGAGTGTTTGATGAAGGATGGTAGCATTAGATGCCAGATATTAAGTGACAAACTATTCATTTAAATCCTCTAACAAGGTCACACCTAACAGTGTGTTTGTAACCTTTAATAGGGTTATCTCTTCACCGAGCTCACTTCTGAAGAGTGAAAATTTTGGTTACCGGTCCCGGTGGTGTTTCCTTTAACAAGGTTTCCACATTAAAAATCCATGTGTTAATGTATTTATGAGTCATTACTTTATTGTTTTGTATTTCACATAAGTAAATCTGGATTGATTGGTATACACTAGTTATTTACTGTATTTCGGTAAATAGAAAGACTACTAATTGGTAAAAGTAAGAATAAAGTTTGAAAGAGTAATATGAGAAGTAGTTATTCATTATTAATATTTCAAGGCAATCATCTTGTAGGAAGGAAGATAACTAGAGGCTTATAAATGTGGTAATAAGTTTTTGGGTTGATTTAAGGATTAATTTTTGAGGCCACTGATTCACCCCCCCTCTTAGTTAGTCTAACAATTGGTATTAGAGCTTGTGTCCTTAGAAGGAAGGTTTCAAGACCTAAGCTAAAGATCACAAGATGAATAGACGAGATGTGCCCAAGTTGAACAAAGACAACTTTGCTTCATGCTAAAGTAGGATAAGACTCCACTTATAAGGTATTGGAAATGATGTTACTGAATACTTATATACTGAATATGTCTTGCCTAAAGGAGCACTCATAGTTGAACAAATGAGAGAGAAGTATGAGCACAACTACATGATAACAGTGCTTTATTCCTCACTCTCTGATGTTGAATTTGAATATGTCAAAGCATGCACAACTGCAAAGTAGATGTGGGATAAATTGAAGCTTGTACATGGTGGTGATAAAAATGTTCTGAGAGCCAAGGCAGAAAGCATTAGAGGAAAGTTTGATGATCTCAGAATGAAAGAAGGTGAAAACATCACACAGTACAACACAAGAATCAAAGAGGTAGTCAGTGCTATTTGAGGAGTTGGAGGTGTACTAGAAGAAGAGACAGTGGTAACTAAAATCCTAAGAACCTTACTTCCTACTCATGCTATTAGAGTATCTTCCATACAAGAAATGAGATCGGTAGCAAATAACAATGTTACTCTAGATAGTTTGAATGGAAGACTAATTTCATTTGAGATGAATAACTTTGATAATAGTGTCTTACCAAACATAGAGTCTGTATTCAAATCTTCTTTGAGAATAAGTAAATCAAGACATAAACACACTATGAGATAAGATAGTGAAAGTGAAAGTGAAGAAGAAGATCTTGATGAAATTGAAGCACTTATGGCTAGAAGAATGTAGAGGCAAAGGTAAATACAAAGGTAAATTACCACTTGTATGTTTTAATTGTAAAGAGATTGGACACTTTGTTGCAAGATGTCCTAACAGGAGAAAAGATGAAAGAAGTAATGACAGGTCATTTGAAAAGAAGTTTGAAGAGGTGATAACCGAGATTACAGAAGCATCCGACAGTCAAAAAGAAGAGATATCTGAGACTACAAGGATAAAGGAAAGAAGGCCAGTTACCTAGCTACATGCAAAGATGAAGATACTGACACCAAATCTAATGAAGACATCGAGATGGTGTTTGTGGCAGTAAAAGATGATTCAAATGAAGATAAAAAATGGTATGTAGAAACTACACTCATATATAAAGTCAGTAAAAATGATGTCTGGATCATAGATAGTGGATGCACTCACTATATGACCAGTGACAAACAAAAGTCTGAGACTTTTGAATACTATAATGGTGGTTCAGTAAGAATGGGTAATGACACACCTTGTCCAATTGAAGGTAAATAAACTATAATGTTGAAAAACCTGATAAAATGTGAAAATGCTTATTGGGTGAAAGGATTAAATTATAATCTATTGAGTGTTTCTCAGCTGAATAGTTCAGCTCACAGAGTAGCATTTTAAAATAAGAAATCAAAGATCTTCAATGAATTAGGAAGGTTGATTGGTACCGGTGAACAGACAAAAGGTAACTTATTCTATCTGAATGATACTGACACCACTTGTTTGATAGCTAGAAATAAAGACATATGGTTGTGCCATAAAATATTGTGTCATGTAAATTTTGACAACATGATAAAGATAAGCAAAAAGAGAAATGTAAGAGGCTTACCAAGAATGTCAAAGCCAGACAATATCATGTGAAAAAATTGTCAAAAAGGTAAGATGACAAAGTCTAGTTTCAAAAGTGAAACCCATACATTTGATGTCATTCTAGAATTAATCCATACTGATCTATGTGGATCCATGAGGACAAAGAGTTACTATGGTGATAGATATTTTATTCTCTTTGTTAATGATTACTCTAGAATGATGATAGTTATGTTTCTAAAAGATAAATTAGAACCATTCAAGATGTTTAAATGGTACAAAGCAGTGGTAGAAAAACAAAGTGGTAAGGAATTCAAATTCTTAAGATGAGATAGAGGAGGGGACTAACTATCACCGATGACTAACTAAAGTATTGACCGACAAAACAAAGATTTTAGTAATGGAAAAAGACTTAGCTGTCAAGAGCTAAATATAGAATTAAATGGTAGTTATCATTGTTTTAATCAACAAGATAAAGCCAGAGATAAGTAAAGGATTTAAAGTTGCTTTGTCCAGTTGGAAAGAATATCTCTATGAGACAAAATAGGAGCTTTTCTTTATATCTTATTGGTGAGAAGTATGGATCACGCCAAGATCAAGAAAGCCAAGAAATAGTGAAATCATATCTATATATGAGACAAGCTAATTCAATGTGAATTAGGGGAGTGACAAGAGAATAGATCCTGAAAATATTTTGAAGGAGAAAAAATTCTTCACTCAGACCTAATCAATCAAGCTAAGGAAAGAGCTAAATTCTACAGACACCGACGAACAATGATACGACATCATAGAGCATAATAGTGTGGAGCAAAGGTATTGAATTGATAACATTGATCAGAAAGGTAATTCACTTACAATAGATCTAAAAATCTGAAATTCAAGTTGTATATGTGAACAGATCAATTTATTGTTTTAGTTTAACCATTGAAGGATCAAGTCTCTTAACCGAGCAGGACTTAAAATTCTTTTCTAATTGAGATACATCCGAAGGAGTATCAAAAAGTTTAAACATAAAAAGTAGCATTGGATATGCCCGATACCTATTGATAGGCCAAGTGAGTGTTTGATCAAGGATGGTAGCATTAGATTCCATATACTAAGTAACAAACTATTCATTTAAATAATCTAACAAGGTCACACCTAACAATGTGTTTGTAACCTTTAACAGGGTTGGCTCTTCCCTAAGCTAACTTTAGAAGAGTGAAAATTTGGGTTACCGGTCCCAGTGGTTTTTCCCTTAACAGGGTTTCCACATTAAAAATCCATGTGTTAATGTGTTTATGAGTCATTACTTTATTGTTTTGCGTTTCACATAAGCAAATATGGATTTATTGGTATACACTAGTTATTTACTGTATTTCAGTAAATATAAAGACTGCAAATCAGTAAAACTAAGAATAAGGTTTGAAAGAGTAATCTAAGAAGTAGATATTTGTTATTAATATTTCAAGGCAATCATCTTGTAGGAAGGAAGATAACTAGAGGCTTATAAATGTGGTAATAAGTTTTTAGGTTGATTTAATGATTAATTTTTGAGGCCACTGATTCACCCCCCCCCCCATCTTCTCAGTTATTCTAACACTCAAAATGTGAGAGAAAAAATATATTCCCAAGTTATGAAACAATAATTACAAGTTCAACCTTAAAAGGTGAACAAAACCCTAAAGGAGATAAAAGATAGCTTGTGCATTAATAACTAATATAAATATTAATTATAATGCACCTAAGAGACAACTTAAGCAATAAGAGTAATAAAGCAACTTAATTAATTAAATCAATGTGATTTAATTAATAAGTATAAAATATGATAACTCTAACATCATTCACTAAGAAATTCCTTTAAGAAGTTTGTTAATAACTAAACTTTCATTATTTAAATGGTAAAACAAAACCAGTAGATTTCACACCATAGTTTACTTAGTACTAGTTGCCTATTATTTATGTATACATTATGTATATGTTCAATAATGTTTAGATACTTCAACAAATAGGAGAAGAAATTACGAAAATATGTATAAACAATAGATATAATTGACATGCTCTCAAATTTAAAAAATGAAGTGAATAAGCATCACAATTAACAAATTTGAACATGTAATACTAGACTAAAATATTGGAATGCCAGACCACAAACACCAATGCCATTGAGCTGCTAACTCTTAAGAAACACTGGTTAAACACAATGAATCTTAAATAATCCAAAACTTATTAGTTACAACATTAAAACCTTTTATTTATTGCAAGTAAAGCATACATTGAATTTTTTCACACTACATCGGGAAGAAGGAAATTGACAAATGGATATGAAAAATTAATCTTACTTTAAACAAAAGCTAATGCCACACAGATGATAGAATTTTACAAATGATATAAAGAAAATATTAGTTTACATAGTAAGAGATTGTTGTTAGGTTTCAAGAACAGAGAATCATTCTTTAATTAAAAAGGCCCTCCATGGCACCTCATTTGGAAAATAATTCTCTTCAATGATTCTCCTTTGTGGCCAATTCCAATCTGTATGATTTGAAAAATCTATCAAAGTGACTATTATAAAGATAGTTTTTTTTTTAAGTCAGATAAAAAATGCTTTAATGTTTAGTTATGCTACCTCATTTGATAACTTAGAGGAGAGAGAGGGTCATTTTATTAATGTATTCTTAGTGTGCATCATTTTTGCAGACTCATACTTGAAGAGTACCTGGGAAGCCCAAAATCATTCGACCCGACAACTTTATAAACTACTAAAAATTACAAGTTCTTTTAGAAACATACTTTTTTGAAAAATTCAATTACATAATGTATTAAATTAAAAATTAATATCCTAACTGATAGAGTTGTGGATTGCTTGAAACAACCTCTAATTTCAATGTTGACAATGTTTTTAGATTCCAACGAGTTCAAGACATCAAAATGGCCCTTGTATCTTGTAAATCTTGAAATTTGTTACATGTACTAGAGATTGGTTGTTGGATAACATCTTCTTTAGTATTACCTAAAGAATGCACTCCTGTGTCACATGGGGAACATATATGCTCTTTTTTAGAAGCATTAGAGGATGATTTGAGAAACTTAGTATAAGTTGTTGGCTGAACACTTTGGGATAGTGAACATAATGGCATTTTTGAAGAAATATTTACTGTATAATCAAGTCTTGTACAAAAAATGCCAACACAAAGAAAATTAATTGAAAATAGGGTAGGGTTTGTAGATAGACTTGTTAATTCCCAGCAAGCCTTGATGCCCTATTTTGATGGGTTTCATGTTGGTTCTTCTTATGATTTGACATAGTCATGCTTGTGCATGTGTTGTAGTTGGAAATTTTTAAAAGATATGTATTTGGATGCCTTCCAAGAAGGGGATTCATTCTAAATATTTTTCCATCATGATCTTTGAAAATGTATGGATCTATTTTGGCTACCAAAGACGTTCATGTTAGATAATAATCAACACATATTTTCATTGCATGACAAATGAGCTTGAAGACATCCAAATAGACAACTTTCCCCACAGTAATTAAATATGATGAAAGATGTCACCCAAGGGAACCTTATCTGAAATAACTCTCACTAGAAGCTAGTTCATACCTGCTCCAAATTTAATTTGTACAAATCAATTAATACTCAATTAGATATTACACTAATACTCATGCATCACCACATGAAATATATTTACTCAAATTTTACAACTATAAACTTACCGCATGCATTGAAAGAAAGAGCACAAATTTAACTCCATAATCACTATGAAAAGACCTTATTTTTGCCTTTGAAATATGCTTCTTGAGAGATAGGAATAATTTCATGGTTGGTTAATGCATTCAATTCTTTAAAAAATGCAACAATTTGGTCACCTACATACACAAGTGCAACACAAAAGGTTTGATATCATTCACAAAGGATAGTACAAATACTATATAGAAATGTAGAAATGAGGATAGTCAACTATATCAAGGATGAATACATTTTCTTTTTACTTGCATTTATTTCTGTATAGTCAGAAAATGCAAGCACTTCCATTGTGGACTGGTTTAGTCTTCTGAGTAAGTGGTTTGGGGTCATGTCAAGTGCCTTGAATGGTTCTTTGACTTGGATCTAGATTTTTCCCCTGTTCTACCCCTTTTTCACTTCCCCTAGGCCTGTTTATAGCACCCTGATCTATAGATTTGAAATCCTTGACTTTAGGGTCAAGGTCAACCTTCTGGGTCAAGGTCGACCTCGACCCTGACCTACGTCAAGGTCGACCTCGACCCTGACCTACGTCAAGGTCTACCTCAACCTTGACCTAGGTCAAGGTCTACCTTGACCTTGACCTAGGTCAAGGTCTACCTTGACCTTGACCTAGGTCAGAATTGACCTTTTTCTGGACTAGGGTCCAGATTTCAAGTTTTGGGGGTTTCCAGATATCGGGCTTCAGAAAAGTTTAATTCTCACTTCCGAGTCGATTATTTTTGGTTCCAAAATGATGACTCCTAAATTATATTTAATATAGGTCCTCTTCTAGGTATATAGGTCTAATTGGAATTCAATTCTCCTATGTAGGCCTCTCTAGAAGATTATGCCCTAGATTTGTATATAAGGAAGCTTTCTCCTTTCATTTTCTCTAACAATCCAAGATGCAAGAAGCAATTCCATCCATCCAAATTCTATGCATGATATATTGATGCAAGAATCTACTATCAAGCATTCAAGCATTCAATTCATCAAGGAGATCCATTGGTAGCCATTGAAGGATTCAAGCTCTATGGAGCCCTCTTGTTGAAGATTTCTCCATCCATATTCCTCAAAGCCTCCTCCTATTCAAAGATCCATTCAATATTGGTGTTGAAGATCTACAAGAAATTGATTTGAGAAATCCTACATTCTACATTCTACATTCTACATTCATTTGGTGCATACATACTTGTGGATCCACGGATTTCAATCCGTCACAAGCGTTTCCATACACACAAGGTGAATTTGTTTATTTACTTTGTTTGTTTTATGAAATTTAAATTATAATTTAAGGTTAATTCCAAAACTAGGGTTTGACCAAGGCAAACCCCTCCCCCCCCCCCAAACAAAAAAATCCATTTTTATTGCAAGGACGGGTTCAAAATAGCGGATCAGAGTGCAGATTCGGATACCCTTTTTGGCTAAATTTCAGGATCTAGAAATAGATTTTCTATCAGAGATTTTATAGTTCAATTCTTCCCTAGGTCAGAATCATAAATTTTGGGTCAATGGTGACAATCACTTGACGTTCAAAATTGGAACTGTGTCAGAATAGAAAAACATTTCTAGGTTTTGTTCATTTCTTTATTTCTATTCCAGATCCGGTCTCAGATTTTCCAGAAACTGAGTGCAGACCCCCAAAAATAAAATTCTTCATATCTATAATATTTCAAGGTTATTACTTTCCTCTTATTCATTTCAATCAAATTTTTTAATCTTTCTATATCTATCACACATTCTTTCCTATAAACGGGTATTTAAGGTTTTCCTCTTTGCTCTTATTTCCAAATGATTGATTCATTTATGCATTGATCCTTCCTTTGGGGTTAATCAATTTGGATCTTTCATTTATATATCTAAGGATAAGAGAGGAGCATCTTATTTATCCCTACATTTCAAATACATATTTCATATCTTACACATTGGTAAACATAAATAAATACCCAATATTATTCAATTTCAAATGTTACATTTTTCTTCTTTACAATTTCTTCACGACTACAATCTCCAACCTCATCTTAAACATCATCAACAATAAGAGAATATGAGCATGCCTAGATGAGACACATTAGATTATTTTATGTTTCCTAGAAAATTTGATTACAAGTTTTGAAGGCATTTTGCATAATCTCCAAAATGATGACAAAATGAATAGCTCCAACTTTCAAAACTAAATGGGCAGGTACCGATTGGTTTAGTTTGAGCTTCACTTGGTTTCGAGAATACTTTAATATTGTCTACTTAACAAGGCCAACCACATGAAGGTGTAATTTCATTTGGCCCCTCACCCCTATAATCACTCTAAATTCTCCATTAACATCTAATTACATCTTTCATTCATTAATCCATTTATGAACTATAATAACATTCAATGATTATAATCACATAACATTCATTAACATGACATAAAATTCATTAATACGCAACATTCATCAATAATTAATTAACATGTCAATCATTATAATCACATAACATTCATTAACATGACATAAATTCATTAATATACAACATTCATCAACACATTAATTAAGACAACGCTCTTGCATTATCAAACAAGGTTTATAACAATCATTTATTTTTGATTTTTTTCTTTGATTTTTTAAGGTAAATGGTAATGGGAACATCAATATCTTTAGCATGATCCTCCTCTTTTGGTTCTGATCTTATGATATGATGGCTCCTTGTCTTTTTTGGAGAATGAGGTTGCTGCACCGAAGGGGGGTTCGCTACAATAATAAATAAATGGGTTAAATTCACAACATTTTTTATTAATGTTAAAAGTATTTTATTAATCAAAAGAACATAACAGGGATTTTTCTTTACCTGAAAGTGCCACATCATCTACAATCACATTTTTTTCAACCCCAACCTCAACATGTTGAGCACTAAGATCATGCTCCACTCCGTCACCATGACATTCTACATGCTCTAAAATATTCACAAAAAGGTTACGCCAATTGCAATTTAAGATGTTAAATTGTATTAATAATTAAATAATTAATTTTCAATAGAAAATGAATACCTCCATCATTGTGATGCACATCAGGGCCTTCGTCATGTGAAAGTTAAGTGCCAGGATTAGAAGGATGTAGTGAAATGTCATGCGCATTGTTATCATTTTTTTCTTTATAAAACAAAAATAGTCAATTTATGTTCAGGATTAACATCAAATAGATTATTTCTTGAGTATTCAGTTTGAATTATTTTTCATTAGGCCTATTTACCTGTGTGTGAACCAGTGCACCAGAATCTTCCATTTGGCCACAATATTATATGCGGTGGTGTGCAACCATGGCTTTATAGCCTTGCTTGAAGCATATTTGTTTGTCTTCTTTTGTGGGTGCTACTTTAAATTCAAAGCCCTACTTTTTTGGCTGAATTTCGTCAATATTGCATGTATTTCTTGATTAAACAAAAAAAATTGTAATTTAATATAAAAAATCTGATATGAAATTACATTTACTGGTACTAATTACAAGTCATGTGTGAAGTTTCATATATCCACCAGAACCAAGATGGTGTTGGCCAACCTTATCTTTTCTAGCCTGTGTAGCCTTTGATGTGTCCTATAGTCAATATATGAAAAGTTTGAAATATGTTAGATTATATAAATATAAAGATAACTAATTAGTGCATAATTACATTAATACTATTACATACCTATTTTTGCCTTATGCTAGTCGAATCCCTTCATCTCTGAGCCTTTTCTCTTTTGTATCTTCAATAATTTGATTCCACGCCATCTCTGTAACCGTATGAGGATGCTCATAGTTTGGTTTGAGCTTTAGAGGCCTTCTGTATTGGTCTCTCACACACTTTAGATTTTTGCGAGCTTTCTAAATAGTTTTGGATTTTTCAAAAATATTTTGACCAAAGAGATCCTCTAAAGATTTTATGAGCTGATTTTTTCATTCGAGAGTTTGGTCATTCCACCTTTTAAGAAAAAAAATTGTTAGATAGAAAAATTAGATGAAGCTATGTAACTTGAATATAGTACAATAAATGGATGAAAGGAAAAATATTCTACCAGTGATATGAAGATATGTACCGCTTACGTATGGTGGGCCCAAATAGTTTCAATGTTATTTCATAAAGACTTTAATAAAAAACATCATATCCTGCAAAAACATCATGGGATCATCAGTCCAAAATGAGTTAAGAATAAGTACACTACAATTATGATGAACTATAACTGATTGTATGTTTGAAGATGACAAATTCGATGATCACAGAGATGCAGGAAGTTAATGCAAGACATTAAATCAGTTAATGTATTGTATTTTCATTGATGTCAACTTGATATACTTTGATTAGTCATATTCATATTTTCAAAGACTTCAAAGAACCCAATAAATAAAGGTTGTGTTATCAGTAATGCATAAAAGTTCAGTATACACCAAGTGACAACAAACCCCGATGGACAGTGCACACCGACGGATAGAGAACCCTGAGAAGAGTCATAGTGTAAACCAAGCAAGATACCCGAGCAAGAATTACTTAGAAGAACCAAAGTGATACCCAACAAGAACTAAAACTCACAGTGTTTCCTGGCAGACAGTCAACCCCGATGGACAAAGATTCCTGAGGAAAACTAAAGTCAAGACCGAGAAAACAAGGAATTAAACACCGATCAGAACTGAAGTTGATAAATGACAAAAGACTTAGCTAGTAGGAGCTAATTATAGAGTTAACTATTTGATTACATTATTTTCATCGATCAGTTAATAGCTAAAGATAACCTAGATATTTAAATCTAGTTTTATCATAGTTGTCAAGAAGAAATTTACGGGATAAAACTAAAGCAAGCTTTAAAGAAAGAATGGTGAGATTTGCGGATCACATAAAAAAAAGAAAGACAAGGACCTAGAAATGGTGAAAACATGTCTATAAAAAAGACAAGCTAATTCATAACAAATGGGGGAAAGAATAAGAGGATACTGAAGAGAATTTTGGTGAATAAAGAAGTCTTCATACAGACCTAATCATACAAGCTAAAGAATAGAGCTAAAGTTTTCTACAGACACTGAACAACAGAGAAGAAACAACATTCACCAAGCAGAAATAAGTGGAGAAAACAAACATAAGAGAAACATTGAATAGAAAGGTATTATGAGCTTACATTAGATCTAAACATCTACAAAGTTTAGTTATATTTATGAATAGATCATATACTATTTTAGTTTAACCATTGGATCAGAAAGTCTCTTAACTGAGCAGGATCTAACCATCCTTTATATATTGAGATACATCCCAAGGAGTATCAAAAAAAATTTCATGTTGACAAGCATAGTGAATGTAGACGTCAAGTGATTAATTGTTAGTGATAAATCCTCTAACAAGGTCACACTTAATAGTGTGTTTGTAACCTTTAACAGGGTTGGATCTTCACCGAGATCACTTCAGAAGAGTGAAAATTTTGGGTTATCAGTCCCAAGTGGTTTTTCCCTTAACAAGGTTTCCACGTTAAAAAATCCATGTCTCAAATGTGTATATAGTTCATTGCTTTAATGTTTTTCTTAACACATTACTAAAATAGGATTGATCAGTAAACACTAAGCTATTTACTATATTTTGGTAAAAGCTAAGAGTGCTATTCGGTAAAGCTTAAGAATAAGGATAAATAGTGAACTCTGAGCAGTAGTTATCTGATAAGATTGTTTAAAGGAATAAATCTTGTAGGATTGAAGATAACTAAAGGTTTATATTTGGGATATAAATTTTTGGTTGTTTTATTGGATTAAAGTTTGAGGCCATTAATTCACCCCCCACCCCCCTCTCAGTTATTCTAACAATTGGTATCAGAGCTTTGTGTTCTTAGAAGGAAGGTTTCAATACCTAAGATAAAGATCACAAGATGAGTAAGAGGGATGTGCCTAAGTTGAACAAGGATAACTTTGCATCATAGAATAGCAAGATAAGACTCCACCTATCAAGTATTGGAAATGATGTTACTCAATACTTGGATACTAAATATGTGTTTCCTACTAGACCTTATATACTTGATCAATTGAGAGAAAAGCATGAACACAATTCTGTGATGATAGAACTTGCTTCCTCACTCTCTGATGCTAAATTTGAATATGTCAAATCATGCACCACTACAAAGAAAATGTGGGACAAATTCAAGCTAGTGCATGAAGGAGACACAAATGTGCTAAGGGATAAAGTAGAAAGCCTAAGAGGAAAATTTGATGACCTAAGAATGAAAGAAAGAGAAAACATCACTTAGTGTAGTAGCAGAATCAAAGAGGTTGTAAATGCTATCCAAGGAGTTGGAGGTGTACTTGAAGAAGAAATAATGGTAAGTAAAATTCTCAAAACCTTATTGCATGTTTATGCTATTAGAGTATCTTCTATACAAGAAATGAGAGCAATAGAAAATAACAATGTTACTCTAGATAGTCTGATTGGTAGAATTATTTCATTTGAGATGAATAACTTTCACAATAGTTTCTTACCAACTATTGAGTTTGCATTCAAATCTTCTTTGAAAATAAGTAAATCAAGTCATAAACACACTATGAGAAATGATAGTGAAAGTGATTGTGATGACTAAGAACTTGATGAGATTGAAACACTAATGGCTAGAAGATTGCAGAGAGGCAAAGGTAGATACAAAGGTAAACTACCACTTGTATGTTTTAATTGTAAAGAGATTGGACACTTTGCTACTAGATGTCCTAACAAAGGAAAAGATGACAGAAGTAATGACATATCATATGAAAAGAAGTTTGAAAAAGGTGTTGATCGAGATTACCAAAGCAACCAACAATCTGATAGAAGAGATAATCAAGACTACAAGGACAAAGGAAAGAAAGCTTGTTACCTGGCTGATAAAAAAGCTGGAAATACTAACACCGAATCTGATGAAGATA
This sequence comes from Thuja plicata, assembly GCA_018584345.1. Classification (NCBI taxonomy): domain Eukaryota; kingdom Viridiplantae; phylum Streptophyta; class Pinopsida; order Cupressales; family Cupressaceae; genus Thuja; species Thuja plicata. The sequence goes on from MU224360.1 coordinate 524,195, forward strand.
TTGAGGTGGTATTTGTTTCTATGAAGGATGAGTCAAATAGTGGCTAAGGTTAGTAAAAATGATGTCTGGATTATTAATAGTGGCTATACTCACCACATGACTGGAGAGAAGGAAAATTTTGAAACTTTTGAATACTATAATGGTGGATCAATAAGAATGGGTAATAACTCACCATGTCTAGTTGAAGGTAAAGGAACCATAATGTTGAATAATCTGATCAGATGTGAAAATGCATACTAGGTAAAAGGACTTAACTATAATCTACTGATTGTTTCATAGTTGAATAATACAGGTCACCGGGTTGCATTTGAGAACAGAAAGGCAAAGATCTTTAATGAATCAGGAAGGTTGATCAGAACTGGTGAACAAAAAAAAGGTAACCTCTTCTATATTGATGATATTAACACCACTTTTTTAATGGATAGAAATGAAGACATATGGTTGTGGCATAAAAGGTTATGTCATGTGAATTTTGACAACATGATTATGATAAGCAATAAAAAGAAAGTAAGAGGATTACCGAGCATATCAAAACTCGACCATGTCATGTGTAAGAATTGTCAAAAAGGTAAAATGACAAATACTAGTTTAAAGAGAAAAGAATAAAGATCTAATGTTATTCTATAATTAGTCCATACTGACCTATGTGGACCGATGAGAACAAAGAGCTATTATGGTGATAGATATTCCATTCTCTTTGTTGATTATTATTCTAGAATGATGATTGTTATGTTCTTAAAAGAAAAATTAGAAGCATTCAAGATGTTTAAATGGTATAAATCTATAGTGGAAAAACAAAGTGGAAAGGAACTTAAATGGCTATGGTCAGATAGAGGAGGGGAATTTGTCTCTGATGAATTTTTTAACTTTTGTAATGAGCATGGAATTTAAAGATAGGTTTCTGCACCAAGAACACCACAGCAAAATGGGATTGTTGAGAGAAGGAATGGATCAATTGTTGATTGTGCTAGAACACTGATTATTGAGAAAGGCATCACACAAATTTTTTGGAGAGAAGCTGTCAGCATTGCTCTCTACACATTGAATAGAGTTCAATTGAAGAAAGACACCAATAAGATGCCTTAAGAGCTATGGTATGGATACAAACCCAATGTAAGTTACTTCAAAATTTTTGGTAGTCAATGTTATATTTTGAAAGATGATATAAATTGAAAGCTTGACTCCAAACGTGAAGAAGGAATATTTCTAGGGTATTCTACCAAAAGTAAGGCTTATAAATGTCTTAACAAATCCTCTAACAAAATCATTGAAAGTGAAAATGTCAGAGTAGATGAATTTGCTGAGAAATATGATGAGGAAAGAAGAAGGGAACTAGAAGACTATAACAGGTTTGTCTACAGTGAAGAACCTGACACTATGCCTGAGAAATAGTGTATCACTCCCAAGCGACAGAACAATGCACCCAAGCATCAGGCTACAAACACCAAAAATTAGGAAATTGCTCACAATGATATATTGAGTGATGAAGATTAGAATGAAGGTCAAGATGATGATCAGAATGATGAACAAAGAGGTGAACCAATACTTTCCAAGTATGTCAGAAGACACCATCCACATAACCAGATCATAGGAGATAAAAAGGTTGGAATGAGAATAAGAAGTAAGTCACTTAACACTAGATGTTTAATTTGTGATTTTGAGCCTAGATCTATTAATACTACACTTGAAAATGAAGAATGGGTCAATGCTATGAATGAAGAGATAGAACAAATAGAGAAGAACAAAACATGGACATAAGTACCTAGACCAGATGACAAAAATGTCATCGGTTCCAAATGGATATTTAGAAATAAGATGAATGAGAATGGAGAAGTCACAAGGAACAAAGAAAGATTAGTATGAAAAGGGTGTGCATAAGAAGAAGGTATTGACTATGGAGAAACCTTTGCACCCTTTTCTAGACTAAAAGGAGTAAGAATTCTACTTGCTTATGTTGCTTACAAAGTATTCAAGGTATACCAAATGAATGTCAAATCTGCATTCCTAAATGGAATATTAGAACAAGAGGTATGCATTGAACAACGAGAAGGATTTGTTGATCCTAACAAGAGAAACATGGTATGTAGACTACACAAAGCCTTGTATAGATTGAAACAAGCACCGAGAGCATGGTATGAAAGACTTCACTCCTGTCTCATTAGTATTGGATTTGTAAGAATAAGTGAAAACACTAATCTATATTTAAAAGAAGATACTGATGATAACATTATGATTGCTGAAATATTTGTTGATGATATCATATTTGGATGTAATGATATGTTATACAAATCATTTACTGCTGAAATGAGAAAGTGGCTTGAGATGTCAATGTTTGGGGAGATCAAATTCTTTCTTGGTCTATAGATTCTTCAACAGGATGCAAGAATATTTATCACACAATCCAAATACATCAAGTAAGTGTTGAAGATATTCAAGATGGAAGATTACAAGCCAATTGGAACACCTATGGAAACCAGATGCAAGTTGACAAAGGAAGACAAGTCAACTAAGGTAAATTAGACCTTATATAGATCAACGATTGGAAAACTAATGTATGTTGTTCATACTAAATCAGATATAGCACATGCAGTTGGAATAGTTGCAATATTCTTTTCTAATCCAAAGGAATCACACATGACTACTGTCAAAAGAATTCTGAGATATCTAAAGAATACCGAGGACTATGGTCTTTGGTATAAAAAAGAAGGCAAATTTTAGCTTCAAGTCTATACCAATGTTGATTGGGCTGGAAACTTGTATGACACAAAGAGAACAATAGGAGGAGCATTCTTTATGGGTGACAGACTTGTCACATTGATAAGTAAGAAGCAAGGATGCATCTCACAATCTACTGTAGAAGCAGAATATGTTGTTGCTGCTACAAATTGCTCTAACATTACATGGATCAAATAGTTACTAGAAGGAATGAATATGAAAATTCTTGAAATAGTAATTATCTATTGTGATAATACTAGTGCAATTAAAATTTCAAAGAACCTTGTCATGCATGTTAAGACAAAGCATATTGCTATCAAGTATCATTACTTAAGAGAAAAAGTGAAAGAGAAAGAGGTGATACTAGAATATGTTCAATCCAAGGAACAATTAGAAAACATATTCACAAATCCATTACCTAAAGATACATTTGAGTACCTGAGAAAGATACTAGGGGTCTGACCCTTGTCTATTGGTCACTAAGCTGACTAGGAGGCTATATGAGCCTACAAATTATAAGAAAATCATTCATGTTGATGTAAGAAAAGAGATGGACTACAAATATTTATCAGCACACAAAAAGGTAGTTATCTGCATCAAACACTGGAGATATTGTTGGCTACTACAGAGCTCAAGTTGTTGATGGAAAGGAAATTCAAGGAATATATTTAAAAAAAAAAAAGGATATTTAGTTTGGCATTGTTGTCAAAGGGAGAGATGAATTAAGATGACTTAAGGGAGAGGGAGAGATTATATCCATATAAAATAACCATCAAAGTAAAGAACATCATGAGGGAGAGAATACAGCCAAAGGGAGAGAAGTATTCATCCAAAGCGAGAGAAGTATTCAATGAAACTTTTTGTTGTCAAAGGGAAAAGAGATATCCATAAGAGAGAGGAACAGTCAAAGGGAGCGAAAAGATCAAAAACATAAGTTACAACAAAGGGAGAGACAAAATCAGAAGCTTGTACATCTATCTAGTGAAGCGAATGAAGCATGAAGAAAAGTACTCTGCAAGAATCAAATCTAAGATAGAACAACTTACCAAAAGTAAGACATTTGTATTGGTCATAGAACAATAAGTTTGGTAGAAATTGATGAACTACAACTAATATATTTCATAATGTATTATTATTATGTAGTGTGTTGCCATCAATTCCAAAGGGAGAGATTGATGAACTATAACTGATTTAATGTTTAAAGATGACAAAGTTGATGATCACCGAGATGCAGGAAGTTAATGCAAGACATTAAATCAGTTAATGTATTGTATTGTCATTGATGTCAACTTGATATACTTTGATTGGTCATATCCATATTGTCAAAGACTTCAAATAACCAAGGAAATAAAGGTTATGTTATCATTAATGAATAAAATTTTAGTATACACCAAGTGACAACAAACACTGGCGGATAGCAAACCCTGAGAAGAGTCACAATGTGAACCGAGCAAGATACTTGAGCAAGCATTACCAAGCAGAACCAAAGTGATACCTGTGCAAAACTAAAATTCACAGTGTTTCCCGATGGACAGACAACCCCGACAGACAGAGATTCCTGAGGACAACTGAATTCAAGACCGAGAAAACAAGGAGTTAAACACCGATTAGAACTAAAGTTTAGAAATGACAAAGTACTTAGCTGGTAGGAGCTAATTATAGAGTTAACTATTTGATTACATTGTTTTCATTGACCAGTTAATAGCTAAAGATAAGGTAGAGATTTAAAGCTATTTTTATCCCAGTTGTCAAGAATAAATCTACGGGATAAAACTAAAGCAAACTTTAAATAAATAATGGCGAGATTTGTGGATCATGTCAAAAATAAGAAAGATAAGGACCTAGAAATGGTGAGATCATGTCTATAAAAGAGATAAGATAATTCATAAAAAATGGGGGAAAGAATAAGAGCATACTGAAGAGAATTTTTGTGAAGAAAGAAGTCCTCATAAAGAATTGATCATACAAGCTAAAGAACAGAGATAAAGTTTTCTTCAGACACTGAACAACAGGGTAGAAACAACATTCACCGAGAAGAAAGAAGTGGAACAAAGGAACATAAGAGAAACATTGATTAGAAAGGTATTATGAGCTTACAATAGATTTGAACATCTGTAAATTTTAGTTATATTTATGAACAGATCATATACTATTTTAGTTTAACCATTGGATCTGAAATTCTCTTAACCAAGAAAGATCTAACCATCCTTTATATATTGAGATACATCCCAAGGAGTATCAAAAGGTTTTTCATGTTGACAATCATAGGGAATGCAGAGGTTAAGTGATTAACTATTAGTGATAAATCCTCTAACAAGGTCAAACTTAACAGTGTGTTTGTAACCTTTAACAGGGTTGGCTCTTCACCAAGCTCACTTCAGAAGAGTGAAAATTTTGGGTTACCGGTCCCAAGTGGTTTTTCCCTTAACGGGGTTTCCAAGTTAAAAAATATATGTGTCAAATGTGTATATGGTTCTTTTCTTTAATGTTTTTCTTTACACATTACTAAAATAGGATTGATGGGTAAACACTAAATTATTTACTATATTTCAGTAAAAGTGAAGACTACTATTTGGTAAAGCTTAAGAATAAGGATAAACAATGAACTCCGAGCAGTATTTATTTGATAAGATTGTTTAAAAGAATACATTTTGTAGGATTGAAGATAACTAGAGGTTTATATTTGAGATATAAATCTTTGGTTGGTTTATTGGATTAAATTTTGAGGCCACTGATTCACTCCCCCCCCCCCTCTCAGTTATTCTAACAAATTACACTATAAATAATAACAATTTTAAATTAAGCACCCGGAAGCTTAGGTACGTTTAAGGGAATCATATCTTTATTGTCCAACAAGAATGACACCTGAAATGATCTATGAGTTGATCCAAGAAAATATGGTAAATTATCACCAGTATTGATCTTTGTTCTATCTTGTGGAGATGTATCTGTTAATGCAACAAGTTAATCAATGACTATGATCAAATGCACCCAAGAAAGTACAAACCAAATCATAAATTACACAAATGAAAATATAGAAAAACAAGGATTTACTAGTTGTAGTCGGAGAAGACATGGATGTGTGCATGTTCCTTATTGTCAACCCTACAATTAACAATCTGGGAATGGTGGTCATCCTTGAAGGAGGCATTTGCACTTCATCATTACCCAAAAAACAATCATATATACAATGTGTCTTGTCTTTTTTAAATATAGAGATAATCATTATACACAATGGATTATTGAATTTGATCCCAAATTTTATAGTCAAACACAAAAGAAGTCATCCATACAATGTTATCATCTAGAGATACTTAACTTTCCATCTAGACCCACAACCCATTTAGCATATCACATAAAATAATGTTTTTTTTTGCCACATAGATTTAGTCAATCTATTCCTATGAATGAATTATTTACCTAAAGGAAATTTTCTAGTACCCTCATCATGTCGAGAAACTCTTTGAGATCTCAAAAATTCCTGTAAGAAGAACACATACATATTTTAGTTCATGATCCATAAAATAATAATAAATATAAACCTTTATTGAACTTTTGTTATAGCTAAAGATTTATTGTTGCCTACTTCAAGACAATGTGCTCTCTATATCAATTCATTTTTTGTCACCTTTGTCTCCTCATTTGTATTTGGATCATCTATAATGGCAAGAATTTGTGAATATTTTCTTTTTAGGCTCTTTGTGATCATGCTAGTGGGGTCACCGGTAAATGCTATGTCAACATCACATAATAATGTCACCTCCATTTTAGCAACTAATTTCTCATTTGTTACTGGTGTTTTTTACTTTCCATAAGCATCAATATCAGTAAAATAATTAAAACAACTCCAAAACCCTATTGAAAATAACATAATAACACAACATTTAGTACAATTACAATTACACTAATTTTTACACTATGGTTTACCTTCGCCAAAGAAGGGGTGGGAGGAACATCCCTGCCTCTGTCATGTGTCGATGGATCCATGTTGTCGTGTGACAAAGATTATATATAAAAACATCAACATAATGAAAGAAATAGATGAATTAGCAAACCAATATTATTAAAATGGTATATTGTATATTGGACTTATTAATTGGATGTAATTAGTTTAAATGTTATATATATAGCACTTACCAGTTCCATGATAGTAAATTTCATTGTACCTATGCAATTCAAATTGTAATCTATTAGCAGCTCTTCCCCTACAATTATTGATTTTATCGCACAAAAAAAACATGATTTCCCTCACGCACCTCAATGAAATTGGGTCGCTTATTAGTTGACCTAGGATGCATACTATTTATAAAACTTGCAATGTTTTATTTTTCTTTTGGCCTTACATTGATGTACATAGCAAGTCTTTTACTTTGATCATTTTCTTTCCATTGTAGATAATTTGTTGACACTGCATACCTATGCATACTTGTTTTATATTGAAATATCCTCATCCAATTATTGTAGTTGTAACAAGGTCCTACATACTCCATCAGCTCAACAACTTTGTTATAACTGACCTTTATGTCACTCATGGAAAATAGGCCCAAACCATGTAATGATGATGGATCTATGCGATATTGTAACCACCCTAATTTGGTCTACTCTAACCAGAGACCCTATTTTCCCTAAGTGTGATCATACCCCTAATTATGTCTAGACAACTATTCAATTATTAGCATAATTCATTAAACTCAATTTAATCTCCTAAAATCAAAGTGATTTCATCACTAACTCACATTAATTACATTGGCCTATTTAAATCAAATCAAACCAATTAAATACTTGGCTAAAGTAATTAATTAAAAGGAATTAAATAAAGTTTCTAATTACAACTCATCACTTGCACATGGAAAGTCGGTCCATAAGCCAATGAGAGTTCACTCACATGGATCACTAACATGGATCACCAAAGATTCAATCTCCACCTCTCTTCATAAATCAATCTCAACCACCCATCTCTCAGATTTTTCTATAAAAAGGATTGAGTTTTGATTTCAATGGTCCCTTAATCTTAGAATTTCAATTATACTCTTATGCTGTCAATTTTGCTTCATAATCTCACATAGATAATTACATAATTTTCATTTGTGCTTCAAATTGAACAATTGTATCATCTTAAGCATGAATTCTTTGTTAATTAGCTTCATTTCTCATTGAATCTTCCATTCTAAGCTTGAATATGTCACTGATTTAGGCATAATCTGAGGGCAATTATAGATTAAATTACACTCTTCTTATATAGGAAGCAATTTGTTAGTTTTGATAGTTTATTTATACTTTTTCTTCAATTTTCATAGTTCTAACCATTAATATAATGACATATTGAATTGTTGTGTTGCAGCTTGTAGGTACAATATTCACACACACACATTTCTGGTGCCCACCGTGTGGTAGAGCCCCAAATTTATCATCATTTGTTAGCTAATTAACTTCATTTTTGTTCTCTATTTTATGGTACAAAATCACATTTAGTGAGCAAAGGATCGCCTTTAGTTACAAAATCTTGCATCCGGGAAGGTGACTTGCATCCTGTAAATCCTACATCACATATTGAAAATATTGAATCTCATTTGGTAAAAGCTTGCATCCTGTGATTCTTGAATCGCCTTTAGTTGCAAAGGCTCGCATCTGGGATCCTTAATCACATTTGGTTTTTCTTGAATTGCATTTGGGAAATATAGTCACATTTGGTTAGCTTTCTGATGTGTTTTGCAAATTTGATGACTAATCAGCTAACCTTCAATGTTTTTGGATGTTAAGCAGCTTAATGAGTTATTACAGGACGTTGCCAAAGATTTTTTTGATCAAGAAAATGGAGAAAAACTAGTAACTAGTGGTTTTGTAGGTTGTCAAATGTGATCAACCAAACTTCATTGCAAATTCTAAGAATCTAACACATTTTCTATCATTTCCTAACTTGACTAGAGGATTATGCTCTTTTCCTCCATGGAAAATCAGAAACTCAAACATCAAGTTAGAATTTGAATAGAATTTAGAGTAAATGAACCTTTAATTTTCTCAAAAGTACTTGTTTTCAAATTCTTTAAATAGGAACTTAATTATCGGTTTTAAATTTGATTCTTAGTCCAACTAGAGGATTATTCTCTTTTCCCAAGTTGGAAAATTAGAAACTCGATATGGGGGACTAGGTTTTGAGCTCTATAATCTGAGGGGATAAAATTTCATGATGTGCTTCATAGGAGAAACAACATGAATCGGATAGTATGCTCTTCTTCTTTATGAAGAATAAAAAATCTAGACTTCTAAGCCACCAATCCTCTTTATTGATTTCAAAACATTAGAGGTCCTTCTTGTACAGGAAAAAATCTCCCGAGAATGACCCAAGTGAGGACAGGTGAATGCCAACCCTTTCATCTCACTATAATCAAAATGCTTCCTTAAAGGCCAAAGCCTCACAAGACATAATCATTTTTGTCCTTGGAATTTCAACATCATTCCTTGGACATGCTTAGATGTGTGTGGGGCAGAGCCACTTGAATCATGGTTGCGAGACTACACACATTTGAGTACTCATAGGGCTATACACCTCAATTTTTCCTTGTGCAATTCTATGGGGGATGGTTGTGAACGGATGCCCAAACATAAACGACACTTTGTAGTCAAAACAACCTAGTTTATCTCCAAAAGGTGATAATCTTTGTGCAAGGAAAATAGTAATTGCCCCAAGATACTCATCATTTCACTCCCTCACTTGTGTTTGGAGTCAGATAATACAAAATCATGACTGGAGCCATTGTGTGCTTGGTGATGGTCATATTTTGATTAGCATGTGAGTGTGTACCTGACTCTACGTGAAAATATTCCCATTCTATGCCTAGAATTTAGGGAATAGGTGTGTGTTTGGTCACCTAACAAACTTTCTTGATGTGTCAAAAATGCAATGAAAAGATGAATTCCTCAAACAAACAAAATATTTACAATAACTAATATTCATGTTGTTCATAAACACTCAGGGAATCCTCAGACAGTCCCTCGAGTCAAAAAAAATTTCACGTACTTCCAGACAAATTGGAAAAAATTAGACAAACCCATCAGAGGCTCACATTTGGTTATTGTTGGCTTTCCTTTATTTGCACAAGCTCGCATTTGGTCATTCCTGGATTGCATCTGGTAAAGAAGCTCACATTTAGGAAGCATAAGCTTGCATTTATTAAACACAAACTTGCATCTGGTGAGTCACATTTAGGATAGATTGTACTTGCACATGTGTCACACTCAGAAGATCTGTAGTTTTGGATGCCCTTTTTTCTCTTCAGTTTGGTCATGTTTCTCTTGCTAGTCTACTTGTCAGTGTTTCTTAGTGATGCCTTAGAGGATCCAAGAATGGACTATCCAATCTTGCATCCAACAACAAGAATACACAACAAAAACACAACAACACAGGATATGGAAAATCATATGAATTTATATTATCTCAAATCATCAAATTACATTTAACATGTCAGGCTGTAAGGACTTCTTGGTTAGGGCCAAATACAATGAACCCACACTAAGATCTAACACCAAGATCTTTTGCAAGCATCAGGCCATTTACCATTTTCCAATACACAACAACTCACTGAAAGCTTCAACTCTGCCTTCCGAACTAGTCCAGATCTGTGACTCTCCAAAAATCAACTTGGTAGGAACTCCAAGACATAATCTAAACTTGTGCTCGCAGTCCACCAAGAAATATTTTGGCCTCCTAAGCCAACATGCCACTAGCTCTTCTAGCTTCCTTCCACTATCTCAGATCCATAGATCTCACAAGAACTCTTCTAGTTCTTCTTCTCCTAGTTCTGTCTCTACCCTTAACACTCTACCCAAACCTCTCTATAAATAATAATAAAAACAAGAAAGCCACAAGTCGGCCTTGTAATTACAATTAATTAAAATCATAAAGAGAGACCCAGATTTAGGTCCACATAGATCCCAATCAGAGACCCCAAATCAATTAAGCAATGGAAATTAAATGAAGGAGTCGGCCAAAGATCCAACTCCCCAAAATAAGCATCTTGGGCCAAGCATGACTGAAAATCAGAAATCATTGGTAATAACATAATCAAGCATCAGGAAACCCATTGGTAAAAGCACAAAACCACCATAGCAACCAAAACCTATTGGTGAACACAAAACCATCACAATGACTGAAACCCATTGGTGAACACAAAACCATCACAGCTACTGAAACCTGTTGGTGAACACTAAGCCGTACAATAACCAAGAAATAGGTCACCAACCAAGAACTCCATCCTTCAATTGAGCCCCAAAGAAACCAAAAATTTGACTGCAACATATTTACAAAGAACCTCAGATGCCCTTATATTAGACACCTAGGGTAACAAAAGAAGTATGTCCCAAACTTAGACTCCATAAGAAAATCAGGAATCCACCACTTTATCTTAACCAAATTTTTCCACTCCATCATAGGAAAGAGAACCATTCTGCAACTCAACCATCTCACACTTATCCACTCCATCATCATAATCCACTGTATCTCATCAACCCAATCAATAAAATCACCCTCAAGAACAAATTGGTCAGCTCCATCATCACGATACTCAAATGATCTCAGTAACTCATCATTCCCATCAATACACAGGGAATCCATATTAGCAATAGTAACACCAAACAACATATCAATATTTCCACCATCTTCACTAATATCCTCATTAGCAATCTCATCATCAAAAAGATGCTCTACAATTTCCATATCAGATCCATCCATTTGAGTATGAAAACAAACCAAGTCTGCAAAAATAACAGATCTAGGGTTACCGAGATGAACAAAATCAACCCTAATCTCTTACAAGACCTCAGTCTTCAACTTATTCAGCTCACAATGGATCTCAACTAGTAGATCCTCAACAATCCGATCAACCATCCCAGGGTTCAATCTTCCCAGAGGTTTCTCCCAAACATCTTAGAAAACCCTTTGCAAAAATCCAATTCTAACCACCTTGGGACAACCTCAAAGTTGTTGTAAGTGTGATCCACCTTCAACCACCTCACAAACAACTAGGTAATGGCTCACAGGTTCAGGAATACAGATCTACAACCAATCTCCTAGATGAAACAAACCAGCAACTCTGATACCACTTGATGCAGTCAAGCTCAGAGGATCCAAGAATGGAGTATCCAAACTTGCAGCCAACAACAACACACAATGGAAACACAATAACACAGGATATGGAAAATCATATCAATTTATATTATCTTAGATCATATAATTAAATTCAAAATGTCAAGCTGTAAAGTCTTTTTGGTTAGGACCAAATGCAATGAAATCACACTAAGATCTAACACCAAGATCTTCTACAAGCATTAGGCCATTTACCATATGCCAATACACAACAACTCACTACAAGCTTCAGCTCCACCTTCTGAACTAGTCCAGATCTATGCAACTCCACATAGTAACCTGGTAGGAACTCCAAGATAGAATCTAAACTTGTGATCACAAGCCACAAAGAAATCTTATTTCCTTCACTAGCTCTTCTATCTTCCTTCCACTATCTCACATCCACAGATCTTACAATAACTCTTCCATCTCTTCTCCTAATTCTATCTCTACCCTTTTTCTCTACCATTAACACTCTACCCAAACCTCTCTATAAATACTAATCCAAACAAGCAAGCCACAATTCAGCCTTGCAATTACAATTAATTAAAATACCAAAGAGAGACCCAGATTTAGGTCCACACAGATCCCAATGAGAGACCCCAAATCAATTTAGAAATGAAAATTAAATGAAGAAGTTGGCCAAATATCCAACTTCCCAAAATAAGCACCTCGGGCCAAGCATGACTGAAAATCAGCAACCATCAGTAAGAACATACCTAAGCATTAGGAAACTTGTTGGTAAAAGTACAGAACCACCATAGAAACCAAACCCCATCGGTGAACACACAACCATCACAGTGACCAAAACTCATCGGTGAACACAGAACCATCACAACGACCGAAACCTATCATTGAACACTAAGCCATACAATAACCGAGCAATAGATCCCTAGCTAAGAACTCAAGCCTTCAACCAAGCCCCAAAGCAACCAAAAATTTGACTGCAATAGATTTGCAAAGAACCTTAGATGCCCCTGCATCAGACACCCAGGGAACCAAAAGAAGCGTGTCCCACACTTAGACTCCAAAAGAAAATCAAGAATCCACCACTTCATCTTAACCAAAGGTTTACAATCCTTTACAGGAAAGAGAACCAGTCTACAACTCAACCATCTCACACTTATCCACTCCATCATCATAATCCACTGTATCTCATCAATCAAATTAGGATACTCACCCTCATGAACAAACTGATCAGCTCCATCATCATAATACTCAAACGATCTCAGTAACCCATCATCCCCATCAGTACATAGGCAATTCATATTAGCAATAGTAACACCAAAAAACATATCAAGATGTCCACCATCTTCACCAATCTCCTCATCAACAATCTCATCATCAACAAGATGCTCTATAATTTCCATATCAGATCCATCCATCTGAGTATGAAAACCAACCAAGTTTGCAAAAAGAATAGATCTAGGGTTACTAAGCTCAACAAAAGCAACCCTAATATCTTCCAAGACCTTAGTCTTCAAATTATTCATCTCACCACGGATCTCAACTAGTAGATCCTCAACAATCTGATCAACCATCCCAGGCTCCAATCTTCTCAAAGGCATCTCCCCAAGATCTTAGAAAAACCTCTACAACAAATCCAATTCTGACCACCTTGTGACAACCTCCAAGTTGTTGTAAGTGTGATCTACCATCAGCCACCTCATGAACAACTAGGCTATGACTCACAAGTTTAGGAATACAGATCTACAACCAATCTCCCAAACAAAATGAACTAGTAGCTCTGATACCACTTAATGCAGTCAAGCTCAGAGGATCCAAGAATGGACTGTCCAAACTTGCAGCCAACAACAAGAACACACAGTGGAAACAAAACAACATAGGATATGGAAAGTCATATCAATTTATATTATCTCAGATCATCAAATTATATTCAACATGTCGGGTTGTAAGGCCTTCCTGGTTAGGGCCAAATACAATGAAATCACACTAAGATCTAACACCAAGATCTTCTGCAAGTATCAGGCCATTTAGCATCTGCCAATACACAATAACTCACTACAAGCTTCAACTCCACCTTCTAAACTAGTCCAGATCTGTGACACTCCACACATAAACCTAGAAGGAACTCCAAGATAGAATATAAACTTGTTCTCGCAAGCCACCAAGAAATATTCTTTCCTCCTAAACCAACATGCCACTAGCTCTTCCAACTTCCTTCCACTATCTCAGATCTCTAGATCTCACAAGGGCTCTTCCAGCTCTTCTTCTCCTACTTTTTTATCTACCCTTAACACTCTACCCAAACCTCTCTATAAATACTAATCCAAACAAGCAAGCCACAAGTCAACCTTACAATTACAATTAATTAAAATCCCAAAGAGAGACCCAGATTTAGGTCCACATAGATCCCAATGAGAGACACCAAATCAATTCAACAATGGAAATTAAATGAAGAAGTCAGCCAAAGATCCAACTCCCCAAAATAAGAAACTTGGGCCAAGCATGACCAAAAATTATCAACCGTTGGTAAGTATGTACCCAAGCATCAGGAAACCTGTCGATAAAAGCATAGAAGCACCATAGCAACTGAAACCCATCAGTGAACATGGAACCATCATAGTGACTGAAACCCATTGGTAAACACAAAACCATCATAGCGACTGAAACCCGTGAGTGAACACTAAGCCATACAATAACCAAGCAACAGGTCCCGAGCCAAGAACTCCATCCTTCAACCAAGCCCCAAACCAACCAAAAATCTGACTGCAATAGATTCAAAAAGAACCTTAGATGCCCCTACATAAATTAGTTTACTTGGAAGTCTACCTTGCATGTCCTTTTGGATTCTCACAATTGGTCCCAAATCATGTTGTCTTTTCACTAAACAAATATTCTTTATTCCCAGCTCACTATCAGGGAAGTTTAAGCCTCTGACATTGGAGTCAATCACTCTAAATAATCGCACATACCTTCTCACAACTTGGACGCACTTATTTGGACAATTTGGAAATGCTCTTGTTACAATTGGAACACTTTTGACAAAGTTGAGACCCAACTTTCATGGTTAACATGAGACGTAACCAATACCTTGTTAACGATTCAGAGAGACTGCCAAGATTACTTAAGTTTCAACAAGGAGAGACATCTCAAAATCCCCTCTTTAATCAAGACTCATCCGAAATAGATGCACCTCGTCACAAATGGAGTGTTGTTTTTGATGAATATAGCCAAGACCATGATGAAAGAGAAAGTCAAGAAGAATGAAATCATGGTCATCCTTTCTTCGGTTTCGACAATGATGAAGATGTATTGGAAGAAGAGCATAACAAACTCAAACAAAGTAGGAGGTTTCAAAGAACTTTGGAAAAGATCATTAGAGAAGACAAAGAAAAATACTTCCTACACTTAGCCTCTCTTGGAGTCAGACTTCCTAAAGACTATGATGTTGAGAGATTGAAGGAACAAGAAGTCCAAACACCTATTTCCATACTCTCAAAGTAATTATACCAAATGCAAAAGGAACTTGCAACACTCAAGCAAGAAAAGACTAAATCAATGAAGAAATACTCTTTGGAGCACATATGTTTGTTTCCTTTTGACAAGAGTATAAATATGGTTCCATTCCCACCTAACATAGCAAGGCCCAAATATGATAAATACATAGGAGAAATGGATCCACATGACCATGTTAGATATTTTTTTCCCTAAGCATAGAATACATACACGAACCAACATACTTAATGAGGATATTTCCAGGAAGTCTTTTTGTAAATTCTATGGAATGGTTCTCCAAACTCACACCAAGTGTGCAATCTTTTGAGGAGTTGATTCAAATATTTGTCCAACATTACTCCTAGAACATACAATACAATGTTACAATGATGGATCTTTGAAACACAAAATAGCGAACGGGTGAATCCTTCACACACTTTTTTTCAATGGTGGAGGAGAATCTTTGTTAGGTACTAAAGAGCAGTACCCGAATCTGAGAAAATGGAAATCTTTGTCAATGATCTAGTACCTAAAATTAACTATGCTCTACAAATGCAAGATTGCCCTAGTTTTGATAGAATGATAAAGAACGTCATTTCTGTTGAAGATGTTAGGGTTAAGAAAGGAGAGATCACACTCCAAAGTGACAATAAATATAACTATAACAACAAACCTAAATGGTGGAATAAGAAAAAGAATTTTGTTAGTGATGGAGTGGTGGAAGCCTTGAATACAAATGCTAAACTAGCTATGTATAATCTCACAAATAGCCTACAAGAAAGAAAATAAGCTAAGGTAACAACCACAATACCAAGAGAAAACAATGATACTAACAAGTAAAAACCATGGACGTCTAGACCACAAAGAACATTTACTCCATTGGGAGAACCTCTTGAGATGGTTTTGAAGACTCTCTTGGATAATAAGAGCATCACTATACAGGAGTCAAAACCATGGGAACTAGAAGTAAAACCAAGGTGGTGGAATGATAATGCCTATTGTGACTTCCATAAGAATAAAGGACACAAGGCTAATGATTGTGTTAAACTCAAACATGTTATAAAAGACCTCATTGAAGGGGCAAGATCAAAGTGGAAGGAAATAAATCTAATGAAGATCACACATCATATAATAAATTATTTCCCAACTATCAAAAAGGAGAAGCTTCTAAAGGAAAGGGAGATGAAGTGAATTACACCTATCCTCGTAATGATAATGTGATCAATATGTTGGACATAAAAATAAATCAATCAATGTGATCACTATCAAAGGTGCCAAAGAAAAATTGACACATTCAAATGTGGTAACTAGAAGCCAAGCACAATACATGATTAAAGGGGTTAATTCCTCAGCCAAACCATGCGACGTCATCTAAACCACCTATTGTCACAATTCCTAAACTAGCAACATCAAGACAAATAGTTCATGTACCATTTGCTAACTATAACTTGGTAGACCAATTGCAAAGGACCTCCACTCAAATCTCTATGTTTGAGCTATTAAAGATCTCTTCAGTGCATAGGGAATTTCTTGAACAAGTCCTACATTCTAAAAATGTGCCAAAAGACATAGATGAGGACAAGTTCTAGGAAATTGTCAATCACATATCAACTTCACATTACCTCTCCTTTTCAGAGGAAGATGACAAATCTTTGACTCATCCCCATAATCAACCCCTCCACATTGAAGTTTTAATCCATAAATCCCATGTAAACCATATATTGATAGATGGAGGTGCAGGGTTGCATATATGTACTCTCAATTTGATCAAGAAATTGGGTCTTTCAAAACAAACAATTGATTCAAAAAGTAAGATAACCATTAAGGATTATGATGAAGAGTAAAGATCATCCAAAGGGCTAATTGTTTTACCAATAAGAATAGGACCAATTGAACACAATGTGATTTTCCAAGTTATTGATCTACTATTGGCCTATAACATATTACTAGGGAGACCTTGGATACATGAAATGTAATTAGTGCCATCTACTTATCACCAACGCATCACATTCTCACACAATGGGGTGGAAGTAACAATTTTGGCAGATTCAAGCTACACTTGCAATAATGTTAAAGAAAACAGTATGGTTCCTCACAATAATAAAATTCCAAAAGAGTTCCTAGCTGAAACCTATTAAGATATGGTGACTAGAAGCTTTGGAAGGACACTAAAAATTGAAGAAACTAGTATGGGGGAATACAAACTAGACATGACACCATCACTGGCTAATATTCTTGTGTCTCAAAGATCATATGGGAAACCCTCCCCCTCTTTCACACCATCTGCCTTAAAAGGAAAATAAATTCATAAACCAAATGGTATGGTTCAAGCCTCTATTTCTCAAGAGGATGAAAAAGAAGATAAAGCAGTCTTGGATTGGCTCTATAAAGAGGAAAAGTGAGAAAATGAAGTAAAACATGTTAATATATCTCCCTAAATATATGGAAAAGGTTATGAACTTCTTAAACAAATGGGATACAAAGGGAAGGAATCTTTAGAAGATAAGGGAAAGGACTTGTTGAGCCTATACACATGGAATTCAAAAACACCACAGACAAAACAAGGTTGGGTTTCAATAACAATTCACAGCACCCCACCTCAAGAGATGGTCCAATCCTTGATGAAGGAAGTGATGAAGAAGAGGAAGAGATAGAACTCATACCCTAGACATATGAGAGATTATTACACATTGGTACTCAGGACCCATACTACCAAGGAGAAAGATATGTACCTACTTTTGGAGCACAACTAGAGCATCATGTGCCTTGGTTGTCACAAACCATTGTTCAAGAAGTAGAGGAAGAAGAAGAAAACTCTTTGGAAATAACACAACTAGAAGAAGCTCATGAAGAAATCCCTCAACAAAAAGATGAACATCCTACCTAAGGTAAATTAGTGAAAATTTCACATGTCCTAGATTTACCACACTTTGATCCACAAATGGTTAATAAGGTACGTCAGGTAACTATTGCTAAGTTTTTAAATAGATCTGATGATGATATCACAGACTCACATGATTATGAATGGGATCATATGTCTAATGCTACCATGGACATTGAGGTATATTTAAGTCATAAATTTGCACCTCTATTGGAGAGAGGAGAAAGTTCTAACACTACTCTTGTCACAAAATTGGGTGAGATGGCGATGCCTAGGATTATTGGTGAAGACACTGGTGTCTTACTAGGCCTAGAAGAACTTCAAAGGATACAAGAAAGGAGTCTCAATATGATGAGAGAAGAAGGAGAAATCTCAACTGATGATTTGCTAGAGTTAGTTCCGCATATCACTAACAACGACCCTAATAATGACAATTTGACTCTTCATGATCTAAACACTATAGAAGCCAACTTAACAAAACATGTCTTGTCAGTTAATAGTATTGATGCTAACATGATTCTATTCTTACAAACCTCTGAATCATTATCCTTGGTGAACCTTGACCTTATTGATTGGACCAATTCAGTCCCTACTCCTATCATGAGCTTTCCCAATGACTATACTTTGGCATGTTATCTAAATGCTTGTGAACCCTATCCCTCTTCCACCAATGCAAGCAGTGTGAGTCTGATAGAGGGGGATATCAAGTTTCTTAGTCACAAATTGAAAAATAAAAAGAAACAAAGAACTGATGGTGAAAACCACGTTGTGGCAGTATCAGATTCTAAAATAGTAAAAAAAAAAGATGAATTTGATGGTGAAAACCTCATAGAGGTGCCAAAAGATGAGATTCTTGATTTCCTCCCTGAGCACTTTCAAGAAAGATATTTAGTATGGATAGAACCAACACAACCAGTTAATTTGGGAATAGTAGAAGCTCCTCAATTTTTCCACCTAGCACAATAATTATCAGAAGAAGAAAAGATACAGTTTACTGAGTTCCTCAAAGTGAAGAAGATCACATTTTCATGGTCTTATACTGATATGCCTAGACTAGATCCTAAGCTAATAATGCATCACTTATCTATAGCTCCTGGAATTAAACCTGTCAAACAAAAACTAAGAAAGATGCACCCACATGTGGCATTATTGATGAAAGTAGAGCTGGAAAAACTCTTAAAGGTTGGATTCATAAGGGTAATCTCTTATGCAGGATGGATTTCTAATATGGTGCCAGTTTCCAAAATAGATAAGTCTATCAGGATTTTCACAGACTTTAGGGAATTAAACAAATCTTGTCATAAAGATGATTTCCCTCTACCAAATATTGATATGATCATAGACCTTATAGTAGGATATGCAATGTATTCACTCGTGGATGGATTTTCAGGTTATAACCAAATCAAGATTGCTCCTGAGGACTAGGAAAAGACATCATTTACATGCACATGGGGAAAATTTTACGGTGACATTATTCCATTTGGGATAAATAATGTAGGAAGTACGTATCAATGAGCTATGACAATGATCTTCCATGACATCTGTAGACACCTAAAATTGACCAGGTGTATCTCAAGCATTCAAAACTATAAATCTTAGCCAAATGCTTTGAAATCTCATCTCAATGTAAAACAAATGGATCAAATCAAATGGACATTTATCAAATCAAATGGACAAAAATAAAATCAAATTAAAAGATCAAATAATCATGAAATCAAATAATAAATTCAAGCCTAAAGGGATTAATCAAATTATGCAATTGATTTTTCAATTGTATAGTTCAAAACAAAAAGATCAAATCCAACCCATTCACCCTTCCATGGCTAAATTAATTAATTGATTGAGTTATTTAATTCCTAATTTTTTTGAGACAACCAACCAACTTTCCCTCCATTTGAGAATACCTCAAAGCTTTTAACTTAACCAAACCTTGATCATGATCAACTCACTCTACCCCCTACCCTTGGGAAAATACTATAAATACAAGCCATTTCCTTTGTGTTTGGGATCCAAGAATTTCAAGAGCAAAATCATCCTTATTATAGGCATATGGAGAGAATTTGAGAGCTTTTGAGAGTATTTCAGCATTTACATAGCAATTAGTATATCATGTTTAGAAGCATTTGGTTTTTTCTAACATATCTTGGAGTATTTTAAGCTAGATTTGAGCATTGTTTATCTTTCATTTCTCATTCTAGGATTGTTCTTGAGAGAGATTAAGCCTGAGAGCTCTCTTAACAAAGCTTAGATAGAGAACCATGAGATGATATGGATTTTTAGCTTCAATTCTTAGATTAAATCATATTTTCTTTCCATAGAATTGTTGTTATTAGTCCTAATTGCTAACATTTTTATCATAACATTTTGTGTGTTTTTCTTTGTTCTTGGTTTTATTTTGCAGGCAACAGGAGAAGAGCCTCCTATGCGATATTAAGAGCCACCTACGAACAATAAAATGATGCCTATAGAGATTCTTTCATCTCCATCTTTCCTTCTCTAGCCACGTGTTAGATAAAGCGGGCCACCTTCTAGATAAAGTGTGCCGCTGGCTAGATAAAGTGTGTCACCTGCTATTTTTCAACAACCGCTTACCAGCAAAACTCAGCCACTTTTTACACTTTCTGTGCCGCCTGCTAATTTTGTTTAGCTGCCTGTGATTTATTAAAAGCCACTTATTAGGATTTAAAATTTGCATAGCAAGTTTCTATTTCCGCGTACTAGCATTTAAATGCCGCCTTTTAGCTGTTAAACGCCACGTAGATGTTTTTTCTTTAAATCAGGTTTTTATTGATTTTCTCATTGTTCTAACTCTATGTTTTATTGTCTCGCAGATGAAAAATACCTAAAGGTGTAGAAACCAGAGAAGCGGGTTACAAAGCTTACCAAAGAGGTGAGAATCAAAACTAAAAATGACAAAGAAATACATGTAGCCAATCTGTTAGAGAGTTTATTTGAGGAGGAACACTTGTATGATCATTACATTAAAGTGTTTTTTCCTTACCAGAGAAAATTTCCTACTCTTTAATTGGTTTTCATGCCTAGTTCTTTAAAAATTTAATTCGATAAATCTTTCATTAAAAGAGCTTTTAGGAGGGAGTTTGTCATTTTAGTTTTTCCAAGTTTTTTTCACTTTGTCTCTCTTTGTGTTGACTAACTTGCTGGAGGAGGTAGAGTGGGAACAATTGCCACTAGGTGAGTGAAAATAAGCCAAAACACTCAAAAATGCGCCTAGCCTTGCTAGCTTTGAAAAATTAGGTATTTATCTAATCAAGCTTGCATTTCTTAAATTGTGGCAAATTCTTTGAATCTAGAATAATTAGGGACACCCTACTATTTTCTGTTCAAACGAGACATTAGGTATATGCCCTCAACCTTTTGAAGTTGATCAAAAAGCCAAAAGTGTCAAGTTTGCGTGGTAAAAAGAAAGGGAGGATTAATTGAACCACACATCTCATTTTCTTTTAAGAACCTCCTTGTCAAGAGGTTGAGAATGAACAAATCTATTTGAGGTGTTTGGAACAAAGAAAAACTATAGGGATATGCTCTTCACTCTTTGAGTGAATCAGACTCCCAAACTTGTTGGACTGAGTTCGGTTCTTGCTTTCCATATTCGTGCTAGTTAAATAGAGCTTTAAAGGGCCTGCCTTCCAAGAATTGCCTTACGAGGACGGTGAGAGGGAACGACCCACAGTGGGAGATATTCACTTTTACCAAAATGTCATCCAACCCACTATAAATAAATGCACTTTACCTTAATTGGAAAGTGACTAAAACTTGTGCAAGCCATCCTCACTTCCTCTAGTAGTCCTTCGGGAATGCGCAAAATCATACTTTTGTGTGTGTGGGAAGCCCGCAAGGGGGTAAAGGATCTTGTCAAGATTTAGACCAGAATAATTTGAGACCATGATAAAGTAGAAGACCTACCTTTGTAGAGCCATTATTCAAAGCCAAGTTTGTTGACTCTAAGGTAGACTATTTGGAAGAAATTCTTGTGCAAACCTGTCAAAACATCTGAGAACATACACTTTTAGTATGGTTTTAGGGATATGGTACAACTTTGATGTGTGTTTTGAGCTTGTACTCAGTTTTCATGTAAGAATCCTTTTTGATAAATCTGATCAAAGACTTAAAAATTTTAAATCTAGAAAATACAAAAAAATTGATAAAATCAACTTTGATGAGCAAAGAGCCGCGTACCATCATTTCAGAGCTGCGTATAAATGAAACTAGACCGCTTATAAATCTTAAAATGGTGCTTAAAATCATTCAACAGCTGCATAAGTTGCTGGAAAGTGTCACGTATAAACATTGTAAAACTGCCTATCAACAGGAAAATGCCACTTGCTAACTGCAGAGTGCCACGTACAGGATTTCCAGTGACTACGTATTAATAGAAAAATGATGCCTACACATAGGTAAGAGCCACCTAGAAATTTAAAAGGGCAAACGATGGGTATATACTGAGGGGTTGAAAACAAGAAAGTTTCATTTCTGGATACCCTTTTGGACGTTCTACCTCTATGGATACTTAACTAGATCAGAATCTGCCATTATTGGAAATTTTGCAAATTTATCAATAGATTGATCATTTAAGAAAGTTAAAAAACCTAAGATTTTCATTTGATATATGTTAATGCCAGTTTTTACTCGATCCCATTATATCAAGACTACCCTACAACTAGACAGATCTTATCTAAGGCAAGAGTGTCCTTTTTTGGGTGATCCTTTCTCTTCAAGACCCTTGCAATAACCCATCAAAGAAGTAGAACCGAGGATGTCTTTCCTATTTGGTCATATAGATCCTGATCAGATCAATCATGTGAACAAGGATATGAACAAACAGGGAAATGTTAATCCTAACAACAAAGGATCCAACAATATTACCAATAGAGGAACAAACATGGACCCTAACAATCAAGGGATGAACAATACCAACAATGGGGGCAACATAGACCCTAATGATAAGGAGTTAACCGATGAAAAGGTTAATGATGCTATGCAAATCCCTTTCTTCATGAAACTTATGGAAAAAGTTTTGGAGAAAGACAAGGAGAAGTACTTTCTAGACCTAGCACAAACGGGTCTCAAACTTCCACACGATTATGATGTCACCAAACTCAAACAAGAAGAAGCTGAGGCTAACCCCATTGACATCATGAACAAACAATTCCAACTTTTATAGATGTAATTAGACACAATAAAACAAAGTGGGGCTCCTAAACCCTTTTCTATCGAAGCTTTGTGTCCATTTCCATTTGATAAATCTTTAATCATGATACCATTTCCAACAAATGCTATTTATCCTAAATATGATAAATATAAAGGAAAATTGGATCCTCAAGATCACTCAAGGGAATTTTTTGCCCTAATTCTAGAGTTCATGCATGACACAACTAACCTTATGAGGTTATTGCCTAGAAGTTTGGGAGGTATGGCAATGGAGTGGTTTTCAAAGTTACCCTCTGGCATTCGAACCTTTGAGGAATTGGCCTCTAAGTTTGTAACTCACTATTCCTATAGCATCAAACATGAGGTTACAATGCTTAATCTATGCAACAGAAAACAAAGAGAAGGAGAGGGATTCCTACATTTCATACAACGATGGAGAGTGGTATTTTCTAGATACCCTCAAAGTGTACCTGAAAAGGAAAAGATGGATATTTTTGTAAACAACTTGAATCATGAAATGAACTATCAATTAAGGCTACAATATCCTAGATAATTCCAAGACCTAATTGAGAATGGGGTGACTTTGAAAGAGGTATTGATAAAAAGTGGAGAAATCAAACTCTACAAAGATAACAAGAATAACAACAATAGCATTACCTCCAACAATAATCAAAATCAAAATTCCAACAACAACAGTCAATTTTGGACAAAGAATAACAACAATAAAGGAGTGGTTAACGATGGAGTGGTGGAGGTTAACACTTTAAAGGCTACCCCTTTCAATCTCACTCAAAACTCAACTCAAGCCAATAATGTGAATCAATCACCCAAAGTACCCTTCAACAACAACACTAATAACAACTTTGGGAATAATCAAGGGACTCCCAAGCCTAAACCTTTCTTTTCACCTACACCCAAAAGGACATTCACTAATTTGGGTGAACCATTGGAGAATGCATTAAGGACACTTATTGTGAACAAACTTATTGATCTACCAAAGGCTCAACCATATGAACCTCACATCAAGCCAAACTGGTGGAATGAGAACAACCATTGTGACTATCATCGAAATAGGGGACATAAGACCAATGATTGCTTGTGTCTCAAACATGTGGTACAAGATCTCATAGACAATGGTGTGATAAAAGAGGATGGCCCTCAAACTAATGAAGATCACATAGCCTTTAAAACTCCTTTCTATAAACATGAAAAAGGAGAATCTTCCAATTCAAACAATGGAGGAAACAGTGTGAATAATGCAAGAGGAAATTATAATGTTAACTTTGCTCATACTTATGACAATACCATCAATGTTGTTGTGGTTAAAGATAAACCTATCCAAGGTTCCACTAATGTCATCACAAGGGGGCAAGCCTCAAAATTTACCCTCCAAGGGGGTACTCCTATTACTATTGGCCCTCAAAAACCAACTATTTTGGCTAAATAAACACCACCCACAACAAAGCCTTATAGTTTGGTGGATCAATTACAAAAGACTCCAGCCCAAATATCAATTTTGGACTTGTGGAAATTATCTCCTAATCACAAGGAGATCTTGGAAAAATCCTTGTGTGGGACCATGGTTCCTATAAACTTGGAGGAATATAAATTTTAGAACATGGTAGGACACCTCGCCCTCATTGTCTTTCCTTTTCAGAGCAAGATGACATGTCTATCACACATCCTCAAAACTTACCCTTGCATATAGAGGTATTAATCCAAAGACATAGGGTCAAGAGAGTTCTCATAGATGGTGGAACTGGTCTAAATATTTGCACTTTAAACCTTGTCAGGTCATTTGGGTTATCCAAGTCTTCCATTGATCCAAAGAACCAAATCACTATTAAGGCTTATGATGAAGAGGAAAGATCTTCAAAGGGTATGATCATTCTACCAATTCAAGTGGGACCTATCAAAAAGGATACTATATGTCAGGTCCTTGACATGAAATTGACCTACA
>MU224360.1:563730-584513 GCA_018584345.1 Thuja plicata
TAATTGTTTTCAACATGTGAGATAATTGAATTCTTTTTAATTAAGAATTTCTTTATTTGATGAAATTAAATTAATTTAATTGAAATTAATTTAATTGGAAGAATATAATTAGTAAGTTTAAATATTTGATTTAAACTATAGGAAATTGAATTTAATTGATTAAATATTGGTAAATAATCATTTAAAGGTTAATTAATTAAATAAAATTAATTATTTAATTAATTTTGAGAATTGGATTAGATGATTTGAGAAAGATGAATTTTAGAAGAAAAAAGATGATTAATTAATGATTAAGAAACCATTAATTAATAGATGAAAATTAGGGTTTTAATGTAAAGTTGCAAGCCTGTCCATTTTAGGGTGTCTACACAAACTCTTAGGGTTTGTTGTATCAGTGAAAGGAATTGAGGTGGACCTCAAAAAGGTAAAATCAATAATGGAAATGTCACCTCCTTGCAATATCAGTCAAATAAAGACACTTCAAGGGAGAATTCAGTCCATCAAAAGATTCATGTCTCAACTAGCAGATAGAGCACAACCTTTTGCAAAATTTCTACATAAAGGTGTTACTTTCAAATGGGATGAAATTTGTGAAAATAATTTCAAAGAATTAAAAGACTATCTAGCTAATCCTCCTACTCTCATGGCACCTATTCACACAAAACCATTGCCACTCTATATCTCAGCTATGACTACATTGCTTGGATTATTTCTATCCCAGGAGGATGAAAACAAAAAGGAAAGGGCAATTTATTATATCAGGAGGACCCTAGTGTCTTATGAGATCAACTATAGTATCTTTGAAAAATCTTGCTTGATAGTTGTGTTTGCATCCTAAAAGTTGAGACACTACATGCTCTCACATATAGTGAAACTCATCACAAAAATTGACCCACTCAAATACATCTTGAGTAAAACAACATTGATAGGAAGACTAGAAAAATGGATCTTGATACTAAGTGAATTTGATATCGAGTATGTCGACAGAAGGGCTATCAAAGGACAAGTTCTAGAAGATCAACTAGTTGATTCACCATTACAAGATGATGCACCTTTGATCATAGAATTTCCAAATGAGACAATCATGCACTTAACAGAATATCCTTGGAAGATGTATTTTGATTGATCTTTCACACAACAAGAATCTGCAGATGGGTTCTATTTATCACTCCTCAAGGCTACAAGATACATAAGGTGTGTAAACTAATGTTTCCATGCACTAATAATATCTCATAATATGAATCATTAGTGAACGGACTCAAGCTAGCTATGGAATGGAAAATAATAGAGTCACATGTGTATGGTGACTCTCAACTCATTATCAACCAAGTGAATGATGACTATCAAAAAAAAGATGAGAAACTGATGCCTTACAAATAGATGGTGGAAGATTTGAAAAATTACTTTGTTTTCATCACATTCTAAAAAATTTCAAGAACAGAAAAAAAAGCTGCAGATGCTATGGCTACACTAGCATCCATGTTACAATTGGAAGAACACAAATTCTACTATGACTTCCTGATGGAAGAGTTATCCTTGCCTTATTTTGATACACTTGAATCCAAAGTTATTTGTGCCTTAAATGCCCAAGACCAATGTCGATATGCTAATATAATTGCCTATCTTACATATCAAACCTTACCTAATGGCCTATCCAGGAATGAAAATTGAGCTTTAATTAGGACAACATCACGTTATGTCTTCATAACTACTAACTTATATAGAAAAGGTCTTGACAAAACACTTCTTAGGTGTTTAGAACAAGAATATTCTGATCATGCATTAAAAGAGGTTCACGAAGGTGTATGTGGATCACACTCGAATGGTTTTTCATTGGCTAAGAAACTTTTAAGGGTTGGATACTATTGGCCTACAATGGAAAAATGTGTCATTCAATTTGCTAAAACATGTCACAAATGTCAAATACATGGAAACCTTATCCATGCTCCATCCAGAGAACTCATACCTTTTATAACCCATTGGCCATTTCAGTAATGGGCCTTTGATCTTATTCAACAGATTTATCCTAATTCTTCAAGTGGACACAAATATATCATCATGGTCACTAAGTATTTCACTAAGTGGGTTGAGGCAATGTCACTGGTTAAAGCCACTAGTAAACAGGTTTCTATGCTCATCTTGAACTACATCATTTGTTGGTATGGGATACCCTCTTCTATTGTAATAAACAATGGGGTTTAGTTCAAAAAAAAAGATATCAAGGACCTTTGTACATGGTTTCATATCACTCAACATTGTTCTTTGATCTATTATCCTCAAGGTAATAGACAAGTTGAGGCTTCAAACAAGAACATCTTGAAAATCCTACATAGAACTATGAGTAAGTCTGGCAGAGACTGGCATTTGCAATTAAATATGGCACTATGGGCCTATAGAACAAGTATTCAAACACCAATATAACCCACACCATTTTCTCTAGTCTATGGCTTAGAAGCGGTGCTACCAATTGAAGTAGAAATTCATTCTTTACGAGTATCTCTCCAAGGACTTGTTATTGATCAACAATACTGCGTTGATAGGGTTCATGCACTAGAACTACTAGATGAGCACAGACAATAAGCATTTGATCATCTCAAGGTATACTAGAAAATAATTTCAAAAGGGTACAACAAAAAATTAAAGCCATGACAATTTCAAGTGGGGGATCTCGTTCTAAGAGAGAATCCTAAAAATCGGCCAAATAGAGAATAAAAAGGAAAGTTTGAACCCAACTGGCTAGGGCCTTTTGTTATAATTGAAACTTTTGGTATAGGAACTTATCAATTAGCTACACCTGAGGGATATGTCCTTCCTGATGCTATCAATACCCTACACTTGAATCGGTTCTACACTTGAGATCTGGCTGCAGGACCGGTAAAGTGGAAATGATTCTTAGAAAATACCAAAAAAATATCAAAATTGATCCTGAAGAAAGCCAAAAATAGTGGAAAAGAGAAAAATAAAAAACAATGGAAAACGTCCTGAAAAAAGGTATCCTTGGTGAAAACCTGGCAAACAGGTGCCTTGATACCAACAAAGAAAAAAGAGAAAAAGAGAAAAAGTACAAAAAAATTGAAAATTTGAAAAAGCTCATTGGCAAAAACCTAGAAAACAGGCATCTTGGTAGCAACAATAAAAAAATCTTTGCAAATGGGTGAAAACTTGGAAAATAGGCATCACTTGAACTCTGTGTTCCATCTATCAATGCACTTCTGACGCCAATCCTTCATGATCAAACCTTTGCTATCAGTTGACTCTGAATTCCTCACAAATGTATTATCCTTTCTTGGGATTTGTCTACATTTACGTATTAGGGATAGTCATTCTACACTGGGGGCATCTCCGCTAGCATGTTTGATCAGCATTTTCTAGGTTGTCATAGGTCTTTTTCTAGGAAAGTTTTTCACTACAAACAATATTTCTTAATACTTCACTCAAACATGTCACTATCACAAACAAGGGTGTTTCTTAAACACGACCTACCTGTAACAGACATCACACTAGTGTTTCTCAACACTTTAATAAAATAGTGTTCCTTAACACTCCATTGGATTGCAATTATTGATAATGTTTACCTCACTTACTCAGACATAAAAACATATTGCTTAATTCCAAGTTACGATTGATCATTTCTCTATTGTGATTGAAAACTAAAT
Organism: Thuja plicata; assembly: GCA_018584345.1. NCBI lineage: Eukaryota > Viridiplantae > Streptophyta > Pinopsida > Cupressales > Cupressaceae > Thuja > Thuja plicata. The sequence goes on from MU224360.1 coordinate 567,387, forward strand.
CAATGGTGTTCCTAAACACCACATAAACATATACAGGCTATGACCTTGGTTTGATTATGACTCTTTCTATGTTCCAACGATGTTTCAAACTAGGGGCATATAAACAGTTATGAATTCTCTTTGACCGATTATTAATTGTTGCTAGTTATGTCTTCCAAGTTACTCCATAATGTCTATTCAAAGATAAAGAGTCGGAAGGATAGGGGGCATAATATTTTATTGTGCATATGGTGATTGTTTCAAATGATCCTTCAAATTGCACCTAACTTGGATGTTTATGGTAAGAGCTTCCAACATGAGTGGATAGCCTCATATATCTTGATCCTTTTTATGTGTAAACTACGGTGAGGTTGAACCAATTTCCTTGTATATTTCTAATAAAATTCTCAGTAAGGTGTACGACATATTATGTACCCAAGGATATGAATATTGAAGGTTGTTGCAGGATGCATATCTTATATTACACATGAACAAAAGATGATTCTTAAATAAAAATGAGATAACTGACAAGTCATCTTGGCCTCTATGCCTTGATGCTTAGGTTTATTTTTGGCATTGCATCTAATAAAAAAAGTATTCATACTTTCATGATACTTTCTGGGTATTAGTGATAGTTGTACTATCTAATTATGTCTATTACACAAACGCCTATGAGGATAAAATGCTAAAATATATAAAAATTAGTGACAGTCCTAGAAGTCTGCATTTAGATGCATTTAAGATTGCATGATTCATTTTTAAAAAGCATAAGGGTTTGAGCTCAAAATGATTTCCTGGTTCTTTTGAAATCCAATTTTGACTACTTAAAGCTATATTACTTATATATTCATGTTGTTGCATATCCATGGCACTCATTTTGCATTCATAAATGGGAAAGAGAAAATACAAAAACATAGCATTCAAGCATTGCATTTTAAATCCTAAGTGCATCCATACATATATTTGCATAAAGAAAATCTCAAAAACATACATCTACATATTCATCTAGAATCATCTAAACAGATGTATACATCAGTAATAATTAAAGAGCATAAATGATGTCATCACATGAATCTACTCTACATCATCATCAAGACCAAGTACATAATCACAGTTTGCATCAATCTAATCATCTAATCATACATCAAAAGTGAACCAATGAGCATATCAGAATCATAAGAAGCTATGTTGGATACATATCAATGAAGATCATATCAAAAATGTGGACATGTCTACAATGAGTATCAACAAGATCATGATAAAGCATATACACATGTATCAAATGTATGTAGTACAAATGATGATCAAAGAAGGATCAATATACAAAAAATATTAGATATAATCACAAATTAGGTCTGACTACCACCCTCTCCCTGATTCAGAGGAGGAGGAGGTGGTGCATCATCTCAAGGATGCTAGGCTAGTGGAGGCATAGCTCCCTCTAACTACTGAGCTACAATAGAATACAAAGGTAATCTTTGCACCTGTGGAACTGCAATGCAATACAAGGCAAAATAATATGCATCTCTTTTCCCCTAATGCATGGCTAGGCATTCTTGTATGTCTCTCTTTGCTTTGATTTTATCACCCTACTGATCTCTCTCAGATCTTGATCTCTCAAGTTGTCTGTCTCTGTTAGCCAGAAGTGTCTCTAAAGTGGTAATCATATCCCTGAGCTTCTCTTAATGTAATCACTAGCTATGAGTAATGGGTTGGGTTCTAGTGTCGATGTGCTAGCTCAAATCAATGTATCTCCACAAGGACCACCATCTTCTCTACAGAGCTCAAGAATTTAATATGGATGAAAGTGAAAATGAATGGGTAAAAAGTGAATTTTGAGACTTATATTGACCTTTTTGAGCTACTTAGAGGATCTGAAACTCTTCCCAGACTATCAAAATTCAATTTTGTTCTTCTCAGATCAATTAGGAATGAAATTGAATGCAAGGATGATTTTTTTAATAGTACAGTAAAAATTTTGCCACAGTCTCCAAAAAAATGCAGAATTGATCTATATGTTCAGAAAATGATTCGTAATCTTTACGCAATCACTTTTCTGGGTTCTCTATAAACAAATTTCACATCATTAATCTAAATCTTGGTCATACCTTATTTTATCAAGCTCAAAATTTACATTTTCACGTAGTCAACTTAGTAAAATTGTGTTCTCTCTTAACACACTTTCGCTTCATCACATCTTCTATTGATTCTTTCTTGGTCCAATCAACCTATTCCATTTCAACAGTCATTCCAAAGAGGGATTTTATTTTATTTCCTTTAATTCAAATTCTTTCACAAAAATAAAAAATGACTTTGTCATCAAAAGACTAGGGGCATGGCAATTTCCTTTAATCAAGTTGGGACTGTTGGATAGAAGGCTTCACCGCTAAACAAGTCAGATATCTATGCCTACAATCTCTTAGATCTTTTATCAATCTCTTATAAGCTTTATAGTGACCTTCATTTGATCAATTTTGGAGTCAGTATTGTCAATTCTTGTTTGATCAAGTTCAGAATTGATACCTCACAGCTCCCCACAGCTTCGTACTAACCTTTGTTCGACCAATTTTAGAGTCATTATTATCAATTCTTGTTCGATAAAGTTCAGAATTGGTATCTTTAGATCTCTATTAATTGACCTTTGTTTGATCAATTTCAAGTCGATACTATCAGTCTTAGTTCAATCAAGTTTGAGACTGATCTCATTAGCCATTTCGTTCAATCAAGTGTGGAATTCTCAAACTTTCTGAAGTCAACATCAGACATTCTTTGAATCAATGGGCTGTTCACACATCAATTCAAAGAGGGGAAAATGTAACCACCCTAATTTGGTCTACTCTAACCAGAGACCCTATTTTCCCTAAGTGTGACCATACCCCTAATTATTTCAAGACAACTATTCAATTATTGGCATAATTCATTAAAATCAATTTAAATCAAAGTGATTTTATCACTAACTCACATTAATTACATTAGCCTATTTAAATCAAATCAAACCAATTAAATACTTGGCTAAAGTAATTAATTAAAAGGAATTAAATAAATTTTTTAATTACAACTCATCACTTGCACATGGAAAGTCAGTCTGTAAGCCAATGAGAGTTCACTCACATGGATCACCAAAGATTCAATCTCCACCTCTCTTCACAAATTAATCTCAACCACTCATCTCTCAAATTCTTCTATAAAAGGATTGAATTTTGAGCTCAATGGGCCCTTAATCTTAGAATTTCAATTATACTCTTATGCTGTCAATTTTGCTCTATAATCTCACATAGATAATTACATAATTTTCATTTGTGCTTCAAATTGAACAATTGCATCATCTTAAGCATTAATTCTATGGTAATTAGCTTCATTTCTCATTGATTCTTCCATTTTAAGCTTGAAAAGGTCACTAATTTAGGCATAATCTAACGGAAATTATAGCTTAAATTACACTCTTCTTAAATAGGAAGCAATATGTCAGTTTTAATGGTTTCTTTATGCTTTTGATTCATTTTTTATAGTTTTAACCATTAATATAATGACATATTGAAGTGTTGTGTTGTAGCTTGAAGGTACAATATTCACACACACAGATATATCCTCTTGTTAACACAAAAGTCAGTGTTAATTGGAGGTAATTCCTTGGGTACACATTCTTTCTGAAGATGCATATACATCAACAGAACCTTGATGTATCCTTTTGTCTCATCATCATAAGAACATGACCCCCCTTTAGCAAGGAAAAATTGCATGCATTTATTGAATTTTCTTCTAATCTTTTGACCTCTAGTTTATCTCCCTATTGTAGACCTACTACATGTCTCACTTTCTTCTTCTATTCCCGCATTTCCCTCACTCAAGGAAGATAGATGTGACAAATACATATTTGGTGGTACCTGCAACCCATCAAATGAGAGATACAGTTGAAGGAGCGAGATATTTTACTAAATGAGAGTAATGTTGATGAAGTCAGCCTAAAGTTGATTTTGAGGGTAAAGAGAAAGAAAAATAATAATAAATTTTCTCTATAGGGTGTATTGACTTATACATGTGCATCCATGTCACTTTGTAGGATCCTCATCAAAGGGATTAAATTTCCTTCATTTGTAAATAATTTATCTTAGGTTAGTTGAAAATTACATGATATGTATCCTACAAATTACATAGAATATAACATGAACAATATGCATACATCATAATCATTGTATATTTTTAAAGTCATTACCTCTACTTTATGTGTGCTAGCTATGAAAGATTCTCAACATAAGGGGTGATGATGTCTGCAATCCTTTGCCTGTTTCCACAAAGGTTGAGAATCATGCACAAAAAATATATTATAAGTAATTAGCACCAACAATTGAGCATCATAACACATATTTGAAACATGTGTATCATAAATCACCTATGTTTTCATCATTAGAATTGAACACAATGAATTAATTATACCATGCAATTAGACTTCAACACGAAATAAACTAATCATGAAAACATATAAGTCAAACAAATTTCTATGAAAAAATCAATACCACATACATTTCATTGATCATACCTCATACATTTCATTGATCATACCTCATACATTTTATTTACCATGTCATTGATCATCTTCTTCATCTATCTCATCATCATGACTGTCATCATCATTTCCATCATCATCGTCACTATGACCATCATCATCAGTAGCAGCACCACTGCCACCATCATCATCATCACCACCACCAGCATCATCATTGTAATCATCATCATCATCATCATCATCACCACCATGACCATCATCATCATCACCATGACCATGATCATCACCATCACCATCATCAGCATCATCACCAACATCATCATCATCTACTTCATCTTCTAATTATTTAGTATTTTCTTCTTCCATCACATTATACTTTACTTGTCTTCCTCTTGGATCATGTCTAACAACAAATGACCAACCCGGTTTATGTGGAATGCCAAAGTAAAACACCTTCTCACATTGGCTTGGAAGAACATAGGGCTCATCTTAACTAGCTCAAACAAAATTGTATTAATCATTGTAAATTCATTGGCATGTTCAATAATTGTTCTCTCAAGATCATTTTGATTCATTCGTATCCTATACCATTTGACGATGAATAGAACTAATTTGAATGAATTAAAGTCGCACTCAAGTATATCATCCAAGATGCCATAGTATCAATTTTAAAACTCTTGAGGATGTAAGTCATTTCTAGAAGAAATATTAGTGACCTAAAGACTGAACTTATCTCATAATCACATATTTTCTTCATGGCATACAACTTTTTGGTGCAAAATTTACAGCCATGGTAGTACATAGCTTTGTGGTGCTTGACCTGCAATTTTTCAAATATGTCAAAATTATTTGCATCGATCCGTGATTTGATATTAAACATATGGGTCATGATAAATAAACTTATACATACCTATCTACCTCTTAAACCATATTCTAGATCAATTACCATTGGCGTAACATTGGAATCTCCATTACGATGACCTTCTTTAACTATTGAAGCAAAACCTTTCCATGTTAATGAGTGACCTTTTTTTGAGATCGTTCAATCCATACTGTCATCCAATCAAGAATGTTTGCAATATACAAATGTAGTGCATCCCACTCATGAGAAACTATATATAATAAATAGACCACTTAGAAACAACTTATATTGAAGATTTATAAGAGTTAATTAATTACAATAACATCTTATAATTACCTCTCACTTTCCTCAATCTACCTTTCCCCATCAAGTACTCCCCTTTGATTTTGTTAATGGAGTTGGGATCCCAAATGTGATCTACATGGATATTTTTTGCAAACTTGGGAAGATATTCACTAATGTACACCTTAGTCTAGTATACCATATATCCCTCCACCATAAAACCCTCAGGACATGCTCTTTGTCAAACCAAGCCCTTCAAAAATTTCAAGTGCCTCTCAACCATCCACATTGACCTAGTTGGTACAGGTCCACACGATTCAATCTCCTCAACTTGATGTATGAGGTAGTGTTCTTGTGCATTGAAAAAATTTGAAGGTAGACACTTTTTCATTTCACACATAAGTTGAGAAATTTTTCTCTTCCAATGTTTTATATTTTTTTATCAATTTATTTAGCTGACAACCACCTAGAAGAGATTCAACACGCAAAAATATATAAACAATACTTTACAAAAAATTGTACAATAAATTACAAAAAAAGTAAAGCAAGACGCAAATATAATATCTATACAAAAAAATATAAGAAATAACACTTCTAACCTCATGTATTTCCCAATATCATATATAACTTATTTGACATTGTTGTCAAAGTGGTGTGGGAGAGATAGAGGTAAAATGTATTGCAATAATTATAAATGATCTTTTCAATACACTATAAAATAATACAATGAAAAGTACATGAAGTCTTACAAATATATTGTAAATAGAGAAGAACATGACTTACCTTGACGAAGGTATGTCAATCATGCATTTTCAACCCTGACCCAAAATCACCTTTCTTTAATATGAGGTTGCTTATGTTTGCAGCAAATCATGTGAGAAATTTATTTTTTTGTATGGCTTCTTTTATGGCATCACTTTGCCACTGTGTTAATAACCAAGGAAGGGCACTCATATTAATCCGGTCTCCATTTCTATTTGATTCAATGTAAAAATTCAATGCATGATTGGTTTCATGAATGTCATTAAAATTTTTGACAATTTGTTCTTTGTCACGCCTTCCATCCATTTTTTCCATAATGTCTCTATTACATTCTTTCCAATATGGATAGCATCAAACAAATGCACAATTGGGAGGTGCTCGTAGTACAACAACCTAATAAATTATCTAGGATAGATTTTAATCCATTTGGAAGTTGGTCATCAATTTCTTGACAACCTTCACAAACATCAATTACATCATTAGTAGTAAACAAAAGACAAGATCCAAATATAAATCTCAAACAAAAACCATCAGATGAAATGACATTACCTCGATGATTTACTCTATTGTATTCAACTTCTATAAGTGAGGTTTCATTCTTTGTGGCTTTGATGTTGTCTCTTCTTTCCCATTGAAAAGATTTTTTTAGTAATTTTATACTTATGATTTTTGTGGAGAAATTTCCTATGCTCATCGAACACATTCTTTCCTAAACTTTTTAAATAACCAGATTTCATCTTTGGACCATAAACTAGACATACAAATTTTTCCTTTGTCTAAAGACCTACAAGATCATGTATAATTGGATGAAATATCTTAATTTTGATTTACAATTATCATGCACAACTTAAACATACAACAAAAATGTGTTAGCACTATAGCATACCAAAAATATGTGTTAACAGTTTTACATACCGCAAAAATGTGTTAGCCCAGGGGCATCATGTATTGTCCATACAAGTATTGCATGGAATTCAAATTGTCTTTGTCCTATTAGTCTAGAGATGTCATACATAGTGACCTCATTTCATAACTCCAACAACTCGCTAATAAGAGGCTCAATATATACATTCATATCATTCACTTGGTACTTACCTATTCGAATGGACATAAACATTACATAATTATTATGACCATTTTGATGTGGTGTTTATAAATTAATTTAGATGAATATTAAATGAAAAAATACCTGGTACAATAATTTCCAACATTGTGTTCTCCCTCTTTACAGACATCCAAGCAAGAATGTTATTGTTGATAATAAAAATATGCCAGACCAAGTAAACTGATCTCATCTCTCCAAATGGATTGACATCATCTGTTGCCAATGAAAGCTTGAGATTATGAGGTTCTTCTTTAAAGAGTGGCCAAGTATATTCTATTTTCTTAAATGCAGAACCATTTGCAGGCATTCGCATAATGTCATCTTGACTTCTATTGTATGCATTCTAATCCATAAATTGTGCCAAGCTAGTGCACCTGAATAATCATTGCAGACGTGGAATAATGGGAATGTACCAAAGAACCTTGTGAGGCACCCTTTTTGTTGTTTGATCTGATTGATATTAACTAATGTGACAATCAAGGCATTCTATTGCACATTCATATTTTTTATGATAATATGATCATTGGGACATGCATGTATTGTTTGATACTCCATTCCAATATCTTTCATAATGGCAAATAATTCTTGGTATGAGCGAGGTAGAAAATTTGATGGTGGTAAAAACAATCATCTATCAACCTATGAAAAAAATTAAAATTTGTTAATATAAAGAATATTAATCGTATACTAACATAGAAGATGACAAAAATGACATACCTTAGCATACGTGAGCTTGCTACATTGGATAAACCATTCATAACCTTGAAGTTCACCAACAAAAATATAGTAGAGAGAAGAGTTGTTTGGGAGCCTTGGTATAGGGGATCGTGTGCCTTTTCAAGTATAGGTATATCAAGGTTATCTTCATCATCATGATTAGATGTGCTAGTATCATCATCTTCATCATCTTGATCAATTGCGCTAGTACCATCTTCTTCAATCTTGTTCTCTAGAACATGATCAGTTGCACCAATACCAACATCTTCAATTGTGTTATCTATCATAGGATCATCTTCTTCCATGAGAGCATTACCTTCTGCTTTGATATTCACACCTCCATGTTCCCCTAGTTGGAAATCCACATTCACCAATGGACAAAAATCATTTCCCCCTTTAATGTGACCTTGTTTCCTGCAATGTCTATCAATTGTTGTAATTAGAATTCTTTGATTCTTTAAACCCTTATAATTTTTGTAGGGACAATAACATTTTCCATCACCTTTTCTTTTGAACTGAGACCACAATCTAGCAATTGTCTCCATATTTTATTTTGGGTTCGTATTGTCAGGTGTGGTCTTTCTTGGCACTAGAAGAGTTACAGGAAGAGTCAAAGTTGTCTTGGCACTAGAATTTTTAGCACTAAAACAAGAAAAGGAGCTCAACAAGCCCTTAATAATTCATTAAGTATTTGAATTAAGAGCCTCTTATCCAATATGTATGCTAAAAGAAGCCTCTAATAAAAAATGTATGCTGAATGAAGCCTCTAATCACACAACCAATGAATAAATAGAGGAATCTAAGGAAAAAATAGAAATTTAATAAAAATTCAAATAACAATAATATTTGCAAAATATTAAAAAAACTACAAATGAATAAAGATCGGATTGAACAAAATAAAATTTGATAGACAATGCCAAATTGAGCAGAGTAGCTGCAAGAGAACAATCAAGACATAGATTGATGCTACAATTTATTTAACAATTCAAATGTCTCAAGTAGACAATATTCTCAATGGAACTATTTTGATAACATATAGATACAAATAGGAGATTAGAGTTGATCAGCCTTCACTTGTGCATATACAACCTTCACCTATGCATATAAGATTTGATCAGAGAAGGTATATGCATAGGTGATAAACATGTATATGGTGGAACCCATGTCTACAAAGCAATTTATATCGATGATTATTTAGGCATGTCAAAGGAGGTTCACAGAGAAACAGATAATGTTATGGTTGCAACGCCGACTGGTGTGATTCCAAGAAATATCGACAATGATCGATGCCATTGTACAATCGTTAAGAGGCGACAGAGAACAAAGGTGGTGAACGTGGCTTGATAGATGATCCATACTTCTTGATGTTGGGACAAGTAGTTACTTGCAAACATGGTAAAAAGAGGATTGATTGGATAGAGTTAGAAGGGAATAGCTGGATCAAATACTGCAAACATGAATTCAATGTACCAGTTTTCATAATCAAGTATAGATAAGTCCTTTTTTTAATTTTATATGTGCAATTATTTCATTATTATTTTACAATAAGTCCTTCAGATAAATCAATAAGAACTTCTTTAAAGTGATCGTTTGATGTGCATACTCTCTATTTTAGTTTATATTTTATATTATCAATTGGTTTTTTCTCATTTTCGCATGGTTAAACTCTGTTGATTGAGGCCTTGGTCAATCAGTCTGTCCTTTGAGAAATAATACCTAATTAAAATATATATGAACTTATTTTAGGTTGTATGTGCATTTCTAACACCTTTAAAGTGATAAGTTTTTTTTGCAAAACTGTCTCTTAAGTTGAATGCAAGATTGAAATAATATTGACTCTATTGCCCATAGTTGAATAAAGCACTGATCTTTCTTGTTCATTGAATTATGGTATAAAGTTTCATTGTTTAAAGTTTTGAAATACTATATTCATTTTCTCTATCTAGTTTATATCTTAAATCTATCAAACATTCTTTAAATTTTTGCAACATTATATTTGAATATTCTAATAATAAATTGCTCTTAGTTTTGGGATCTCAATAATACTTTGCCATACTTTGAAAGAAAGAAGTTTAAATCATAAATTATCTGCTCTAAAAACTCCTTAAAGACTTAGAAGATAAAGTTTAGGGTATAGGCCTACCAGCCTTGGTTTTGTAGAGCCAAAATTGCAAAAGGTTGATATTTTGAATAAGTTGAGACCTTGTTTGTTGGAAAATCACTTGGGTTTCTCACTATTGGATAGGAAAAATCTATAAGAAATCCAATCTGTGTATTTGAGCACCAACAGATTGGCGACTCTACTGGGGAAGTCATCATTAAGTTTTTTAGAGTTTCTGGTAATAAAGGTTAGCCTCTACTGGGAGAAAAGAATCCAAAAGATAATAAGTGTTTCCTTCTAAGAAGAAGGCGGCGACTCCATGAATATAAAAAAGTGATAAATTTGGTCACATAATTTTGTTATTAACAATTTTCATGTGGGGAAGAAGATCCTTGCATTCGGATCAACTTGAATTAGACTTGAGGCTAAGAAAAGGAAGGACTTCAAGTGTAAAGATGCCTTATGTACCTCATATGATATGTCTTGATAGGGATGATCAAGAGTATGCTTGTGAACAATTCCCTAATTCAAGCCATCATAGTCATGAGACTAGTGATGTAAATTGCAATCCTTTTTTCAAGGTAATAGAGGAGGACATGAGTCTCGACATGACCCAAATCAGGAAATGAATGAAAAGGATAAAATAATTAAGAAATGGGAAGCTATATTTCATGAGATGGCCGATGCAGGATTAGAAGATGAAGAAATGGTTAGGGCTCTTAAGAGGCAAACAAAAGAGATGCTAAGGAAAATAGGAATAACAAGAAATACAATTAGATCACCAAGAGATAAAGAAACTCCTAAGGATGATAGAAATGGAGTTTAAAATCCTCCTCATAGGAAGAAAAGAGGGCATGTGTTTAACAATGATCATACTAACCCCTTGTTCAAACTAGACAATAGAGGAAGACTTGAGAAAGACAACAATGATTAGGAAAGAAGAGATCATCAGGGACAATGGAAGAATGGAGAACATTACAATGACAATAATAGGGTGGATCCTAACACATCTAACCAACATGAATAGTATAGACATCAAAGTAATGGAAGGATGTATAGTGGATATCAAAATAATAGGAATCAGAATTATGGCCCAAGGGATTATAATACCAATTTCAATTTTGAACCAAGAAACAATCAGAGGTTTCATAATGCAAATAGGCAGAATCAAAGACATGGAACCATCAATCAAAATAGAAATAATTATAGAGCCCCAATGGTTTCTGAATGATACAGATAGTTAGATTTTTATGGCATAAGGGGATGTCCTAATGACATAAAGAATGAATTAAGGAGTGCAATTCCAAAAAATTTAGGGAATGGGTCAAAATCAGCTGAAGTACATTGTATAAATTTAAAAAATGTTATCCAAGAATTTTATGAATTCAATGAGGATGTATACATGAAAATTTTTGCTCAATCCCTCATATAAGATGTAGTAGAATGGTTCAGAAGTCTGCCAGATAGATCCATATCTAGTTGGGATGAATTTGTAAATCAATTCATGGAACAGTTTAGTGATCACAATGATACTTCTTTTGCTTCACATTGAGTTGACAAGTATGAAGAAAAATCAGAATGAATCTGTAGCTAAATTCAATAAAAGATTCAATAAAGTTCTAATAGGATTCCAAGAGATGTTCAAACCATTGATGCATTTTTGATTAATTTTTATATGGGTGCCTTTGATAGCAAGACAAATTATGAAATCAGATCTCATAAACCTGTTACTTTAGCACATGCTCTCAAGATTTCTATAACTATTGGAAATGATAGGAAGGCATCTAGTATAGTCACTAAGAGGGAGGACACTCGGTTGTTCAATCCAAAAGAGCCTAAGTAACACAAGGAAGAAGATAGAATAGACAAACTTATGAATATGGTAAAAGGCCTCCAAGTGAATAATGGAAGAGACAATTTTAAGTACAACCAGAATAATCGAGTACCATATACAAATGACAGATATAAATTGCAAGATATGCCTTATAACACAGAATGGAAGGATGGGAAACCAGTGAACAATGAATTACACACACCTAATCCATTGAGGAAAAACAACCATTTTGTAGAAAATTATCCTTGGTGTGAAGCTTGTAGAATGCCACATTCTTATGAACATTGTGTTGTTGCCCAAAGATGGAAAGAAGATGAAGATCATAATCATGATCAGCAACCCATAGTAAATTGCTTATCAATAGATCGTATGTGGGGATATGATGATTATAGCTCTTCAGATGAATACTACTATAGGGGTGACCAAAATAGAGTATACAAATATGGGGAATATCAAGATGGTCCTCCAAAATTAAGAGAATTAACAAAGGAAGAGAAGAAAGCATACACAATAGATGTAGTAGAAGAAGCAAGAAGTAATTAAAAGTTAAGGAATAGAACAGTAAATGCAGACAGAGGGAAACCTGACCAGGGAACCAATCCAAGGAGGTTAAAGCACAAAAGAATTGTTCAAGATAAACAAGTAGAACCCCAGTACTTTCCAGCAATGGTAAGAGAAAAGGTGGTTAGTAAATCTCTTCCCAATGAATGTTCTTTCATGTCTAATGCATTATCTCAAGTTAAAATATTTGTCCCTTTGCTTTAAATAGTTAAAGTACCTTAATGTAAAAGTGAAGCTTTGAAAATATTGTCTAATGTAGGTGATAAGGAAGATCTTAACCAAGAAGTGAAGGATCCTCCAACTATTTATTTAGGAACTACTTTAAGCAAAAAAGGAAATCAAATTGATCCTTTTTATCTTACTCTATTGATAAATAATAGATTGGTAAAAAATTGCATGATAGATTCTGGTGCAACAGTGAATATTATGCCTAATGATGTAATGAAAGAATTAGGAATGAATGTTGATACCAAATTTGGTAGATCCTAAGCTATGGATAATAGATCTATTTCTGTTGTAGGTATAATCAAAAATGTTGAATTTAAATTTCCTACATGTCCTGAAATGTCTTATAAAATGGATATTACTGTGGTTGAAGTTCATGCCAATTATGGAATGATTTTATCTAGACAATGGTCTATCTTAGTAGGAGGTAGTATTAATTTAGATCTTTTGTATGCTTCTATTGCAGTAAATGGCAGGGATGTAAGAATTGACAGGGAGGCTAGAATTCCATACATTATTGAGGAAGTGGATCCAAGCTTGGTTACACATTTCTATCATTCTGATGTGGATAAATTTCAAGTAAGTATTTCAAAAAATGCAATGCATAACACTGAACCTATTGAATTACATGTTGAAGAAAATAATATTATGATTTGGAAAATGTATTTTGATGGTGCTTGCTGCAAAGATGGTAATGGATCTGGTGTCATTTTCTTTGCTCCTGATAAGAAAACATTTAAATATTCTTTCTTACTATATTTTGAATGTACTAATAATGTTGGAGAGTATGAATCTTTACTTCTTAGTTTAAAGATAGGTAGTAAGCATGGAATAAAATGTTTAAGTGTTTTTGGTGATTCTGAATTGATTATTTCTCAAGTTAAAAGTAAATTTGTTGCTAAGAAGCCTCATCCTAAAAGATATAGAAATTAATTTTGGGATTCTATGGAATTTTTTGATGCTTTTTCTATTGATTGGATAGATAGATCAGAAAATATACTTGCAGATTTTATGGCTAATTTGGCATTAAAGCATAATGACATCCCTTGTGAAGACATAGTTCAAGTTGAAGTTAAAACTAGGCCTACTATACCTAATAACATCAACAATTGGCACATCTTTGAAGATGATAGAGATATAATAAAAAATTTAGCATGTGAACAAGAGTATGAAGATCAATTGATAGACTCGAATGCTCATGTTGAAATAGAGAATGGGAAAGAAGTGTTGTTTGGAAAAGAAGTCATTCAGCTAAAAACCAATAAGGTTCCAAAAGGTCTTGTAGAAACGGAGAGATTTTTTGACAATAAGGACTCAAAAATGGAAAAGAAAAAAACTAATGTCACAATGGATGAAGTAGAAAGGATAAACTTGGGAAGTGAAGAGACTCCAAAAGAAGTATTTGTGGGTAAAATATTTACTCCCAAGATTAGAAAAGATATCATCAGATTATTGAGAAAATATAGGAATGTATTTTCTTTCTCTTATGATGATCTCAAAGGCTACTGAGAGGATCTTTTTCAACATGAGATACCTTTGAAGTTGAATTCTAAACCATTTAGACAAAGGCAAAGACCTATAAACCCTACCCTAGCCCCTAAAATGAAAGATGAGCTAATGAAGATGAGGGATGGTGGTATAATAAAGCCAATTAGACACTCAACATGGGTTTCAAATTTGGTCCCTGTCAGGAAGAAGAATGGTAATATTAGACCTTGTGTGGATTTTAAAAATCTAAACGTATCATCTTTAAAGGACAACTATGCATTACCTAACATAGAAGCATTATTACAGAAAGTCACGAGAAATGAATTATTATCAATGATGGATGGTTTCTCAGGGTATAACCAAGTGAAGGTTAAAGAAGAGGAACAATATAAAATAGTATTTAATACACCTTGGCATACTTATGTATACGCTAGGATGCCTTTTGGACTCACTAATGCGGGAGCTACCTTCCAAAGAGAAATGGATGTAGCCTTTGAGGATTTCAATGATGTAATTATGGTGGTATATTAGGATGACCTAACTTCTTACTCCAAAAAGGCAGAAAATCACTGTGGACACTTGGAGCAGATTTTTCAAAGAGCCCTTGAATATGGTATATCCTTGAGCCCAAAGAAATACCATTTTGTAGTGAGTGAAGGAAAATTATTAGGACATATAGTATCCAAGGATGGGGTGAGAATAGACCCAGAAAGGATTACAGAAATTGATAAAATTGAGGTTCCTAAGAGTTTTAAAAAGATTCAATCCTTTTTGGATAAATAAACTTTGTAAGGAGATTTGTCCCAAACTTTTCAAAAATAATTAAACCCATTGCTATAATATTGAAGAAGGATGCAGACATGAAGTGGACAAATGAAGCTTTGGAGTCATTTTTAAAGATTAAAAAGGCAATTCAGGAAGCCCTTGTCCTCAAATCCCCAGATTATACTAAGCCATTTCAATTATTTTCCTTTGCATCATATCATACCATTGCTGATGTCTTACTACACAAGAATGATGAAGGATATGAACAACCAATAGTATTCTTAAGTAAAACCCTTCAAGATTCTGAATTAAACTATGATATCAATGAGAAACAAGCTTATGCACTTGTAAAGGTAGTAAAATCCTTTGGGCCTTATTTGGTTGGTGCAAAAGTGTTAGCCTATTTTCCTAATGCAGTAATAAAGGATATATTCAGACAATCAGAAGTCACTGGGAGAAGATGCAGATTGGTAAATTAGATTCAAGAATTTGATATAGAGATCCAAATCACTAAGATTATTAGAGGACAAGGATTAGCAAGGTTGATGTAAGAATCAAATATGGATGCATTACAAGTAAATCATATTGATCTAAGTGAAACTCAGACAAGTATTGAAAGATGCCCTTGGTACACTAACACAGTATATTTTTTGAAACACATGAAGTGTCCTGAAAACCTTACAGACACTAATACATTTGAGGCCAATTTTTGACCTTTATTTCATCTAATTTTCTACTAATACTGGTCGAACGATCCACAAATGATTTCGTCACTATTTTTCTAGTTGAATGTTCGACACAAGATACTTAAGGTTGAATGTTCTACACCACACTTGGTCAAAATTAATATCTACAAATGATAATTTTATTCATCAAATTTTAGACTAATGTATGTCGAAATGTTTGACCTATCCAACCAGGATGCCAAACCCACGACACTAAATTTTGACACATAATGGTCGATAGATAGATTATTTTGTGTTGAACATTAGACTGATGTCTGTCAAAAATTTTTCCCTGTCTGACCAAAATGCCAAACCCATGACTCTAAATTTTGACACAGAATGGTCAATAGATAGATTATTTTGTGTCAAGCATTGGACCAATGTCTGTCAAAATGTTTGACCTATCCGACCAGGATGCCAAACCCACGACACTAAATTTTGACACAAACTGGTCGATAGATAGACCGTTTTATGTCAAACGTTAGAAATATTTCTGTCTAAAGTTTGACTAGCTGATTTAGGTACCATTAGGGGATATTATTTCACTATTATTTATGGAAAATTCTTTCTCAGTGTGCAATTGAAATCAAGTGGTATAGCCATCTGAAGAAACTGGTTTAATATCCAAAATGGCCCTCCCTCATGCACCTTAAATATTGTTGGCTAGGCAAACAACCTGAAGTCCACATGGATAACTAATACATGGTAGTTTTATTTATAAGGGAAATTAACGCAAGGTAAAATCTTTGCAACAAGAGTAGTATCAACTGTCAGAGCAAAATTTGCATCTCCACAGTGAGATTTAAACAGTTGTTGATCCACACTTAATAGTACAGAAATCTCAGCTCAATATTTAAGAGATTTTGGTGTAGATTTTGATGGTGACTGCCTTCATGTTTTTAATCCAAAATCTCTTGAATCTTGAGATGAGCTTTCTCTACTGTTAAGTGTTGGATACAATTGCTTAATTGTGTATTGTCTTTGATGTTACACAAATGTCATATCAGTCATCAGACAGAGTCTACCGAGCAAAGAATGTCATATCAGTCATTAGACAGAGTCTACTGAGCTCAGAATGTTCAGCAAGGCAGTTTACCGAGTCTACCGAGTTCAGACGGTAAGAGAAGCAAGTTACAGAGTCTACCGAGCACTCCAGAATACTATATTGAGAAGTTAGTTACTACCGGGCTCTCTCGGTCAACAAAGAAACGCAGCAC
>MU224360.1:600411-613894 GCA_018584345.1 Thuja plicata
AAGTGATCATTGTAAGCCTTAACCGGCCAACTTTATACTGCAGTACCAAAGTTTTGTGGGTACCATCCCCACCCCAGTTTTACTTTCTATTTGGAAGGTTTCTGGGTTGCCAATCTTTGTGTTATGTGTTATGAATGTTTACATACTTGCAGTAGATTAGATGTATGAATGGTTAAAGAATATAAAAGTGCAGAAATGTTTTAAAGTTTTAAGTGTTACTGATTCACCCCTCCCCTCTCAGTAACTCTGTTAGTCCTGAATATTTCCAACAGATCCTTAAGATAGTATAACATATAAACATCTATTGAACTTTAATTATTACTTAAGCTTAATTACTAATTACTTTGATACAATTGACTCTACATATCAATTCATCTTTGAGGGCCTCTGTCTCCTCAGTTTTGTTTGGTTCCATGACAAGGTTAATAATTTCTTTACTATGTCTATTTAAAATCTGATTATTCATGAACACAAGATCAGCGCCACGTGCGATGTCATCTAAAAATTTTACCTCAATTTCATATCGCAATTGATCTGTTGTCATCTATGCTTTTCCCTATCAATAAGTATCAAGTTGTGACATCAATTTCAGTACCATTCTATCAAAATAACTTCAAAGCCATAAAGAAAAGAACATAATAATATGACATTTGTTTCTATATAATTTGTATAATTACACTAATTAATGTTTATCTTTGACGAAGGTGGTGTGTGAGGAACATCATCGCCTGTGTCTTGTGGTGGATTCATGTCACCCTATAACAAAGATACTCCATGACATTAGAGTTCAACACACATTAACTTAATTATTAAAACATACAAGTCAAACAAATTTCTATGAATAAATCAATACCTCATACGTGACAATGATCATACCTTGACATACATTCCATTGATCATGTTATTGATCATCCTCTTCATCCATGTCATCATCATGACTATCATCATCATAATTACTATCATCATCAACATCATCACCATCATCATGACTATCGTCATCATCATCATGACCAACACCACCACCATCTTCATCACCATCATCATCATCATCTTCATCACCATTATCATGACCATCATTATAATGACCATCATCATCATCATCACCATGATCATCATTTACTTCATCACAAGCATCACCATCATCATCATCTTCATCACCATCATCATCACCATCATCATCATGATCATCATTTACTTCATCTTTTGATTCTTCATTATCTTCTTCTTCCATCACATTATACTTTACTAGCCTTCCTCTTGGATCATGTCTAACAACAAATGACCAACCCAGTTTATGTGGAACGCCAAAGTAAAACACTGGCTCACATTGGCTTGGAAGGAAATAGGGCTCATCTCCAACTAGCTCAAATGACCTTGTATTAATCATTGTAAATCCACTATCATGTTCAATAACTGTCCTATCAGGATCATTTTTATTCAGTTGTAGCTTGTACCATTTGATGACAAATAGAACTAATTTGAATGAATTAAAGTTGCACTCAAGTATATCATCCAAAATGCCATAGTATCAATTTTTAGATTGTTGAGGATGTATGTCATTTCTAGATGAAATATTAGTGACCTCGAAGACTGCACTTATCCCAGAATCACAAGTTTTCTTGATGTCATCTAACTTTTTTATGCAAAATTTATGGTCATTGTAGTACATAGCTTTGTGGTGTTTGGTCTGAAATTATTCAAACATGTCAATATTATTTGCATCGATCTATGAGTTAATATTAAACTTATGGGTCATGGTTAGTAAACTTATACGTACCTTTCTACCTCTTAAACCATATGCTAAATCAAGTACCATTGGTGTAACATTGGGATCTCCATTATGATGAGCTTCTTTAACCAAAGATACAACGCCATCCCATGTTAATGAGTGACCATTTTCTTGAGATTGTTGAATCTATACCATCATCCAATCAAGATTGTTTGTAATATACAAATGTAGTGCATCCCACTCACGACCAACTGTAAAGAAAACAAATAGACTGCTTAGAAAAAACTTATATTGAAGATTTATAAGAATTAATGAACTACAATAACATCATATAATTACCTCTCACTTTCCTCAATCTACCTTTCCCCATCAAGTACTCCCCTTCAAATTTGTTAATAGAGGTTGGATCTCAAATGCGATCTACATAGATATTTGCTGCAAACTTGGGAAGATATTCACTAATGTACACCATGGTCTGGTATACCATATATCCCTCCACCATAGAACCCTTAGGATGTGCTCTCTATCGAACCAAGCCCTTCATAAATTTTAAATGCCTCTCAACCATCTACATTGACCTAGTTTGTATAGGTCCACACAATTCAATCTCCTCAACTTGATGTATGAGGTAGTGTTCTTGAGCATTGAAAAAAGTTGGAGGTAGACACTTTTGCATTTCACACATAAGCTGGGGAATTTTTTTCTTCCAGTATTTTATATCTTTTTTATCAATTTCTTTAGATGATAACTACCTAAAAGAGATTCAATTCAAGAGAACATATAAACAAGATTTTAGAAAAAAATTATACAATAAATTACATAAAAAGTAAAGCAGGTCATAAATATAATATTTGTGCAACAAGTCTGAAAAATAACACTTCTAACCTCATGTTCTTTCCAAGATCGTATATAACTTGTTTAACACTTTTTTCGAATTGGTGTGGGAGGGATAGAGGTAGGACATACTATAATAATTAAAAAATGATCTTTTCAATATATTGTAAAATAATACAATAAAAAGTACATGCAATTTTACAAATATATTGTAAATAGAGAACATGACTTACCTTGATGAAGGTATACCAATCATGTGTTTTCAACCCTGGCCCAAAATCACCTTTCTTTGATACAAGACTGCTTATATTTGCAGCAACTCTTGTTGGAAATTTTTTTTTTTTATGGCTTCTTTTAATGCATCACTTTGTTGCTTAGTTAATAACCAAGAAAGGGCACTCATATTTATGCGGTCTCCATTGCTATTTGAATCAATAAAATTTTTCAGCGCATAATTGTATTCATGAATTTAATTACAAATTTTGGCATTTTTTTCTTTGTCACGCCTTCCATACAATATTTTTCATAGTGTCTCTGTTACATTCTTTCCAATGTGCATAGCATCAAACAAATGCATGATTGTGAGATCCTTGTAGTACGGCAACTTACTAAATTGACTAGGATAACTTTTTATTCGTCTAGGAATTTGGTCATTGATTCCTTAATGACCTTCACAAGCATCAATTACATCATTAGTAAATAAAAGATAATATCAAAATATAAATTCAAACAAGAATCATCAGATGGAATGACATTAACTCGGTGGTTTAGTCTATCGTATTCCAACTTCCATAGACGAGGATTCATTCTTCGTGGCCTTGATTTTGTCTCTTCTTTATCATTAAAAAGATATTTTTTGATAATTCAATACTTATGATTATTGTGGAGAAAGTTCCTAAAATCATCGAACACCTGCTTTCCTAAACTTCTTGAATGATGAGATTTTATCTTCGAACCACAAACTGGACATGCAAATTTACCCTTTGTCTGAAGACCTAAAAGATATCATACAATCAGATCATGTATAATTATCATGCGCAACTCAAACATACAGCAATAATGTGTAAGCACTATAACATACCAAAAATATGTGACCTTAACATTATATAACATACTGCAAAAATGAGTTAGCCCAGGGGCATCATGTATTGTCCGTACAAGCATTGCATGTAATTGAAATTGTCTTTTTCCTATTGTTCTAGAGATGTCATACATAGTGACCCCATTCCATAACTTCAAAAACTCATTAATAAGGGGCTCAATATACATGTTCATATCTTTTACTTGGTACTTACCTAGTTGAATGAACAAAAACATTACATAATTATTATGACCATTTTGATGCGGTGTTTATAAATTAATTTAGATAACTATTAAATGAAAAAATACCTGGTACAATCATTGAGAACATTATTTTCTCCCTCTTTATGGACATCCAGGGAGGAATGTTATTGTTAATAACAAAACAAGCCACACTGAGTAAACAGATCTCATATCTCCAAATAGGTTGACACCGTTTGCTGCCAATAAAAGCTTGAGATTATGAGGTTCTTCTTTAAAGTGTGGCCATGTTGTTTCTATGTCTTTAAATACAGAACCATCCGCAGGCATTTTCATAATTTCATCTTGACTTCTATTGCGTGCATGGTAATCCATTAATTGTACCAAGCTAGTGCACCTAAATAATCGTTGAAGACATGGAATAATGGGAATGTGTCGAAGAACCTTGTGAGGCACCTTTTTTGTTATTTGATCTAACTGATATCTACTAATATGACAATCAAGGCATTCTATTGAAAATTCATGTTGTTTATGATATAGAATGTGATCATTGGGACATGCATGTATTGTCTAATACTTCATTCCAATTTGATTCATAATGGTAGATAATTCTCGGTACGAACGAGGCAAAATGTTTGATGGTGGTAACAAAAACTCACCTATCAACCTAAAACAACAAATATGAATTGTTAATATAATGAATAGTAATGGTATGCTAACATTGAAGATGACAAAAATGGCATACCTTAGCATATGTTACATTGCTACATTAGATAAACCATTCATAACCTTTAAGTTCACCAACAACACTATAGCGGAGAGAAGAGTTGTTTGGGAGCCTTGGTATAGGGGCTCGTATGCCTTCTCAAGTATAGGTATATCAAGACCATCTTCATAATCATTATCAGATGCGCTAGTACCATCATCATGATCATCTTGATCAGCTACGCCAATACCATCTTCTTCAATCATGTCCTTTGGCACATTATAAGCTACACCAATACCATCATCTTTAATTGTGTTCTCTGCCACAAGATCATCTTCTTCCATGGGAGCGTTGTCCTCAACTTGGATATTCACACCTCCATACTCCTCAAGTTGGAAATACACATCCACCAATCGATGAAATTTGTACCCCCCTTCAATGTGACCATGTTGCCTACAATGACTCTGGGCTGTTGTGATTAGAATTCTTTGATTCTTTAAACCCTTACAATTTTTGCAAGGACAATTACATTTATCAACTTTTCTTTGGAACTGAGACCACAATCTAGCAATTGTCTTGTTATTTTGTTCTGGGTTCATATTGAAAGGTGTGGAATTTCTTCACAGGCAATCATTCAGGCTATAAATATACAAAATGTAAACATACAAGCATTAGTAGTATCTTGTATATAATCAAAAATAATAAAATATTAAAAGATTATACAAGATTCACAAATACACACACAAATCATGCTCACTAGATTAGGCCAACCAATTTGCACATTCCTTCCCAAATCATCTTTCCTAATATTTTTCCTCCACCATAATTTGGACTTAGTATTTTAATGTGATTAAGGTTTTTAAGTTCATAATTGGTTAGAATGCAAAGTTGTAAAAAACAATAATGTCAACATTAATAATCAGCCACCATTGATGAAATTTCATTAGTAATCAGCCACCCTTCATAACAAATGATAATTATGTTGTTCGCCAAAATAATCATTTATGATTATTTTGGTGAGCTTAATCATGGATGGTTATCATTAACAACTTGACCAGCCCAATTACATTAAAAACTTGAAGAACATGCTCACATATCAAGTTAGCCAATGTTTTGTCCATTAGAGAGGCTTGAAATCTCAAAAACTAAGTTGTTCTTGGAATTGCAATTTGTATATTTGTTTGGAATGTTATTTTGATTACTCTTATTAGTTCATGAATTATAAACCTCATTTAACATATTTGATATCCTTATATAAGGAGAATAAATTTTCTATGTTTAACTCATATGTAATGGTTTAAAATGTGCAGGGGAATGGTGGAATGTAGATGTGGAGAGTATTGTCAGTCAAGCTCAGAGAAGAGGAGTATCAGTCAAAACTTCTGATGCACACACTATTAATGGAAAATCGGGGCCCCTCTTTAGCTGCACTACTTCTTATAATCCTGATTAAATTGGCATTTTAGATTGTACTTGTGATTTATTATAGGATAGAATTGTCTTTTCATATTGCATTCCTTTAAAACTACACTTCATAGTTCATCTCTTTTTAAGAAGTAGATATTCTTTTATACTAAGTAATTCATCAACACTTTAGATTTATCCTAGTTTGATCTAGAATGTTATGTTTGAGGAAAAATTTATCCTTGTGTGATTGAGAATGGTGATGAATTATAAAGTGCAATGCACCAGGAAAACAACATCTGAATAATGCATAAAAAAAATTGTAGAAGATTGAATGTATGAGACTAATGATAATATGTTGTTTTGAATGATAATACACAACAGATTGATATTTTTGTATAAACCTTTAAACAATGGGCACAAAATCTAAGCAATAGCAATGGAAAATATATTCATTCATTCTTGAATCTTAATAGTAATACAATGTTTTGGGGCGTACCAATATGATCTAAAAATTGCTACAGCTAACCCCAAACTCATGTCTTCACATTCCCAATGCTAGGCGACACTCTTATCTCTGAATAAATATGTAGATCTGTAGGTTTTGTATTAATCCCAAGTCTTGTTTGCAGCTTCTTCAACCTTGAGCAGACGCTTAGATACCCTTTCCAAGCATACAAGCAAACATACAACTGTCAAAACATATGGATTCTGTAGAATATTGATCTTGAATCAACTGCACATTTTAGATCACATTCCACAATCACTATCTTATTTTTAATAATAAATCATTAAATATTATCCAAAATATCGATTAATAACATATAAACTAAAGTCCAAAAATACAATCTTTTATAATCTTAAATAAAAAAATGTTATCGTGAAACATAAGCTCCCATACTAGACCTTGTGCTCTCATCTAACAGGTTTTAAAGAACATAAACGATTATATATAGCAATGCAATAATACTAGTTCCAAGCAACCAAGTTTTCATCTCATCTATACTTTTATAGATAAAAATTTGTAAATAATTGACCTATTGAATTTGATGTTGTTTAAAGTGAGACCTATTTCTCTAAATCATACCTCGACCTCTAGAAGGAAAATGACCATTGTTGATGAGCATATCAGAATGATAGTAAATGGAATACAAAACAGTAGATTGTATCCACAAAGTAACATGAGGGACAGTGCGCTTCTTTGCAATAAGAGGATCCCAAGGAAAAAAAGAATCATCTATAATACAAGAGATTGGATGATCCTTTGCATTCACACCAAGTATTAGTTGTTCTACTGGTTCAATCATAGAGTTGAGTACAGACTGTAGAAAACTCTCATTGTACAGAGATCTATCAAAATTAGATGGAAACCCATCTGAAACCTCTGCTAAATGAATGTCAAGGCTAGTCTTTTGAGCAATATCAGTAACATATTATTTATAGCGACATAAACCCTCAATGTAGACAAAGGTGATGGTGATTCCTCTAGAAGCTAGCTTGATGCAGAGATCAATCATGATAGAGCTGTGGGGCTCTAAGGGATACGGAATGACTAGAGCATGCACAAGCCGAGACATCTTGGTGTTGTGAATCTAACCCATCTCTATATTTCTAAATTTATATAACCCATATGTCTACAATTTTCATTGTTTAACAAAGCATCAATATGGCTTTTGGAAAATCTCATACTGTTGCGACAACATCTGCTTGTGTATTTTATTTTTTCAAGAAATCCTTTTTTTTAACTTTGAGGTTTTTGCAGGAAACATTCTAATGTAAGGCTTATATTTGATGCTCGATATTCAGGGTTGGTTTTTGGGAAGCTTCCAAGTGGGTCGCTAGGGTGTGTGAATTAACTGAGAGAGATTATTCTCAGCCTGTTCTTTTGAAAACAAACATGAACATTGGTCATTTTGGAGAGAGTGGTCATTATAGGCATTGTAAGGAGACTGCATTTGAATATGCATTTTTTCTCAAAATGATGGGGCCTTAGTTCTTTCAATATTGTCTTGAAATAAGCCTTTGTATGCTCAGATGATACACATCCACCCACTATTAGAGCCTGGAAATTTTCAAAACACTTGGTAGTAGAATTTTCACCTCATCTGTATAGAAGGAATCATAGTTTGATCCCGTTGATCATGACTATGTTGGCTAGTTTGATGAGTGGCTTGCCATCAATTGCAACTATGATCCCACATCCCTCAATCTGATACTCCATGGCCAATCTTAGTTTTGTAAATGAATTTGGGAAGTCATGAGTGAACTAGTTATTTATAGATCAACATGGCTAAAACCCATTACCCTGAGCTCTCTTCTCAGGACTACACAATATTGAAATGTTAGTCACATTCAACAAATGATTGTGACATCTCAAATTGAATGCATGTGACATAAAAATTGATAATTGTACTATTACAATGGCAAAGTACAACTGTATGCTTTGAAAGTGTTAATATTATGTGTCATCGAGTGATGAGGAGGAAACATTATTTATGCCACATTAGCCTATCAATCATGGATTACTCTTTGGATAGAGCCTATTTCAACTTTGTTATCTCACCTGTTTTGAAACCACCATGTATAATAAATTGTATAAATAAATAATGTTACATGAAAACCAATCTATTTCTCTTTACATATTTAAAATGATTCCAAATGAAATATATATAATGTTCTTGATCAAAAATTGTCATGTAAGTGTTCTGCAACTTCATATTCATAACTTTCTTTTCAAACTAAACAAGTATCGATAATGAATGTTTTTTGTAAGAACCCGAGTATAAGAAAACTTTAGCATGGATTTAACTAGAGTTTAAACAAAGAACCCTTACTCATGGTATCAATACAAAACCCGAGTATATAAGAAAATAGGACAAATGACTCCTTTTCAAACTAGGGTTAGACAAAAAAAAGTTCATAACCATAAAAGACCCCATATACAGCAGATTGACTCATCTTCAAACTGGGGTTTGACAAAAGAAAATATAATTCTAAAATGAACCTAAGGCAGGAAATAAGATAGGAATTTTTCCATACTAATATGGATTACAAGAAGCCCTACCTAGGGTATAACATAAATGAAACAATTTATAACCCTTAAGAGACAATAAATCCTACATAGGATTTATTAAACTTTATCACAAACTTAACCGCAATTAATATGGGTATAGGACTGCAAGAACAAAGACCCATATACAAGAAAACAAAGACACATGTATGCAAGATTATTATATAGATTTAACAAAAGCTTAAATTAAAAACACTAATATGGTTAAGAAGGATTTCTTAAAAACCATAGAAAAGATAAATTTCCTTAGACTCACAAATGAAACCCTTAACAAGATAATCAATAGAGATGGATTACACAAACAACTCTTGAAATGAAAGATAACAGAAATCTCGAGAAACAATTCAAGGAAACAAGACACCTGTAACAATCAAATATTGCACCTCCTCTAGATCTCATATGTTCTGCACATAAATCTCCTTCACAGCATTTCATAATTCTTGAAAAATATTGTCTCAAATATAAAACACTCACACAAACCAATTATCTCAACTTCAAAACTTTCTATCCACCATCAGGATCATTGTCTATTTCCTAACAAGGTTTGGGTCATGCCCTACCTCCATTGAGCTATCAAATGTATTAGTGATTATCAAGAGATCGATAGTTTGATAGGCATCATTATGAAATCCAACATTGTGACAGCAATCATCCATTAAAACAATGAGTCTAAATTCATTATCAATCATCATAGTCATCAATTACAATCCTTGCATCATCATCATTTACAATTGTAGCATGAAAACATAGGTTCCATTATAGTCCTTACATAGCATTCATCAAAGTATCCAACAAATATAGAAGCATCAGGGAGATTCACATTAAGGATCATATTCTACTTCCTCTATGTCAAATGTGTTCTCTCATTCTTGAATATATATTTCACGCAATGCATCATCAAGTGATGGTTCAGGTGTCTCTTCTTTCCAATAGAGAGCATGTCAAAAATGTAGCATTGATTGAGAAGGTGAGTTGGGTGAAATTTGTCCTTGAGATTCTTGAAACCTTGCAAACATCCATACTGGCTAACATTTCCTTGTCCAAGCATGCAACCATTCAACTTCAGGAAATTGATCTGGGTTGTACGAACTAAAATGTCTCACAAACCATCAATTTATCAGATTAGTTTGAGTGGGCAAAATGCTAACTTTAAAAAAATGTCAGTAAAAATTGAAATCATTTGGAGATTCATAATTATCAACTAGAAATGGTCCCGCAAAGAAATAGTGAATCATTGTTGCATGATTATTCAACCATTCATCTTGATTCCAGATAGCAGTGGTTCCCTATATACCTACCCTCAATTCCTCTAAGAGAGTAGCTTCGAGTAGAGGTGGTCGATTTCCTCCATACATGTTGACCAAATAAGTTTTAATTTCTACATTAGTTGGTTGTGGAGGGTGACATAACATGACCCATTTGCCAGCAAGTATTATACTTGCATCTATAAATTGTATGTGTTGTCGATCATAGTTGACCAACTGATGATAATGTAGCCTATGGCTATACCTTCCATATCCAATTTTGTATCCATCATAAAGCACCTTTTACCTAAACATGTTGTGTCTTCCCCTATTTTTTCTATTAACACAAAGACATGGCTTATTTAGCAATTATTCGAAATACATTGCATAATCAGTTCAATTTTATAAAATACGTAGCAGAACAAGCACCTTTGGAGAAAAAATCCATGTTCCTTCTTGCTGCAGGAACACCTGAGAACCAAAGGAACACCTATAGGATCATATGAAAGATCCATGAAAGCATGTGGTCAAGTGAGGCCTATAGGGCCATTTCATATTGTAATTGGGCTATTAAAGCCATTTGGGACTTATTGAGTCATATTGAACTTTTGTGAGCAAAGTTGCTATAATGGGAAAAGGCCTAAAGGACTAATGTAAAGGGTAGAAATGGGGATTTGATTTTTTTTTATGTAAGGACCATTTGATGTAATGGGAATGATGTCTAAAGGTTAAGATGCAAAAAGATATGTAAGTTAAGTCGACAAATTTGCCCTATTTTCCTCTCCTTTTCCATATAATATTAATTTGTTTGACAAAATGCACAATCCAACAAACTGTTTGAAAAAATGCACAATCCAAATTGTTTGACAAAATGCACAATCCAAACTCAGTCTCATGGACCATGATGATTGTAGGTTATACTTAGTTTTCCATGAAATTGCTCTTGATCGAGAGTAAAGAATCAAAGATATATCTCGTTATAGACGTCTACCAATTAATCCAATCCAACTAGAATTAATATAATAGTATGGAATTTTTTTGGGACAAGCATTGCTTACCAAAGGAAGGGAGATATTGTGGCCTTAGCAGTACAAAGATTAAAAGATGGAACTAATAATGTTGCAGAGGCTTCAGTAGCTCTCTTGGCTCTTCAGATGGCTAAGAAGTTAAATCTGCAAGGAGTTCATTTGGAAGGTGATTCACAAGTTATAGTTAATGCCATTAAAAATGGTGAAATGAAAGCTTGGCACATCCAAAATATATTGAAGGAAGTATCTACTATTATCCATTCCCTCCCAGACTTCTAAATAAGTCATGTGCTTAGAGAAGGGAATATGCAAGCTGATCTGGTCTCAAAATGGGCCATAACCTTAAAGCATATAAATCTAGCATGCTTTGAAATTTTCACTAATGATTTTATCACTCTCTAATTGTATATGCAGGTGGAACTATGAGATATCTATCCATTTTATGACTGTAGGTGTAAAGCTAATATAAAGTGATCAATGCAGCCCGTGATTTTCTTAAATGATGGATATGCAAGCAAAATTTATATAATGATTAAGCTTGTATATGGCTTCAGCAATTCTCTATTTATGAGTAGGAACATGCTTGGGATGGCATCAGCAATGCTCAATTTATGAGTAGGAACGTGCTTGGGATGTTACAGAATGAAGTAAAGTTATGCAACTTGTGGAAATGATTGATATTACGGCTCCCTCTTAATAAATAATGCAATTGAAATGTGCAGGAGATGATGTGAGTGTACCTTCACCCTTACACTTTCCATTTTTGATGTTTTAAAAATCTTTCTTTTGGAAGCCTTCATCACTGTTTATTTAAAAAGAGAAAGAACTCTCTAGTGAAGGTTAAAATCATGGAGGCAATGGTTGTTGTGCGGGCCCATAAACAACAAAAATATTTTGAGGGGCCAGCAAGCAAGGCCAAGATATTGGGTCTGTTAAATGTGAAAGATGATATGATAGTAGAGGCTATATTGGAGGTGTTAGTAACCCAGTTTCAACAATGCCATGTAAAAAGGTGTTCAAATGTGGATATAATTTCACTGGTTATAACTTGGGCCCTCCAACTTGGAGAAGCAAAAAGGGAGGTTAGGAGGATAATTGAATTCCTTTTTGACAAGGAATTACTGCTAGGATTGGACTCCCTTCTAGTGTGGGCAAATCTGGGAGTGGGTCATGATTACAGTGAATGCTTTAAAAAATGAAATGATGGAATAAAATATCCAGTAGATTCCCTTTCCTTTGGTTGTAGGGAAAAGTGGACGAAGTTGCCTACCAGAGGAATGTGCATGAAAAATGGGGGAAACTCGAATCCCTAGCAGAAGATGCTCGATCCCGCGAAGAAGAAAGAATTCGCACAGTGTTTTTGGATGTGCCAAGACTGAGGAGAGGCCAGTGACAAAGGCGAAGGATAGATGGTGTTGAAGGAAACCCACTCTAAAGGGTTTTTTCTCTCCCATGTTTTTGTTTTCTCTTACAATGTAAAGGATAATTTATTCCTAAATCTGCCCACAATCTCTCTGCTCATTGTAAACTCTAGTTTTTCTCAATGGAGTAGCTCGGCCTAGGTTTTTGTATCCTTTGTTAATAGTTTTCGCAGACATATATCAATTGTAGTTATGTTCTTATCTTCCTTTTCACATATGCATATAATCTAAGTTTAGATGTTGATCCTTCATGGCCATCGCCGAGTAAAACATGACTTTTGTAATCTGCATATTATGTGCCTATTTCACTCTCTAGATAAAGAGTGCTCAAATGTAATACTTTCAACATATTAATAAAATACCCTATTATAGACCAAAAAAATATATAATAGTATGGAATTTGGAAAGCATTAATAAAGTCTCCTGAAGGTTAGTGTTCCTTTGACATATTGAAGAACAAGTTTTGAAAAAAAATTATTTTCTCTTGAGACTTGGACACGAACAAGGAAGGCCATCATATAGAAAAACCAAGCGTTGTATGCTAACTCCCTGGAAATCTGAAATTTAGACACCAAATCAATAAGTCATACTTGTCCCATTTACGAACTTTTGATTTTTCAAATGAATGAGAAGTTTTATTCAAGATTATTTTACCATAGTAACATAACTAATCTAATACAAGGTCTATTACACCCTTGTCAATCTAGTTTAGTCACCCAAAGGGACACAATTGTAAAACCTAAAGACAATTCCCAAAACCTTCTTG
>MU224360.1:641956-667475 GCA_018584345.1 Thuja plicata
TAATAAAATTATTTTGCATCAAATAATATTTATTAAGTGAATGGATATAGGTTTTCACTACTTTGAATGGATACATATTGCTACCCTACATCCATATTTTGTTGTGCTTGCTACCTTCATGAAATTTTAGAGATTGGGGTTTGATTTAAAATGAAGATTTTTCACTTTCCTAATGTTGGGTCATTTTTTTCATTCTGGATTATGTTTTTGGAAGAGATTTTTCTTATGTGCAATTACTGACAAACTGTTATTTGGTTAGAGTTTATTTATGGCTTTTATCAATTGAAAGTGTGATTTTTTGGAAGAAGTAATTTGTCGACTAGGGCACATGGTGGGAAACATTGAACATGAGTATTGATTAAAAGTGTCTCCGGATTTCAACAACTATATTGAAGCCGAGAAATATAATTCATTTTTTAGAATAATAAATCACCATTTTCTGCCTACATCTTTTTAAGGACTTGTAGAGAGTTGAGTACATTGTCACTATTATATAAAAGACTATTTTAAGATATTTTCTAAAACAAAATTAAAATTTCATCTTAAATATTTAAGTTATTATTTTAATTATTATAAATAAAAATGAAAACCATTATTATTGTCTTAAATTAAAACTTAAGACAACGCTCATGCATTTTCGTTTAAGGGTTAAATAGAGGTAGCATTTTCATTTACGCGGTAATTAGAGGTATAGGAAGGCGGGAAGAAAATTTTCAGAGGAAATGGAGGAGATTTTAGAAAAAACTTTCACGGACTGCACTGATATCCTTCATTTGGGCCTGTCCAGTTAGGTTCTGCACATCACAAGAATCCCATTTACTTGCACACCACAAGAAACCCCATCGACTGGGAGTGACTTCCATCGACACATCCTGCAAAGGGGCACCAAAAGAAACCCCATTGACTGGCGGTGACTTCCATCGACACAGCCTGCAAATGGGATTTGATATCCTTCTATTGGTTTTATTTACTGAGATCACACTCAAATGAGATTATTATAGATTTTCTAGACGTGTGCTCTGCTTTTGTTGATCTGATTTGTATTGCAAATTTTGTATTCAGACAATGGAGAGGCAATTTAGATTTCGCATTATGAAAATGGCTAGAAATATGAACCTCATTTTGATTTTATCCATGATAAACTCAATCAAGCCATGGGTGGTCATAGAATTTCCACAGTGCTGATATATTTATCTAATGTGGAGAAGTCGGGGAGATCATATTTCTTAATTTAGAGGTTAGCATCCTGAAATCAATTATTCTATGTGCTCTATAATTTTTAGATGATTCATTATTTTGTTTGTATCCCAAGGTGAACTTTAGTAGTTATGCCATTATTCAAATATTGTTGATACATGTGTTTAATTTTCACGCAAGGTCGAGCCAGCCAAAAGATTATTCATGGTCAGAATGTGCCAAGCATGGCTATTCATGTGTTATCGCTAAAAGTTTGAATTTAATTATCTATTATATTCAGATACATTTATCAAATGCACTCAATGTTCTCTTCTCTTCTCAAACCTCTTTTTTTGTATGCAGTGAATCCCAACAAATGGGATGCCTTACTGTTCTTCAACCTACACCCAGATGCTACAATTGATGACACCAGTTTGCATGGTAGTTTTGACAAATGATCTGAAAAGTACGTAAATCTTCAAACATTTCTACAATTATAAATTTTAACATTACATCGAATTGCATCTGCTTTGAAGTTTTGGTGAGATAATCATTGTATATGTGCCCATGCCCAAAATGTAAAAGATCTTTTCACATTTATACACCTTTGTACTAGACAAAATCAGTGAGTTATGTGATTGACCTGCACTTTGTGTCTTCAAAAAATACCCTTAAACCTTTGTCCTTAATCACTTATTAATTTCTTCATTTTTCTCTTTAGTGTCCTTGTATGGCTAATGCATTAATGTTCTCTTAATTTATACTCTCTAGACTATCTTTTATGCATATCCTTTTTCAATTCCATGCATTTATACCACTATAATGACTATAGACATATTGTCCACGACTCTCATCGCTTTGGATTCCTTGAAAATCTTTGTAATACTTAACTACTATGCATAAAAATAGTGAATGATCTTGAAAATGCTCGTGACAGTCAAAATGGCCTTCCAAATCTCCCCCTTTGAGTTTACTGTGAATTCATATTCTTGTCAATAAACCCATTATGCTTGTGTTTATCTTTTCTCTTCACCATTGTCACTGTCATGATATCTCCTTTGAACTCTTTATTCTCTTACCTTTTTGAATGATGCTTTCAAACACATGAGCTTCCTCTTGGGTGCATCATCCAAAATGAAGGGACCCCCTTTTGGAGATGTTAATCTTATCAACAAAAAAAGAGAAATCAAATATCTACCCAGAAACATACACCTAGGTAAACTTTTTGGCTAGGTGCACATCCTATGTGTATTTGAGAGGAAAAAGATATCCCTTTCTCATGGAATCTAAGCCAAAGGTCACCCCATAAGGAGGTATTAAACATATCAAAAGAGAATAGAGATCAAGTGTATACCTTAAAAAACTTTTCAACTATTTTTTCTCCGATCGCTTAATTTCTTGCAATCTGGGAGCTAACTATGCATTTAAAGCATCAAGATCTAAACAGTGAAGATAACATAAACAAAACAATGATCAAAAGTTTTATGACTATGATTAGAAAGGTAATTATTGTCCTATGCTACAAACACCATGATTATCATGTATGAAGGAAATAGATAAGTTAGAAGAACAGTAACAACAAATACAAGGACCCCACAGTTTATACCAAAATAAACCACCAAGTGTGATTATATTCTTAGTAATCATCATGGACTTTGGGAGTCTCCTTGGTATTGTTAAATGTTTTCATTATACGCATGTCCCTTCATTTATTTCCATGACTACCAGATGAAGTCTTTCTTTTGTACATACCAGCACAAGTACACAGTGGTGCTCCTAATTTGTATAACATTTGCAATTGGTTGTGTGGTCATTTAAACACTCATAACCATAGAAGAAAATTATCTGATGCAGAGGCATCACCATTGACTCCTTACTAGGGTAATCTTGTCCTAGTAGGCAACTTGATCCTCTATCCTTTCAAATTCATCGACACCTTTCCTTGTGGAAGATTCTCTCAATGACCTTAACCACTCCTTTGGACTCTACTCCTTCAATCATGGACTCTATTCCAACCGTGAACTTTCTTCATGAATTATGATCCTTTCTCCTACACTAGTGGCTGTCCACACACACACACACACTCAATCCCTCTTACACAAACACAAAGAATCTCTATTCAAGGACACTCTTACAACTTTTTCCTCCCCACCCCAAGGTTACAATCCATTCTTAACTTACTTCTTAATACCTAAAACAATGATTGTCTTGGAAAAACAACCATTTAGATCCCTTCCATGGACCCATACCACTCACATGTCCTCATGTACCCGACCTAATAAACACCTTTTAATGCCTCCAATCTTTGTATTCTACCCTATTCCATCTACTTAGGGTTTCACACATCACTCCTAACAAACACAATAACATTTTGACTCACTATCCACTTTAGGACAGTCATGCCTCACCATAAGACAGTCACCTTGAGAACACAAGAAAAAGGTGTTCGTTACTTGTCAAACTATAGAACGCACTTGCTTCATGCTTTTGTCAACCCTTGGGCCATTCAATCCATCTTCAACACCTTGGTGGGGGTAATGCATCTTCAAACTGTCTATTCATTGTCCTATCACAGTGTAAAGTCACCTTCCTCTATTAGATCCCATGGCTCCTGTTGCATGGAAACTTGCACACTTAGGTGGTGATAATATACATCATGCTCTGTCCTTACACAAAATATGGGGGCTTATTGCATGTAAAAAAAGTTGGGAATACCAATATTGAAGCAAAGGTGGAAATACCACTCACAGACATAGATAACACAATATATAGCCATAAACGATGACAAACAGTCTATAGGCTCTTGTTTTGAGACTATCCTTTGTCTTCAAATTCCCCTACACCCTAGAAACATAGAGTATCCTTACCCCTTTCTTCAAATGATTCAATCCTTATCCGCACTTGGTCTTCAAGCACTAATGCTTCTCATTGTCCTTAATGGCAGTAAGTCTGCAACTTTTGACTCTACTTCTCTTCAAAGTCATGTGTAACAACTCTTCCACTTGTTTCCCTGACCCCTACCATGAGAGACACCTTAAAAAAACTTCAATACTTAGTCCACACCCATTCTATCCACTAAATCCATTGAACACAACTTCCAATCAAAACAACACCACTTACCAAGTCACTGTCACACTAGGACAGTCATGACTATACTCTAAAACTTTGGTTATCTATCCCTTCCTTTGGACTCAATTCCTTATCCAAAGCATGCTCCATGTTGTATACACTCCTTATTTAATCTCCTCAAGCCTCCATGGCCCAAACATTCATTAATTTATGGACAAAGCCCCTAGTTGCTGACTGTAACAATCTAAACCTTTCTTCTTGGGACTGTTCAGTCACATCAATGGTTTCAACTCACATGCCAAACACTTCATTCTCTCGTAAAACCTCATGGGGATATCATAAACTATCTCCCACATCCTCCCCTCAATGGTGGGCACTTACTGAATGTTCAAAGATGGAGCACTCTATTGAATTTACTCACTGGATACCCTAATGAGGGTTTAGGACAGTTTTACTCTAAATGCAGATAACTTCCTCTCTACAACACCAAATAAGATGATTCCAATGCCAAAAGGAGGATAATCTAGACTAATAATATTCCCAAAAAAATATAATTTCAAAGCATAACATTTATATGGTTAGGAATTTCTGTCAAAATGACTGTTACAAAGAAAAGATAATAAAATGCAATGAAAACATTATTTTTATTGAAAAAACTTACAAACTCTCTTTTCCTTTGACCATGCCATGTTTCCTCTAGAAAATAAAAAGTAAATAGACCTTAAGTACTAACCAAATACCCTATCAACTACCCATAAACCAACTAGATTCAGTTAGAACCGACTGCTCCCCTAATTTGACAATTACAAAAAGATGTAAAATGTTGTCAAGTTGACAACTAAAGTTGTCATCTCAACAACTACATGTCTTATTAGTTTTAAACACTTGAAAAAGACATTAAACTATAAACAAAACCTCTTAATACTACCCATTAGGCCATTATCCCCTTATAGTGACCCTTATAGACCTATTTTTCCAATTTTGGCAATATTACATCTTTTGCGTGATTTACAACATTATATAATTTTGCATCTCTATTATATTCCTATTACATTGAATGGCTCAAATGGCCATATTACATTATTCAATGACCTTGTAGGTCATTTTAGACTTCCAATGTCCTAGGTCATCCAAGTTACCCTCTTTGTGCTCATGAGGTACCCTGCACGAAAAAGAGACTAGCAATAGAGCTGAAGCAATGGCAGTGGTGTAGGGTATCAAGATTTTCTTCCAAATGTTGTTTTAAACACCTTATTTCAGCAAGATACTTGCAGGATATCATAAGTTCTATAGCTAGAGATGGATAGTAGTTGCCCCAATTGACACCTACACAAAATTCTTAGGGAAGCACAGAACCTGGACTTGGGTCTTTGACTCAATCACCTAGCAACATTGTTTCAAAAATTGGAGAAGGTATTAAATCAGCTAATATTGTTGCTAATTGGGGCATTACTTCTTCTATTTTAAATGTATTATTGATGTCATGGGTTGTATTTTATGTTGTTGTTAAACTAAATGAATTGGTGTTTTCTCTCTTCCATTATAAAACAAGACTAATAATAGAATTGAAGCAGTGGCATTGCTGCGGGTATCATTTGCTTCCAAATGTCATTTTAAACATCCAACTTTGGGAGGAAGACTCCCACGTTATCATGAGTTTTACAACTAGAGATGACTTTTGGTAGCTTCCCTAATTGATGCCTAAACAAAATTCTTAGGGGAGCTCAGAACCTGACCTTGGGTTTTTGTCACTCTTTGATTCAATCACCTAGCAACATTGTTGTAACTATTGGTGAAGATAATAAATTTGATTAAAATTATATCGCATTACCAAGTCTGGTAACCAATGCCAAGTCTGAAGACACCCTTAAACCAGCCCTAATATTTGATCGAATTCATCTCAAGTCATGATTCAAGACCTCAAAACAGATTAGGAGTCAAATTGCAAATCAAACATGACAGCAAACTAATCATCATTTTCAAATGTTTCTACTTCTGAGGAAAAGTGTGAAACTCACCTCCTTGTAGATGATTCTGACCTCTAAAGTCGGTTCCCTTGATGAAAGAAACCCCCTTTAACACCCAGCAATAACCCTGATGATGATTGGTCAAGTTGGCAAATTATAGGGAATTTAATAAAAATCGCCCCTGTTATAGAAGTCTGCAGACTTGAGTCTGAAACTTGTGTCTTCAGACCTTAGAATGGTTGCAAAATGATCCCTAAATGATGCCCAAAAGGCCTGCAATATGGTTAGGATCAGACTGCAATTAAAAAATTAAACCCAGATTTGACAAAAATTACAATTCTCAAAAGTTGTTTTCAGATTTTTGCTCATAGCAGCCTTACCTTAACCTCCCAGTGACTGGAATCAATTGCAAATGGTGAGTTTTTGGTCTCTCTCTTCTCTTTGCATTTGGTTAAGGGATTGGACTAATTCTAATATAGATTAACCATCCAATAAATTTTGAGAGCTGCAAATTCAAAGAGGTGACAAGTTCTTAATCTACGACAAAGAGGTGTTGGCCATAACGTATGCGTTGGCCAAATTCAGGGAATATACAGTGGGTGGTAAATTTGTAGTTAAAACAGATGACAATAGCTTGAAGTAATTTCTTAGCTAGTAGGACCTTAATGAATGGCAACAAAAGTGGTGTAATGACCCCTTTTCAAATCCGTCCTAGCAATGAACTAGAAAACATCAGATTGGACACAGGTTAGGATTGCGATAAGGAACATAACTTTTAAGCGAGTAAATTTCTCTGACTGTATATTAGATGTATACTTATTACTTGATTTAGGAACAATCAAATATACATATCCTATTATCATTATAATTCAAGATGAAGAAACAAGAAACAACAACATACATAATACTATTATTTGTCCCTTTAATGTGGTTGTCCACCTATCTTGACTAATTGTTATAGTGGATGGTAGAATCACTGTGCTCGGGTATGGAAACAGTCTACAAGTAAGTTCCCTCATGTTTCTCAACCGTTTTGGGATTTCCCATCAGGTAACCGAATTACTCCTCTCTCCCTTCACAAACTCCCTGTCCACTACAAGCATTAGAGAAGGGCAGAGAATCAGACTTATCAAAGGACTTGGTGGTTGATATTTGACTTGAACCTCAAACAATTGACTCCACACCAAAATCATCTATGACCGCAACCAATAATGAATAAAATTTGGAAGATTCAAAAATTAGACTTGGACTTGATCAAATTTCCATAACACATTGGACTTATTCCATGCTTCTTGCCTCGGGACTTGTCGAGTTTGGTGAGTTTTTGGCAAATCTTGTAACCAGGCCCCAAATCCATTCTAAACATGGAATGTTAAGATCCACACCAACTTCTGTTTGTAATATGTATTTCATTTTAATATAATCTTTATACATCTTGTTCTACCACATTTTTGACAAGGTGCCTAACATTCTATCAACATTATTTAAGCAAAGTATAAGTTCACAAGTGTAGCAGCAGAGGATGAGTGCCTAAAGGAGGCTTCTTTATCTTAACAGTATCTTAAGATTCAGTCCGTTAGGCTTCCAAGTGCTGCCTTCATTTATCTTTAACTGGAAACTTGATATAAGCTCCACTTTCCAAGTTCAAGACTCGATCTATACTCTTATAATCTTATTCATAATCTTATATATGCTGTATCGACAACGGACAACTTTTTTTTAGGAATAATGAATGCACTACAAAAATCTCTGCTTTTGTATCAATGTAGAGCTTTAAGGATGACTTATTTATAGGACCATCCCTGGGGATCGTATGGCACACCCACATTTGGAGATGTCTTAGGGATAGGGATGAGGATAAGAACAATAAGTCAGTTCCCTGTCCCCACTCCCCAGTATGAGGGGCGTTTCCCAGAATACTCTCTTTGTCAAACTTACATTTGGGGTCAACCTGGCATCCCTGATGTCAAGATGACCCCTTCCCATCACATTTTATAAAGTCCGCAATCTGTGCCACTTTATAAATGATTTAATTTTATGGCTGATGGTTGTCTGCCTCTGGGAGTTGGAAAGAATATGGAATATGGTCTGTTACTGAATTTTTTGGATGTTGGACCAAGCTACTAGTATTTTATTTGAGATAGGTTCTGTTTAAATTAAAGAATATGCTCCTTTTTTCTTGAGCTTGATCATTCTTGTGTTTGTACTCCCTCTACAACATTATTGGTATGCTAGTCATTTCAAAGAGGGAAAAAATCAAATCAATACTAATGGGAAACTTGTATATCATCCACCAAAACTGGTCCCAGAAGTAATCATGCCCTGTTAGCTCTAAGGTCCTTTACATGGTTACTGTTCTGAATTTCGAAATTTTCACCATGTTGCAAAATAGCTGGTTGATAATATGATAGTGTTAAATTACAGGGGCAATATTGACGATGCCTTTGGAAAAAATTAGGTACTACTACTTGAATGTTTTTCCTTGTAATGTGATCTGGAATTTGATTATTTTTCATATTTTCACATATTTAAACATAATTGGTTATATACTATATATTAACCTTCTCCTATCAACAATAAGTTTTAACCCTTAAGATGAGCGGATCTGTAAGAACTAAGAACTCTTACAGTAAAAAAGGAGTACTTGGTGAGTATTCATAGATTGCAAACTATGACTTTAAAAAGTTGAAAATACAGATTTGATTTGTTCTAGAGATATTTCATGAAGGGACATGTCTCTCCTAACTGCATTCCCAATATAAATGAAAGAGAGATTGTTGCATTTGGAAAACACATAAAACATAGAGTGCTATTACATTTGCAGCTATCCTAAAACTTAACACTTCTCAACAAACCAAACATTTTAAGCCTTGTAAATTACTTCAAGAGTACTTGACATAGATTAAAAAGCTTAAAGAAAGTCACTGTCACAAAATATTAAGTTGCTGAAACTAACCAAGCATTTAAAGTAGACTTAAAAGAGGATGTATAATCATGCCTGTCCGATATAATAAGCTAGCAAACTAACAGAACAATCATGCCTGTCTGATATAATAAGCTAGCAAACTAACATAACTGTTATGAACAACATGCATAGAAGAATGGGATGCTTGTAACAAAATAAGTTGACACTTGTAAATAAATCAAAGTCCAGGAGTAACTCTGATCCAAACATTCACATTCAGAGCATAATCCTTTGCTCACAATGCGTCTAATTTACAAATTGAGTCTGGAACAATCATCTCAGCTAATGACACCTTCACCTGTGAGCCAAAGTGATGATGCAGACTTAGTGAAGGACTCGTGCCTTCTTTTGCTAGGAAGGATACAGTCAGAGGGAGCTCGTTCTTGCTCTAGAAATGTTAAACTGGAAGGATTAGGGGTTTAAGTGCAAAGGGATCACCTTGTGCACATGGTCCACAAGATTTACAAAATTCTTTTACACTGACATCTGCATCCCCATGGTGTGCCCAGAGCTGAAGATCTACCCAATAAAGGCATATGGAAGTTCAAAGCTTGGTTGTCGAATGCTTCTATTTTTTTGACTTGACCTGAAGCACCACTTGGTCTTCCTGAAAATTCTTTAGCACATCAACTTCTTAAAGCTAACACAGAGAGACTTAAAATAGGAACAAGGAAGCATAATGTCCATATATAGCCTTAAGAGGCAGGGTATGAGCACAGGGATTGGTCTTGTTTTTTGTCAGGGCTCAGCATGGAAGGAGCCACCTGTCACATGGATCAAACAGTGATTGCTGTGCACGAGAACATGGATGCAGTTCTCTGAGTGAGTGATAAATAGGGTCAAACAAAACCAAGAACATGTTAATGAGGGATGGAGACATATGCCTCACATATTAGAATGACTTCTAACCTCCCAGGTTGATGGGTTATGGTCTATATTTAATCTCAAGCAATCTATCACTTGATTGGCTGGATTGTCTTCTGCTTTGTTCCCTTCACATTAGCAGTGCTTGCATTTGATGATGTTGAAGTACCTGTACACAACTTTTGCTTCACAAACTATACTTTCAGAGATCAGTTAATGTTGTTACAAGGAGCCAATTCATTGGGAGAAACTATACAATTTATTGCTCGAGGGTTCTTCTCCCCGGATTAAAAACTGTTTTAAAAAATGAAAATCAAATATTCAGCTCACACTTCTGTACCCATCGTCAAGATGAATGATTCCTGGTATTATAGTTGTAAATTCTCTTGCAGATATGTATGCAAAATATGGAAGAATAGACAAGGCACATGAACTATTTAACAAAATGCCTAAGAGAGGTGTCATCTTGTGGACTGCAATGATTGTAGGATATGCACAAAATGATCTTGTTGAAAAGGATTTAGAAACTTTTAAAGAAATTCCACAACCTTTTCCAGCATTCTTAAGGTCTATGCAAAAATGGGAGCTTTGGAATAGGGTATGAGCATACACCAAAGTATAACATAATGGATTTTTTTATCTGATGTTGTAGTTACAATTGCCTTGGTAGACATGTATGTGAAATGTGGAAGCATAGACAGGGCACATGCACTATTTGACAGAATAACTGTAAGGGATGTCATGTCATGATTGCAAGTTATGCACAAAATGGATTTGTTGACAAGGCTTTAGAAACTTTCAAGCAATGCAGTTAGAAGGTGTAAATCCAAATTCCACAACCTTTGTCAGCATCCTTCTAGCCTATACCAAAATGGGGGATTTGGAACAGGGTATCTTGGTGGAGGAGGAGGTAGGGTCTACTTAACACCATTTCCATGAAAGGTTAAGAATGTCATTGAGAGACCCCATGTCAAATGAATTAATATTATGTTTGTAATATGTGTAATATGTGTAATATGTCACCACACACAAATGTGAAAAAGGATGTTATGTTTGTAATTTGTTTAATATTGTTGATGAGAAACAATGCAACTATTGAAGTATTGTAGTAGTGGTGTAAGTGTTTTGAAGAAGGTAATTTCAATTTGTGGAGGTTACCTATCTTTCAACCCATGGTGTATGTGAGGAGGGTATTGATAAGATGTGCCAAATCATTCATGACAATGGCGGTCAAGTTTACATGGATGGTGCAAACATGAATGCACAAGTAAATTTTTATATTTCTTTATCTGGAAAAGA
This sequence comes from Thuja plicata, assembly GCA_018584345.1. Lineage (NCBI taxonomy): Eukaryota > Viridiplantae > Streptophyta > Pinopsida > Cupressales > Cupressaceae > Thuja > Thuja plicata. The sequence goes on from MU224360.1 coordinate 653,297, forward strand.
TATTCCCCTTTCTCATTCTAGGTTATGTCATTCATCAATTTCTTTTCTGGCATCTATTCTTATCAAAATTTGTATACATTAAAATACTCACAGTTCTCTGTGTACTGATGTTTCTGGAATGGAGGGTAACTAGAATTTATAATGGGATAGAAGAACATTTTAGTTTAACATGAATAGGTTAATTATTAATCTTTTGAGTTAGTTGTTAAATTGTACGAACTGTATTTTCATAACTTACATACTAAATACAGACATGCACATGCATACAACTCTTTTGTCTCCCTTTAGATCCTAATAGGCAAAAGTGTTCAGCAAGTTACATCTATAAGGTCCTATGATTATGACAAAGTTAAGGTGGAAAACTTTAGGTGTCTAACAAGATATTCACAAAATGGATTTCTTGAAAAGGCTTTAGAAAATTTCAAGAAAATGCACTTAGAAAAATAGGAGCTTTGAAACAAGCAAGTCTAGTTTGTGCTTATCCTACAATCATCGTAGTCCTTGAGACCACTTTTTTTTCAAGTATACTGTTGTGCCTTGTCTGCTTCCACATTTTGGATAAATGTCTACCAAGGCAGTTGCAATTGTAGTATTTGACAAAAATTCTCTGTCCTTTATGCTTTTATGGATGTTGTGGAAAATCTTTAGAGATACTGCCAAGCAAATGCAATTGGCAAGTGTAAAGCCAGATTCCATAATCTTTCCCAACATCCTCTCTACCAGTGATAAAATGGGAGATTTGGAACAAGGTGTGGATATCTATCAAAGCAATATGGAAGGTGGAGTTTTGTCATTTATACTTGGAAATTCTCTAATAGACATGTATGGAAAATGTGGAAGCCTAGACAAGGCTTGTGCAAAAATGAAAGCTTTGGAACAGGTTGTTTACATCCGTCAAAGCATAGTAGCCTAGGGTTTTTTGTCAGATATTATAGTTGGAAATACCATGGTAGACATGCATGAAAAATGCGGAGCCATTGATTTTTGCAAAATGTGGAATCATAAACAAAGCACCTCAAATGTTTGGAAATTTTCCTCAAAGAGATGTCATCTCATGGAATGTAATGATTGCAGGATATGCACAAAATTGATTTTGCAAGGAAGCTCTCAAAATAATTGAATTATTGATGCCCTCTGGAACATATTCTAACATTGTAAGCTTTGTTCATGCTCCAGGTGAATGCAGCAATGCACGTTTAGTGGATGAGGGTTGTAAATGCTTCAACCACATTAGTAACCCTATTTCATTACACCCACATGTTATCATTATGTGTGCATTTTAACCTTCATGCATGTGTTGGCTATCTTGAGGACCCCCTAAATTTTTTAACTACAACATCTGACAAAATTTCCCCATTCTTTATGCTTTGATGGATGTTTATGTCTTGTTCCAAATCTCCCATTTTGGCACATGCATTAAGGATGATGGAAAAGGTTGTGGAATTTGGCTCTACAAATGCCAATTGAATTTCCTTGAGAGTTTATGAGGCTTCATCAATAAACTTATTTTGTGCATATCCAACAATCATTGCATTCCATGAGATGACATCTCTGTGGTATTGTGTCGAGCAGCTCATGTACCTTGTATATGCTCCCACATTTTGCATACATATCTACCAAGGCAGTGCAACCATAACATATGACAAATCCCTCTTCCTTTATGATTCGGTGGATCTCCATAGCCTGTTCCAAAGCTCCCATTTTGGCACAAGAAGGGAGGATGCTAGATAAAGTTGTGGAATTTGGCTTTATACCTGCCAATTGCATTTGGTTGAAAGTTTCTAGATCCCTTTCAAAAAATTTGTGGTGTGCTTATCTTGCAATCATTACATTCCATGAGATGACATCTCTTTTAAGCATTTTGTCAAACTATTAAGCATTCTGACAAACTTTTAAGCAATCTGTCAAATCATTACTAATATGTTCATACTTGCTAACCAACAGAGAGGTGAATATAAATTTGTAGGCTAAGGGAATATGAAAAAGTTTGACATCTTTTGACATCTGGCCAAAGGGACAAGACCACACATATGTTCCAAGCAGATTTTGCTAAAATAGAAACTCCTCTTATTGGATAAAGAGAATTAGAACAATTCTATGTATGTGGCATGCTCAAAAGAAATTTTGTATGTTTCTTTTCCTGTGGCTTCCTATGCTCGATGGGTCACAATTGCAGATAATTTTTTGGGTATAAGCTGAAATAAATTCCTCTACATTTAAACTTTTGAAATATTTGAAGGCTATTATTGGATGTTTACAAGGGTTGATTTCTTCCAAACCATGGACTATTATCTTTCTCAAATCTTACTTAAATCTAAACCTTGACATCTACCATTTGGCATTTACGCTTGGTTGCCAACCTCAGCTCTTATGTTTAACATAATAGTTTTGTGTTTCTAATTTTTTTAGAAGCCAGCATGTGTTTTAATGATTTTTTTGTCAAATAGTCTCTTCCTTTTTTTCAACTCAAAAGGCATGCCATAGTTTTGATTAGTGTTTCATGGGGTTTGGTCCTTGGGTGATGTCCAAGATTTACTGAGAACTTGGCATCTTAAAGGGGATGGATGTATTCTTTTTTCCTCTTCTAAAACTACACAGCCTGCTCCTTGTGGTGCATAAATCCTTTTTTTTTTTTAAAAAGGCATATTTTTAAGGAAACAAATGCTAAAAGCCTCTAAAAATCTTAAAGACCAAGGACTGCATCTGCAAATTCAGCACATTGTATTTAATTTTTAAAGTTTCAGATGTTTTCACTTTTTTTTAACTGTCCCTTGCAGTCCCCAAAATTTGACCAAACTTTTTTCTATCCCTAAAATTGTGTCCCCACATCACCTATCTTGGAAATTTGTAGAAACATTGGTTTCTCTTATTACGTAACACAACCTTTTTAATTTGGATTTTAATTTCTTGTAATCTATTTAAAGCAAATACCCTGGAATGATACTTGTCTTGCATGTTTGTTATGAGACGGAGGAACATTTCATTTCAAAAACTACCTCACATCATCACTGAATTCTTAAACATGTCATTGAAGTCCTTTGATTTTGTTATTTTGCACAGTTTTTGTATGCATCATAGGATGAGAAAGCACACATGAAAGTCAATTTTTACACCATGATTGCACATAAATGAGAAATTCTTATCAAAAATTCAGGTGTTACACATGATTTCTAGTATGGCTTGTAAAGACATTTGCTTCAACCAAATATCTCAACCTCCTATAACATGTGGAAACACTCCAACCTGAATTTGTATGAATTATATGGTGTTATTTTCTATTTTTCTGAATTCTGGAAAAAAATGAAATTGAAACAATGAACTGAAATTAAAGTGAATGTTGATCTCAACTTCAAGTGGCTGAATGAAACCCTCATATGCTGATATAAACCGTCAAATGCATCACAACTGTAGATCTAGCATGTAGACGTTCAATTGCAACCAATGTGTTGATTTGTGAATGAACAATGATTACGAAACCATCAGATCTGAAAACACAGAAAACCCTCCAACAAATATGGTATGGCAGTGGTGGCGCTAGGAGGTAAGGTGGAGGTGTATGGCAGTGATGTGACAGCCAAAAACTCTGAATGAAGTCCAACTATTATAATGACAGTAGCAAATAATGTTCATCCTGAATTTGACACTCCAAACAATAAATATTGATGATGAACAGAAGCTATATATGTTGATAATTTTTTAAAACTAGCAATAGCAGTGATATTTTTGAAAGTATAATTCAGTCCAATTGCTTACAAGTTAACATCCTCAATAATTCACTCCAACAACACTGTGGCAAGGTGAAAATGACACCATTCCATTTGAGCACAAATGTGATCTTTGAGTGGAATTACCTCTTATGTACAAAAAGGTCTTCATCTTCAAATCCAACCTTGGAAATTAAGAGAGTTTTCATCCTTCAAGATCTTTGAAATGTTAACACAAATCTCAATGTTTGGAAAGTATTCAAAAATACAAAATGACAACTGATGATTTGATGCGAGCTTCAATTTTATAGGCACTTTGCTTTGGCACCTCTATTCTATTGTATTATTATTTGTTTTGCATTTTCCTTCTAAGCAATTTCAATTTACATCTAAAATCTTCTTTTTCAATTACATTTTGAATAATGTAGAAAACACTTTAAAAATATTACATAGGATCAAAAGTAACATTTTATGTTGCTCTTTTAAATATAAAGTGATCGAACCTAGTTAAATTATTGTCATTTTTTATTTTCCTTTCTTTATCCTTTAGCTTAGGGGAAAAGGGTTAGGATAGAAGTATTCTCTATGGATCTAATCCTAATAAAGGGACATGACAATCCACCCTTCGTAGCATTGCTTGCTCTCAAGCAATTGCAAACTTGGATGCTCAAGCATTATTGTGTCAACACTATGAATTGTGTTGTAATGTCCATAGAGTCTAGATACTATTACTATGAAGTGAAGCAACACTTGCTAAAAAATGCTATGCAAAATTAGATGTACATGTATTATTGTGCCAACTTTATGAATCATGCTATATCTCCATAGAGTTTAGACCCAAGTGAAGCAACTCTTGCCAAAAATCACTATGAGATCTACTATTTCTGTCATGCACTATTTTTTGTGAAACTCGTGTAATTTGATCATTTCTTTGTAAAACGATTTGATTATTTGAGAAGAAATAACAAAGAATTGTAGAGGATTAGTTAGTTTATAAACAACATGAATGCAAACCTTGGTGAGGTGGGTTTTGAGATTTCCAATAATCACCACTTGAAAATCCACCTTTAGATATCACTATGGGGATTTGAATTTGGATCTCCATCTTGAGAACCATATGGCCTTGCCATTTGAGCACAATTTCTTTGATCCAATGCCTTAAGTATCATATTATTAGTAGTTATTTTACATTTCATAGGGCCAGTGTTTAACTTTCTTGTACTCTTGAGTCTTTCCTTCGATTGCCATACTAACTTATTTTCATTGCCTTCAATAATTTGTTCTTCCAACTATTACAGTGTCATGATTTAAACTCAACATTAACGGTAACTAGGGAGTCCTCTGTCATTGCTAAATTTTGCAGCAACAATGAATTTTTATTTCAATGCCATTAACGAACAAGGAACCAAGACTCCTTCTACTAGTTTCAAGACCTTCTAACACACAAAGATCAAACCCTAAACAACAAGTAACTGTTCTAATCCTGCAACACTAAACTGTCACAGTGGTGCCTTTGCCTAGGTGATCAAATTAGGCTAAGTCAACTGGATTAGTCTAAAGCTGGGTACTTAGTCTAGTTATAGTCATTAGGAAGAGTTATATGGTCTTCAAACATCGTGATTCAACTCGCACTTGGTCCCAATGCACCCACGGTTTGCTGCTGCACACTTCTTTCCTTACCGTAGGCTAAATACATACCAATATTTAGCCCAGGGCATCAAAGTTCAAGTTCAAAAACCAATCCCCCAACTTTGAGCTCTTGGAATCCCTTGAAGCATTGCCTTAACTTACTCTCCAACCAATGGCATCGAATTCCCATGATGGAATAGTAAGTTAGGGCCACATCTTTCAACCTGACCCCAATTCTTGAGGAATTTTGACCTGCAAACACAGTTTTCCTTTGAACTCTAATAAATGTCAACCAAATTACTTAAGACAAAATGCAGTAGGAGTGTAATTCATTCAAGAATGTTATGGAATCTTTAAATCAAACACTCAAATTCGTTTATGGTCACACAACACAGAACAATGCTCAGAAAATGGTCAATTTTTATTAAAACTTGCTCTTTCTGATGGTTTCCTCTGTCTCTCCCGTAATGAACAGACTCCTCCTTACCAAAAACCAACTTTCTCAAACCGATCCAACTGAATCCTAAAACAGTTAGGTTCATTGGGAGTAAAGATGCAACTCAAGCAACATGTTGAGGAATGTTGCAAAGTGCAACTTTTTAAACATAACAAAGCCAACAAAACAAGACAGCATCCCACCAAGTGGGAAATTCCAAAAGAAAACCCAAGGAACATGACCAAAACAGAGCTATAGGACCTAAACCACTTCTTGAACCAAACTCCAAAATGTGCATAAAACACTAGAACCAAACAGTCCAATGGACTAAGGCATCCTTGGTTTATAAACAGACCAAAGGATCCTTGTCCACACAAGATGGACCAGAAAATAAGATGGATGGTGAAACACATCCCTTATTACAAAGAAAAAACTCAAATCCAAACACCAATCATAGGTTCCTTGCACCATCATCCTTGACTCTCAACTCTTGATTGGATAATTTTTCTAAGTTCCTTTGTAGGAATAGGACTTGTGGACTTACCTCTACCTAAGTATCTCTTTCTTGTCATGCTTGACTCTTGAACCCCACCAATAAGTATTTATGATTCATTGGAGTTTGAATTTCCTTCATTCCCTTACCTGATTACTTCACCTCAAGGCATAGTAAAAGAGACATCCATTCTCAGCATATCATGGCATTCCTTTTCTCTATTTCTTGCATTTTTTATAAAATATCAATGCTTTTGACTATCATAAACTCGTGAATGTCTTGTGATCTTTCCATCAAAATATTGCATTCATGCATTACATGGGGCATGCTTTGGTGGGTGAAAAATGCTCAATACAACTCATTGAAATAATATGAAGCCTATGGAACGCGAGAGATCCCTCTCTTAGGAAAGAGATAACATAAAAGAATTGTGCATGCCCTACGATCAAATGGATACTTTGTGGGCAACCCTTGTGATTTTTTTTTGTCTTAACTAAAGGAGTTGTTCCTTCATGCCAAGAGCTATGTTTTAATCTCTGAATTTTTCTCCTTTATTCATGAAATTGCATGGAGATTGCTACTCTATTTTTCTGCCATTTTATTGCCCCTTAGATCAAGAAATTTTCATTTTCTTTCATGTATAGAATGTGCTTCTCACAGTGATGGAACCTGCGATTCTTCCTCTTTACATGACAATCACAAACTTTGCCTCATAACAGTCTTTTACATACTTTGTTTTGAATGATTATCATAACCATTTACTATCATAACCCTTGAACTATAGATGGAAAAACTTGAAATCATGTTTAATAGAAAGTACTAGTATACATGGTATGATTATTCTTTAAAGGGTACTAGCTCAATGGAAGAGCACCTACTTTACAAGTAGGAGGATGGTGGTTCGATTCCATTGTGCCCTAATATGACTAAATATATGACTAAATTAATGACTAAATATATGACTAAATATATGACTAAATATATGACCAAATAAACGACTAAATAAACGACTAAATAAATGACTAATTCAATGACCAAATCAATGACCAAATAAACGGCCAAATAAATGACTAAATCAATGACCAAATCAATGACCAAATCAACGACCAAATAAATGACTAAAATAGTTTAGTCATAAATTTGGTCGCGAGATAAATGACCGACAATAAACTACCAGTGATCACATGACCAAATTTGGTCATTTATCTACAATTTTTGGTAGTTTATTTGGTCATATATTATTGTTTTTGTACTAGTGTATAATGACCTTCTGCCTCCCTCATGCAAGCTCAAGGATGACTCTGAGTTCTTTTCCCCTAGGGCTCCTCCTAGGGTTTTTTCATGGGAAAGACACCTTCTGGTTTTGGTAGATTCTTGGATTCCTGCTCAATTTAAAAATGCCAAACAGGCCTGTCAGCATAAAAAAATCTGCTTAAAACCCTCACCCTCAGAATTTGGCCTTCTCATTACCGATTAATAACATCTTTTCATGCCTTCACCCTTTGGATTTAGAGCGAAATCTAAATAATCTAAAATATTCCCCTCCCCATAAGTGCACTAATGTAGAATTGTAGAAACCCTCTAGGGTCTTGCATCTTGGTCCCTCCATTCAACCCAAACATTCTTTTAAACTCTCAAAAACTGTATCCCCTCCTTGATCACCTTACTCCCCACCGCATCGAAGAAACCTTTGTAATACCCTACCACAGACAAAAAAGCCCATTCATATCTCTAATGGCTCTCCACCCTTAGCATTTCCCACAAATGCAACCTACACTCCTCCTCACCATAGAAGTGTGTCATACATCAACAGATGCCATGTCGAGGATGCAGTTCCCTTGGAAATCTTCGACGGCTTAATGGAAAAAACACAAGAGATCTGCGCATCTTTTGGTGTGATCTGCAGATGGAATGGAGTGGGCTCTTCCCTTGAAAATATTGCAGTCTGGCTTGAAAAAAATTTGAATAATAAGGTAAGTATCGTTATCCTTCCTAAGAATCTTATTTGCTAGATATACATCAATAAAGAACTTAAAGAAAAACTGCTTCTGGAAGGATGCCCTAGTTACAAAAATATCAATTTTATAGTGCTAGATTGGATTCCCTTTTTTAATCCTCTTAATTTAAATGATTTTTTAATCAAAAGAATCATTCTTCTTAAAAACATGCCAGTTGAGTTCCTAAATAATGTTCTTAGGAAAATTGGGAATCTATATGGTAAATTTGTAGGGTTTGTAGATACGAAATTTTGGTATTTTGAAAAGGCAATTATTGTTAGAATGAATATGAATACAAAAACTCTCAAACCTGTAATTATTAAAGGCAAGACCTCCACTTACAGAATCAATCCAATAATTTCTCATGCTGATCTAGACATAGATGAACCAGATGTGTCAATCGGTGATGCAGTTGTTTTGCCTAAAAATGAGTGTATATCAAAACCTATCAAACCCTACAAGCTTAATATCACTTTCCCTAAGGATAGCGAAGGCTTCTTGGTTTCCCCATCCATACCACCAAAGAATATTTATTCAAATCAGCATGTTTCCTCCCTTAATATGACCCCTGCCACCAACCTTCCAGCTTCCAAAATATGCAACACCCCTTGAGATCCTAATAATCAACCATCCTTACCAAATGTGCTTACTCCTCCCTATGATGCATCACCTATGGATCTAGAACTCTCTTTCTTTGATTTCCCTCTTATTCCCCCCACCATGTTAAAGAGTTCTTCTCATCCAGAAATAACAATTGAGGCCCCTTTTATAGGAACTCCTGTTAACATAGACCCCTCTGAGTCCAAAATGATCTCTCAATTGAACTATTCTATCTTTACAGATACTAAGGCTATGGAAAACCAATCAAATCATACCTCGACAGATCAAATCTCTGATAATGTAGTCCAAGGTAAGGAAACCACTGATCAGGACAAAGTTTGTGAAGATGTTGAAACCATAGCTAATTATAGAGGAGAATCCTTAACTGATGAACTGATGGAACATTTTTTGGATGAGATCTGTGACAATGAGGAATTGGACCTTCAAAGAAGGCTCCTCATTGAAGGGATAATTTCTGCAGAACCTAAGGAAGATGCATTGGAAGAATGGTTAGTTAATCTAGAAAATTAGGAAATTGCTGATCCAGAATCTCTTGGCATTGTTGTTAACAAAGTTAGTTGATGTTCCCCTGATTGTGCAAAAATTACAAAGAAGAGGGGCAGGAAACCAATCTTAGAGCTCAGAACTCTGGCCGGAGAAGCAATAGAACAAATTAAAATTACCTCACTTCTGAATATAGGGAAGGGGAAGAGCCTTCCCAAGTAGCCATGAATATCCTTACCTAGAATGTTAGGGGCATGAATGCCCCTAACAAGAAGCGAATTATTCTTCGCTGCATTAAAAATTCTCAATCCGATATCATTTTAATTCAGGAAACAAAAATGGATAAGACATATATGACAAATTTTAAAAAAAGGTTAGGATTTAGAGATATGGAGGATTCCTCTGCTATTGGGGCCTCAGGTGGTTTAGCAATTATTAGGGATCCTCGTGGCCTCTCTATTAACTTTTTAGAGAGAAGCAATTATTGGATGTGTGTAAAAGTTAAGAATTTTAGAAATAATCTAACATTTAACATTATAAATGTATATGGTCCTACCCAAAATAGAGATAAAAGAATAGTATGGAATCAAATTGATGCTTTCCTTAATCTTCTTCTGAATGAATTATGTCTCACTGGAGGATACTTCTATGTAATCACCAAAACCACTGATAAGAAGGGTGGCAATAGCATACTTCTAAGGGATGCCTATGACTTCATTCGCTGGAGAGAAATATTATCTCTCCTTGAAATTCCCACCGAGGAGAATTCCTTTACTTGGAACAATAGGAGGCAAGGTTTCTACAATATTGTGGAAAAACTAGACAGATTCTTCCTTAAAGGTAGCCTCTCTAATTCCAATCATACCTTTTCAACTAAAATCCTTCCTATATCTGGCTTTGACCACTTCCTGATACAGCTAAGTATCCTCATGGAATCAAAACCAAAGAAATGCCCCTTTAAATTTGAACAAGCATGGCTTTGAAATCCTAACATCTTGAATTTGATAGAATAATGGTGGGCTGAACCTAATATGAAAGGCTCAAAGCTGTACATTGTAGTTAAAAAACTGAAAATCATTAAACGTAAACTGCTTGAATGGAAATCTGAAAATTTTGGCAACATCTTTGAATCAAAACTACATCTTGAATAATAACTAAAGAAGATAAAATCCCAGGTTATTCAGATAGGTATTGATGATGAGCTCTACCTAAAATAAAAATCACTCCATTTTGACTATGAGGATATACTAGCCAAAGAAGAAATTTTATGGAGATAGAAATCATGGGAATCTTGGCTTGCTACTGGTGATAGAAACATAAAACAATTTTACAACAGCACCAAACAAAGAAGATTCATTACTAGAATATCAAGTATAAATGATGTGCTAGATTGGGAGAGACGATCAATGATCCCAAATAGATTGCATGTGAAATAGTCTAATACTTTAACAATATCCTCAATAAATTTGAGAGCTCTAATCTGAATAGTCAAACAAAATTATTGAATAATATCCCTAGAGTCTTAACTAAACAACACAACAAAATGCTGACTGAAAAATTCACAATAGATGAGGTCAAAGAAGCACTTATGCAAATGAATCCTTATAAATCCCCTGGCCCTGATGGATTCTCAGCCATTTTCTTTCAGAAATGATAAAAACTTCATTGGGAAAGAGATCACAGAGGCTCTGGAAGGGATTAGAAACTTGGTCCAAATACTAAGAGAATTCAATAACACCTTCATCTCTCTTATCCCCCAAAAAGATAAACCTGAGAGCCCCAGCAACTTTAGACCAATTTCTCTCTGCAACACGTTATACAAATTACTAACTAAGAATCTGTCCCTAAGACTCCAAAAACTCCTTCCTTTCATCATCAGTAAGGAATAGACTAGCTTGTCCCAGGTCGATCCATCTTTGATGGAGTAATCATTGCCAATGAAGCCATTCATTCTGTCCAAATGAGAAAAACTCCTAGTATGCTTATTAAGCTAGATATTCAAAAGGCTTATGATAAGTTAGACTGGATTTCTATGTAAATGCCTAAAGGCTTTTGGGTTTACTAAGAGTTGGATCAACTTAATCTTTGAATGCATCTCCACACCAATTATCTCAATCCTAATTAATGGGACTCCAGAAGGTTTTTTAAGCATTTCCAGAGGTTTGAGGCAGGGTGACCCAATATCCCCTTTTTTATTTATTATCATGGCTGAAGCCTTAGGGTGCACCATTTCTAAGGATAGAGAGTCGGGTTCTCTAAAGGGTATAGCTATAACAAAATACCTAGAATCTACTACCCACCAAAAATTTGTAGATGATACGATGGTGTATGGTGAAAGCACTAGAACTGAAGCAAGATCCTTTCCGAGAATCCTGGAGACTTACTCCTTGGCCTCTGGTTAGGAAATCAACCACAATAAATTAGAAGTTTTCTTCTTTAACACATACTTGGGCCTTCCTTTAGAGAAAGGTAGAAGATCCACAGCATTATGGAACCCCACAACAGACAAAATTAAGAACAAAATGCTGACATGGAAAGGTGGATGGCTCTCCTCTGTTGGGAGAGCTACCATGGTTTGATTTGGGCTGGAAGCAATGCCAACTTACCAACTCTCCTACATTCATCTCCCTGTAAACAAATGAAATGAGCTAAACAAGCATCTAAGAACTTTTTTTTGGCAAGGTAGCAGGGAGAAGAACAAAATCCCCTTGATCTCTTGGGACAAAGTTTACTCCCCTAAGGATGAGGGTGGTGTTGGCTTAAAAAATATTGTTGACCAAGGGAAAGCCTTGGGTGATAAGCTTATTTGGAGAATGTATAGGAACTCAGATTCTAAATGGGCTAAGATTCTGACCTCAAAATATTTATTTGACAACTCCCCCATTAACATTTTTAGAGAAAGTAACCCCCCTAAGGGCTCTAGGATCTGGAAATTTATGTTGTAATACTGACACATCATTATGAATAAGCTAACTTGGAACCTTGGTACTGGTGATGAAGCCCTTTTTTGGTCAGACTCCTAGGAAGGATATGACATTCTGGAAAAAGAATTAAACAATCCAGATCTTAAAAAGTGCTTAGAAGAAAGGATTGGTTCCCACTTTAGAAACTACATCTCCTTCAATGGGGAAGAATGGATATGGAAATCATTTAAGGAGATAGTTATTTCACCTGAAGAGGACAATTTACTTACAAATATTCTCAAAAAGAGGAAATTTTTTCTCAATAATGATAAGGACAGGCTAGTTTGGGATGGTTCGAAAAATGGAGAAGACAACACAAGAGAGGGATACAACCTCATCAACAAACAATACAATAGACCTAAAACTAACATCCCTATAAACCTCTACTGGAACAAGAACTGTCTCCCTAAAGTTGGCCTTTTCTCTTGGGTTGCCCTCAGCTATAGACTCCTTACTGCAGATAGATTCAAAAAAATGGGGTTCTCTGGACCTAGTAGATGCTCTCTTGTGAAAAATAGGAAGAAATCACAGACCACTTATTCCTTAACTACCCCTTTACTAACCACTATTGGAAATGGATCTCAAAAAATTTAGGATGGTTGTCTGCCTTCCCAAATTCCCTCTTGGCTATGCTTCAAGGATGGCTTGCTATTAAAAAAGGAAGTATTTATGCAAATTTATGGATTTTGGCCCCCTCAATTCTCATTTGGGAAATCTAGAAAGAGAGAAAGAGGAGAATCTTTAAGGAAGAGAAATTGGATCATAAAAAAATTTATTCACAAAATAGAAGCTGCCATCATAGAAACTATCAACTCTAAAATAGCCAAATTATAGAAGGCAGATCTCTTTATGAGTCATTGGGATGAAAAGATGCACGGAAATTGGATTGGTCTTTCTCTACCACCCTTTATCGGTGTAGGAAATCCTGAGAAGGAACTAAAATGCAAAGAATGTAAATGGTCTTTACCATCAGAAGGCTGGTTTAAACTTAACTTTGATGGTGCATCCCAGGCAAACCCTAGAGAGGTAGGAATTCGATGCAATTCATGACGGCATGGGCTCAAAAATGGCAACTCTGGCCGTCGACATTGGATTTGAGACTAACAATTGGGCTGAAATGATAGCTCTATTTTGAGGTCTCCAATTATGCAAAAACTTAGGAATTGAAAATTTATAAATCGACGGGGAGTGCAATTATTATCAACGCCTTAAGGAAAGAAAATACACCAAACTGGAAACTAAATTCCCTCCTCTCAGGGGCTCTAACCTTATGTCAATCATTCAAAAAGATAACCATGAACCATATCTATCGAGAATGAAATGGAAGATCAGATCAACTGGGAAACTTAGGAATAGATGGCTTCACCCTATCTTAAAGCCATCCCCTCATGAATAGCCCAAGTTCATTTAGACCATCCCTCTAACACAACACCGTGTTTGATCTTATAGATTGATCACATTAATGCATGTATATAAATATGCAGGTATGTATGTACGTATGTACATTTATATGTATGTATGTATGTATGTATGTAGGTATGTATATATGAAATTTTGTACATATGTATGTAGGTATGTATGCATGTACATATCTTTATACATATGCAGACAACCTCCTTTTTTCTCTCGCATACACTAGTACTTTCATTTACATCAATTCAAACCCATATAAATACATGATGCTCACACACACAATTTCATATCTTTTATACATATATTCATACACATTTATATATAAATATACACATATATATAGATATATATATTTATCTATCTATATGGATACTGGTATATATATATTCCCACCCATATACACACACACACATAGATATATATATATATATATATATATA
>MU224360.1:671459-702059 GCA_018584345.1 Thuja plicata
TATATATATGTATAGATATATATATATATATAATATAAACATATGTTTATGTAGATAGATATATATCTATATATAGAGATATATTTATATATTGATATTCTATCAATAAAACATTAGAAATTTATTATATACATAATTAAGCAAGTATGTAAAAAGAAACAAGATGTTTCATATTATTCTCATATTATAGAAATAAAGAAACTTATAAAAGGTATGTTGCTACAATTTTAAAATCTGGAATACATCCTCTGGTATTTAGCCTCAAAGACATATTTTTGGAATTTATTCTATTTTCATTTGTTTAAAGTTTGTCAAATCTATGTAATGATAGAAATATATTATAGACTATTAAATAAATAGAAAAATAGATACATTTCAAAATTTTAAGATTAGTTGAAGCTAACCTTAAGATAGTATTGCTTTAAATGATCGTGTATTAGTACTCTTTCTTTTCCTTTCGACTAAAAGTGCAAGAAATTTTTTAGGTGTTAATCAATGTGTATAGTCTATATGAATATAAAGAAATATATTATGACATGTTTGTACTGGCATCTTACTTACTTTAAACAGAGGTAGAAGTATTAAAGAACTATGAGATTCAATTTTAAACTCTACTCATTCATCTATTTTCAAGTTATCTGTTTTCTAGTAACGCTTAGTCAAAATAATTTTATGAAGAATAGTATTTCATTTTATCCTAATAATCACACTCTAAAATGTATATGTGATGCTCTAAATAAGTAGGCTCTAAAACTTGAATCAAGTAATACTAGGCTGTAAATATCTCATATATTAAGGGAGTTTCAAAGAAACGATTATCAAAAAGAATTAGACAGGTTTCCTCTAGTGTTTATGTGTGCAGGAAAAGGTAATGGACACCAAAGACATGATTTGGAATTAAAGAATCAAGGACAAAGTTCAAACTTCTAAATTACAGCCTTAGGGTTTCAACAAGTTTGTTTAATTGTTGTCTTGGGTATCTGATAACAAAATTAGAATTTCAAAGAAATGGTATTATATCTTGTAAATTTATAATGAAGGAATGTCTTTGTTTTGATCTATAAATGAGGGAATGCCCTCATAATAATTGTAATTTTTAATCTGGACCTAGGGTCTTAGGCAAGATTGGAGGTTTTCTTCTCCATTCTTTCCTACCAGTGCCCGCAGAGAATGGAGTCTTTTGTAAAACTTGGAAATTTTTTAAATATTAATTAATCTATGAGCCTCGGCCTTTTACTGATCAAAAAAAAAATGCTAACCTCAAAAATATACCCATTACTGTAATTCCAAAGTTCTATAGCCTAATAACTGAAGACCCTGAATACTTTATGTTTGAGTTTGACATTCTTTGTCGAAGCTTTAACTACAACACTGATGGCCACAAGCTCAAGTTGTTTCCAGAAACATTGAAGGAGTCTACCCTACAATGGTTTATGGGCTTAGGAGCTAATGGTGCAACCAGCTAGGATGAAATGTAGACTTTATTTCTGTAGAAATACAAAGAATATTGCAAAAGGGGTGACCCAAGACGAGATGACATTTTTCAAATATCATAGAAGGAGGATGACACTCTGGAAGATTATGTTTCATGCTTCTTGTACAACCTGCAAAATAATCCACAACATGTCCTTGAGGAGGATTCATATAAACTCATTTTGTTAAGGGGAGTGAATGATAATTTCCTGGAAGTGTTGGACCTCATGGCTGGAGGGGATATATCCCAATCTACTTGGGATGAACTCAAGAAAATCTACCTCAATTATTCAAGATCCACTATCAAGAAGGGCAAAGGATTTTGGTCTACAGCTACTAAGGGGAGTAGCTCGAGCATTCCAAGCTGGAAATATCAAATCTGTTGTCAGATTTCAAGAAAGATATCATTAATGATGTTGCTATACACCTGGATACCATGACTACCAAGAAGAAGCATGCAAATGTTGAAGCACAGCTAGCTGAGAATTATCCTCACTGCCACAAACAAAAGAAATATTATGGATGCAAGTTGGTGACAAACTTGGAGAACCAACACCTGCCTACTAAGTACATGAAAATAGAAGGAGATGAAAAGAAATTATTCTTTATTGCTCAACATCGGCCATGGGCTTCAAGAAAAGATATGCCTCAGGATCCCTTGTAATTTTCTAGTCCTTAAAATAATCAATGGCAAAGCCCAAATTATAAAAATCCTTCTTAGTACTCCCAATGTGCTTGGAATAATCAATGGCCTAACCAACAGAAAAACCAGTGGCCTCAGCCTCAACATCAATGGCAGCCACCATAGGGGAATTGGAAACCATATAATCAAGGGAGAGGGCCTTAGTAGTGACCTAACCAAAATCCTAGTTATCCACCCTTACCACCTCCAGTATCTCAATTTGCAATAATGCCACCTCTTGTAGCCACAAGTCCTACTCTAAAGAAAACACAATTACCTGCTCAGCCGTAGCCTAATCCTAACAATAAGCAACAAAAACAACCAATGTATGCTAATGATACTAAGTAGTACCCTGGATATGCACTAGGGATATTTGATATCTATTTAAGATCGGGTACTACTCTTCTTGCACCCAAACCTCATGTTATAATAGAATTTCTAGACATTCCTGTAGCATCAGCACCGCTTCCAGAAGTTACTATGGAAAATATTGTCCGACCCACTGATATACCAAGTAAAATTGATGTTCACACAGTTAGTCCTCACTTTCCACAAAGGTTTAGCATGGAAAAACCTATATCCCCAGAAGAAATACCATTTAATATCCTTGAGCAGCTAAAAAACATGCATGTCCAGATTCCTTTGTTCCAAGCAATCAAAGATGTTCCTCTCTATGGAAAATCTATCAAGGAAACATGCCTCAAAAATCTTGGATGAAAGAATAAGGATCCTTAAATAGTCCATGTTGTAGGTTAACTTGTAGATATTATGTTAGGGAAGATAGTCATACCAAAGCATTCTGACCCTCGAAGCCCAGTTGTTGATCTTATAATTAATGGTCAGTCTGTGAAAATGCTCTAGTTGATTTGGGAGAAGCTATAAATGTTATGACTAAGGATACCATGCATAGGTTGAGTAAAGAGGGATTGAGAAACACACAAATAGTCTTAAAACTTGCAAATAGTTCCACTATAACCCTAGATGGAATCATAGAGGATATAGCAGTCACATTGGATTCATGGGAATATCCTCCAGACTTCCTAATATTATCACCTAAGGTTAACTTTTTTGGCTATCCTATTATCCTTGGAAGACCTTGGTTAGCCACCACTGAATCCAATATTAGTTGCAGATTAGGTAACATGACAATTTCAAATGGCCAAGCAATAAGGAAGCTAGCATTATATCCTCCTGCCCAACCCCAACCAGATTTGAGTACACCTATTTGGCCAGATTTGGGAGATGAGGAAGAAGAGATAAATTTTGTTTCTCAACTAATGATGTTACACAAGAAATCCTTCCCAAAAACAAAAGAAGAAGATGTTAGAATAACTGAGAGGGGGGGTGAATCAGTGGCCTCAAACATTAATCCTTAAATCAACCCAAAAAAAAAATTATTACCACATTTATAAGTCTCTTGTTATCTTCAGTCCTACAAGATGATTGCCTTGAAATACTTATATCAAATTACTACTTGTCATAATTCTTTGTAAAACCTTCTACTATATGTTTACCGATAAGCAGCCTTTCTATTTACTGAAATATAGTAAATAACTAGTGTATATCGATCAATCAAGATTTACTTATGTGAAATGCAAAACAATAAAGTAATGACTCATAAACACATGACACATGGATTTTTAACATGGAAACCATGTTAAGGGAAAAACCACTAGGACCGGTAACCCAAATTTTCACTCTTCTGAAGTGAGCTCGATGAAGAGCCAACCCTGTTAAAGGTTACAAACACACTGTTGGGTGTGACCTTGTTAGAGGATTTAACTGAATAGTTTGTCACTTAGTATCTAGCATCTAATGCTACCATCCTTGATCAAACACTCACTTGGCCTATCAATAGGTATAGGGCATATCCAATGCTACTTTTTATGATCATACTTTTTGATACTCCTTGGGATGTATTAGCATGCTACTAACTTGCCAGGGAAAAAGGAGCATCTTGAGATTGGTCGACTACATTAAAGAAGAAATGTTGAAGTTCTAGCTGCAATGGAGAGAATCATCATGGCACCGGGAGACATGTCTACTACATTGGAGGAGCCACCATCTCAGGGAATATAGGAGAATAGCTCTACTATATTTCCTCAGCGCTCATTATCTTGTTGAATCAATCATCCAGACTTTATTACATTATGTCATGGGTTGTTACATTTCCTTTTTCTTCTATGGCGTGATTTAATTCAGAACTTATCTTTATGCTTTGAATAATCATCGATCCTCTATATAAAGGGATTTGATTGATAGTTTGTAGTTGGTTGGAAAATATATTGTTGCATCTTACACAACAAGTTAATTATCTTGCTATGTGCATTGTTCTTATGTAATCAGTTTCTGAAATATAATGAAATGATTTTGGTTTACATTCTTTGTTAGTAGTTAGAAGAAGCCAACCAAGGGGGCCCAATTGGGAGGTGGATTAGATTAGAGTAGATTATATTTAATTTTAGCATTTATAGCATTTTGAGTAGGATTTTATTGTTTTTTTCCTGTAGCATTAGATTCATGTATGTTCCTACAGCACTTGCAAGGATAATTATGGTGAATGCTATGGTTTGATCGAATAAGTTTAAGCTAAGTTTGCAGTTTACAACATTAATTCTTTTAAGTATCCAAGTGTGTTTACTTTCCTATAGCAATAGCATAGGTCTCTTTCATGCATTTTACTTTCCTGTAGCATAGGTAGTATGACTAATTGAGAGACTTGGTGCACATATTGTGATGTCCCATTTCAAGTATATGTCCCCGGATTGACAATTTAAATGCACTTCATGATAGGAAAAGTAATCCTTAACTTGAATATATTATTCCTAGGAGAATCTTTGGCATGATCACTAGTACCTATTATGAGGCGGCTAACCAGGCTAGTGGACAAGTTGGAGGAATTGAGATTCCAAACCTGATGAGTGAAGGGCCAATGGTGTTGGCGGCAGATTTGAAGATGTATGAGCCAATTCCATTTGACTATGTTGAGTATGTTGTGTTAGAATGAATTTAGAATAACTGAGAGGGGGGGTGAATCAGTTATCCTTAGAACTAGATGTACCAATTGAAACTTTATACTACTTTAAACAACTCAGATCTACTCGGTAACAACAAAATATGTCAAAAACATAAATATGAAGTTCACTATTCAAATGTAATCAGCTTGCAGAAACTTAAAAGTAAAACACAACATAAACATTCACACAAGTTGACACCAATATTTAACATGGAAACCCAAATTGGGAAAAACCACCAGTACCATGCTACCACATTTTCACTCTTCTGAAGTGAGCTATGCTAGGAGCCAACCCTATTAAAGGTTACAAAACACATTGCTAAATGTGACATGGTTAAAGGATTTAATCACCCTATCAGGAGTGGCCTTGTTAAAGGACTTAGAACATTCCATCTAAATGTCACCTTGCTTAAAGGATTTATACAATGACTATTAGGTCAACCCGGTTAAAGGATTTTGACTGATACAATGGTTACAAAGTAATCAGTAGGTGTGATTTGATACATACAACTTACTTTGCAAATTCAGATCCAATTCAGCTCCTATGCTAATTCATTGAGTGGCGTCCATTCTCATTTCAATCTTTAGATCTTCTTGGAAATCTGTCAAGCAATCACTTTCGCAACTCTCTACTTCTCTGCTCAACCTTCTCTACTAGATCATGTCAATCAGTCAATTAACTATACAATCCTCTTGCATACACTTTTCTCATTCATCTCATAACTTGAAAAAACCCCTTAAGGTTATCTTATACCTCTTCATCTAGGTAAAATAAATATTTTCCGCTTAATCAAGATCATAGATCTTAGGTTAGGTTAGATCCAACATATCTTCCCATCATTTACATTTAATTTACTTCTCCAAAGCAATCACTAATTAAATCTTGGATCCATGAGTTAATTACGATTACTCGTGCATTTAAATAATGTGGACCAATCATGCTTATCCTTAATTAACTTTACATATCCCAATAAATTCAATTATGTCAGCCAGAGATCTCAAATCTCAATAATTACCAAAATATTGTTTCTCGACCAACACTGTGTCCTTCCACTCAGTCGTCACTATTTTCCTTGGCAATTTACTAGCACTCGGTCAAACACCTAAGCAAGTTCCCAAGTACCCTGTTGATTACTTTAGTCTGCCCATCCATTTGAGGATGATAGGTAGATCCACGAGACAAGTTTGTACCTAACCTCTTCCATAGGGTTTTCCAAAAGTGACCCATGAACTCCACATACATTCTTACTTACTTTTGCATCTTTGGCCACCAATAGAATCTCTCTACTAAGTCCAATGTCTTATTCAATCTAAAGTGTCCACTTAGGCTTCCATTATGCTTCTCCTATATAAGTTTCTCCCTCATTGAACCTCTTGGAACACATAGTTTCTTGCCTTTGAATAGCAACCCATTCTACAATGTATACTCTGCAAACTCACTATGAAAGTGATTCTCCAAATTTTGACACACCTTATATATCTCTGAGAAATCTGAATCTCCCTCATATAGGTTCTTAAAACCTTCAACCCCTGTACTTTGTAACTAAATGTCTTGGATGGTAAGTAGCCTTCTACTAAGGGCATCTGCAAATTTGTTTTGCACTCCCTTCTTATGTTTGATAGTAAAGGTGTAAGACTATAGGAATTCCATCCACTTGATGTGTCTCAAACTGAGCTTGTCTTGAGTGTTTATGTAACTCACTGCTTGATTGTCTGTAAAGGAAAAAAACTCTTTGGGAAAAAGATAATGCCTCCACTTCTTTAAGGATTTTACAAGAGCATATAGCTCTAAGTTATAGGAAGAATACCTAGAATTAGCCTCATTGATTCTTTCACTGAAAAAGGCCACAGGCCTACCTTCCGGACTTAAGATAGCTCCCACTGCAAAGCTACTTGCATCAAACTCCACAATGAATGGTTTGTCAAATCTTGGCAACAACAATATGGGCTGAGTATCCACTTCTTTAGTTAATCTGTCAAATCCATCATTAGCTGCCTTTGTCTACACAAATTTTATTTTCAACCCTCCTTTTATAGTCTCTAGGACTGGAGCACAAATCTCACTGAATCACCTAATGAACTTCCTATAGAATTGGGCTAACCCATGGAAGATTCTAACTTCTATCCCTGTCTTAGGAGTAGGCCAGTTCAATATGGCCTCTACTTTCTCCTTGTCCATCTTTAAGTCACCCTTGGAAACCACAAAGCCAAGGTAGACTATCTCTTCCTTCATGAACTCACTCTTCTCAAGGTTTATGGTGACTTTCTCTTCCTACAACTTCTTCAACACTAACTCCAAGTGCCTCATATGGTCCTCCTTTGTTTTACTAAATATGAGGATGGCATCTAAAAAGACAACTACAAAGACTCCTATATAGTCCTTCAAGACTTCATTCATCACCCTCATAAAGGTGCTTGCTGCATTGGTAAGCCCAAAGGGCATCACTAACCATTCATACAATCGCTCTGTATTCTTAAATGCATAATTCCACTCATCACCCTCTTTCATCCTAATTTGATAGTACCCACTCTTCAAATCAATTTTAGATAAGTACTTAGCACCCCAAAAAAATCCATCAAGTCTTCTATTCTAGGAATTGGAAATCTATACCTGATAGTTATCCTATTTATTTCCCTAGAATCATTACACATTCTCCACTTTCCTCCTTTCTTAGGAGCCAACACCACTAGGATAGCACATGGGATAATGCTCTTCCTTATCAACCCTTGGTCAAAAATCTCTTGGACTTGTCTAGCTATCTCCTTGTTTTTCTCTGGTGTCATCTTGTATGAATCCTTGTTTGGCAAAGATGCTCCTGGTATGAAGTCAATTTGATGACTTATCTCCCTCTTGGGTGGAAGTGTGGCTGGTGTACCTTCACAAATTATATCCTTGAACTGGCCTAGCAGTTCTCTTACCTCCTAAGGTATAGGTGCCTTCTCATGAGTCTTCTCCTCCTTTGGCTTTAGCAAGATTGCATATCCAACTTCTTCTTCCTTTAGATCCTTTAGAAATTATTTCCCACTCAATAACATGGCACTAGCCTCTGTCTTCTCCATTGTCTCCTCCTCTAAAATGGACTGTATCTTGTAGGTGACCCCATCTTTCTTGAAAGTATACTTGTTATCCTTCCCATTATGGACTGCATCTCAGTCATACTCTCATGGTTTGCCAAGCAACAGATGGCAAGCATCCATTGGAAAAACATCACATAGTATCTTATCATGATACTTCCCAATAGAAAATTCTACCCACACTTGTTCATTGACTAAGATGTTTTGGCCCTTATTCAACCATGTGACTTTGTAAGGGCATTCATGTGGAATTTTAGTGAGCTTTAGTTTCTCTACTACCTCTCCTGATATTACATTGTCTGTAGATCCTGAATATATGATCACCTTACATACTTTTCCCATTATCTTTCACTTGACCCTAAAAAAGAGCCCTTCTTTACTTTTGTCCATCCTTAGTGGGTTCTTTAATTGGTATTCTCCTAAGCATCAAACTTTCATCTTTCTCTGAATCCAAATTGACCTCTGAATGCTTGGTATTTTCCTCCTCTTGGACATAGTTGATCCTCTTTTCTCCTTGTGAGGATGTTGGCTTATCTGGACACTTGTATGCAGGGTGGCCCAACTATCCATAGTTGTAACATTTCATGGAAGAGAAATGAAATCCCCTTCCAAAACCTCTTGTCATTCATCTACCACTATTATAAGAACCCCTTCCTCTACTGTTGAATCCACCTCTATTGTTTGACTCTTGTCCTTGATCTGCATATCTAGATTCACCTTGACCCCTATTTTCATTTCCTCTGCCACTTGAGCCTCCTCTATGGCCACCTTTGTTATCTCTGCCCCTTCCTCTACCTATGGAGCTAGAATCTTGTCTTTTCTTTAGTTTTCCTTCCACCTTCAAAGCCATTTGAAAACAAATATGAATGGAAGTCAAGGTGAAGAGACTAAGCTCTTCTTGGATGTTCCACCTTAATCCATTAAGGTATCTTTCCACTTTAATTCTCTATGTCTCTTGGATTCTTGATCTAAGACAAAGTTTTTGAAATTCTTCGGTATAGGCTACCACATCTAGGTCTTTTTGCCTAAGATTTTGCCTCTTCTTATGCAGTTGTATGTCATAATCCTCTAGAAGATAATACTCCTTAACTTTTGTCATCATTGTCTTCCAATTTTTTATGGTCGTCTTTCCCTCTTTCTCCCTTTCTTCCTGCAAGAACTTCCACCATGTAAGTGCTTGCCCTCTTAGCCTTGACTTGGCTATCTTCACCTTTTGGGCTTCTGTAATCCCATCACACTCAAAGTGATTCTCCATCCCTTCAATCCATTCCATAACCAACTTTGTATCCATCTTACCAGAGAACACTGGTATTCCTTCTAGAGCCTTCTCACTCAGTGCTTTGAGTTCTTTGAGGAATGGTTCCTTAGGTAGAAGAGGATCAGGCTCTAGTTCTACTTCCTCTTCTAATGGAGATTTACCTTTATCTAACCCTCCATGCACTTCTTCTCTTAATCTGTTGGCTGTCTCTGCAACCTCTGCCATTTTGTTCTTCATTTCCCCCATTGCCTCTTCAAGAAGCCTATTCTTGATTTGTTGCTCTGACAAATCTTTGGCCAACTTTGCATTGGTCACCATCCTAGACTCACCTATGGACTCACTCCAATCTAACATACACCAATTCAATCACCCAAGCCTTTAAATGGCTCTGATACCAATTTGATGAGGAGGTTCCTCTCCTAGAGCTTCTAGCTCTCTCCAAGACCTTCACTGGGTCTTCCTTAGGGTCTCACTCTCTCTACCCTAACTTAGAGGATTCTTTCCTAATCCTCTAACTCACTAGGAACTTCCCATCAACTTCAAACCCAACTCCTTACTCTTCTCTTAGCTTTCTTTCAAGCATGGCTTCATAAGCCTCCTTTCATCCCAATGGTGTCAACTTCCTAAGGTTGGGCTTTCCTACTCCCCTTAGGTCAAATTACACTCCTATGGATCCAATTTTCTAGACCCTTCAACCATTTTCCAATCAAGACCCAAAAATCTAAATCTTTGGCCTTGTAGCCTTTTTAGGCCTATTAGCCCTCCAAAACACTGAAAATGTGGTCTTTCTTCCAAAAACCCTTAACAACCCCAAAAACAAATTGGATATTCTTTGTGTGTTTTTCCTCCCCTTGAATATTTACTAGGTCTCAATTCCTAATGGTGTCCGTACAGTAGATTTCTACCAAACCCCTAAAAATAAGGGTTTTGGAGACATGTAGACTGGTTTGGTAACTTGATCTTCTTTCTTTGATCAATTGGACTCCTCTAAACTTCTCCCTCCTCTAGAAGGTCTGTACCACATTCCTCCTCATTTCTCCAAACTTGATTTTCTCATACCAATCAATCTGTAATCTTCATTGCCACTGTCTTGTTCAGTTACCCTAGCCAAAATGCTCACCACTCGCCTAGGGCCTGAATGTCCTTGAGCCTTCCCTGCACTCACACACTCCAAAAGCCATATCTACACATTATATACAAGTTCCTAGTGGATTCCAATTGTTCATGGAGTTTGAGCCACGGGAACTCCAAAGAAACCCATTATTTACATAATTGGACCAAAACGGGCCAGTGAACTTGCAAAACACAAATAATTTGACAAAGCTTAACCAGAATGTACAAACTAACAAACTAGCATGACACAAAACTTGGAAACTACATTAAAAACACTATCCAATCATTCATTCAATCCATTCAATCCAATAAGGTGATGGATGATGGCTCTGTCACAAATTTACACTGTAAATTGGTTCTTCCTTGCAATCAGTCCGTACAATATGAGAAATAACTAAAAAATTAGGTTTAGATTCACCTTCTATACTCCTATCCCATCTTTCTAGACCACTTGGTTGGGATTTGGGCACTTTCATGGCCGATTCCTAAATTCTAGGAAATGTTGTCATGACAAATTTAAAAGTTGTCATGACAACTTTGACAACTTTTGTCAAAATTGTCATTTTCACATTTTGAGTGTCCTAAATGGTTTCAAACTTTACCAATTGACCTCAAATGGTTATAAAAAAAAAAAAAAAATTAAAAATCTTCCCAATTTGGGATTTTGGTCAACTCTTTGACTTTTGAGTTGACTTCTAGGCCTTAGACTCCTAGAATCAACTAGACTCAAACAACACAACCATAATATTTCCAAACCTAAACCATACCTCAAACACACACTAGGGACTTTATACTTAGTCCTTATTTATGGATGGTTGTCCAAACCAACCTACAAGCCAAAATAGTTTAGATCTTCTAGTAGACCTTAAGGGTGCTCCTGCATCACAGGTACAGGTTCAATCCTTTGTCTATCATCTTTATCATCATTTTTTCCTTCATTCTGATCTCCACTACTTGGTACATCATCTTGAGAAATATCCTAATTTTTGGTATTGCAACCTGATGCTCGGGTCAAATATTTTGTTTCTCAGGAGCTATGCATTGTTGGTCGGGTAGAGTGTCAAGTTCTTCATTGTAAACAAATCTGTTGTAGTCCTCTGGTTCTTTTGTGCTTTCCTTTTCATTCTTCTCTGCAAATTCATCTATCTTTACATTTGCACTTTCAACAATTTTTTTAGAGGCTTTATTGAGACATTTATAAGCTTTGCTCTTGGTGGAATACCCTAGAAAGATACCTTCATCACTTTTGGATTCAAGCTTTCCATTTCTATCATCTTGTAAGATATAACATTGACTACCAAAGATTTTGAAGTAACTTACATTGGGTGTGTAACCATACCATAGCTCATAGGGTGTCTTCTTGGTGTCTTTCTTCAATTTTACTCTGTTCAATGTGTAAACATCAATACTAACAGCTTCCCTCTAGAAGATTTGGGTGATGCCCTTCTCTATCATCAGTGTCCTTGCATAATCAACAATGGATGTGTTCCTTCTTTCAGCAATTTCATTTTGTTGTGGTGTTCTCAGTGTGAAGACATATCTTTTGATTCCATGCTCATTGCAAAAGTTAGTGAATTCATCTGAAATAAATTCCCCTCCTCTATCTGATCTTAAGCATTTTAATTCCTTACCACTTTGTTTTTTCTACCATTTCTTTATACCATTTAAACATCTTGAATGCTTCTGATTTATCTTTTACAAACATGAATATCATCATTCTAGAGTAATCATCAACAAAGAGAATAAAATATCTATCACCATAGTATCTCTTTGTCCTCATGGGTCCACATAGATTAGTATGGACTAATTCTAGAATGGCATCAGATGTATGGGTTTTGCTTTTGAAACTAGACTTTTTCATCTTACCTTTTTGACAATTTTTGCACATTATACTGTCGAGATTAGTCATCGTTGGTAAGCCTCTTAGATTTCTCTTTTTGCTTATATTTATCATGTTGTCAAAGTTTGCATGAAACAATATTTTATGCCACAACCATATGTCTTCATTTCTAGCCATTAAGTAAGTGGTGTCAATATCATTCAAATAGAATAAGTTACCTTTTGTCTGCTCACCAGTACCAATCAACCTTCCTGATTCATTGAAGATCTTTTCCTTCTTATTTTCAAATTCTACTCTGTGACCTGAATTATTCAACTGAGAAACACTCAATAGATTATAACTCAATCCTTTCAACCAATAAGCATTTTCACATTTTATCAGGTTATTCAACATTATAGTTCCTTTACCTTCAACTGGACAAGGTGTGTCATTACCCATTCTTACTGAACCACCATTATAGTATTCAAAAGTCTCAAACTTTTGTTTATCACCGATCATATGGTGAGTGCATCCACTATCTATGATACAGACATCATTTTTAGTAACTTTAGATATGAGTGAAATTTCTACATACCTTTCTTCATCTTCATCTGAATCATATTTTACTGCCACAAACACCATCTCAATGTCTTCATCAGATTCAGTGTCAGTATCTTCATCTTTGCATGTAGCTAGGTGACTGGCCTTCTTTCCTTTGTCCTTGTAGACTCGGGTATCTCTTCTTTCTGATTGTTGGTTTCTTCTGTAATCTCCGTTATCACCTCTGTCAAACTTGTTTTCAAATGATCTGTCATTACTTCTGTCATCTTTTCTTCTGTTAGGACATCTTGCAGCAAAGTGTCCAATCTCTTTATAATTAAAACATACAAGTGGTAATTTACCTTTGTATTTACCTTTGCCTCTCTGCATTCTTCTAGCCATAAGTGCTTCAATTTCATCAAGATCTTCTTCTTCAATTTCACTTTCACTATCTTTTCTCATAGTGTGTTTATGACTTGATTCACTTATTCTCATAGAAGATTTGAATGCAAACTCTATATTTAGTAAGACACTATTATCAAAGTTATTCATCTCAAATGAAATCAATCTTTCAATCAAACTATTTAGAGTAACATTTTTATTTTTTACTGCTCTCATTTCTTATATGGCAGATACTCTAATAGCATAAGTAGGCAATAAGGTTCTTAGAATTTTACTTACCACTATCTCTTCTTCTAGTACACCTCCAACTCCTTGGATAGCATTGACTACCTCTTTGATTTTTGTGTTGTACTGTGTGATGTTTTCACCTTCTTTCATTCTGAGATAATCAAACTTTCCTCTAAGGCTTTATGCCTTGGCTATAAGAACATTTTTATCACCACCCTATAAAAGCTTCAATTTACCTCACATCTTCTTTGCAGTTGTGCATGATTTAACATCTTCAAATTCAGCATCAGAGAGTGAGGAAGAAATCTCTATTATCATGCAGTTGTGCTTATGCTTCTCTCTAATTTTTTCAACTGTGAGTGCTCCTATGGGTAACACATATTCAATATCTAACTATTGAGTAACATCATTTCCAATACCTAATAACTAGAGTCTTATCCTGCTTTTCCATGACGTAAAGTTGTCTTTGTTCAACTTGGGCACATCTCGTCTGTTCATCTTGTGATCTTTAGCTTGAGCTATTAAACTCCCTTTCTAAGCACACAAGCTCTAATACAAATTGTTAGAATAACTGAGAGGGGAGGTGAATCAGTGGCCTCAAACATTAATCCTTAAATCAACCCAAAAAAAAACCTATTACCACATTTATAAGCCTTTTGTTATCTTCAATCCTACAAGATGATTGCCTTGAAATACTTATATAAAATTACTACTTGTCGGAATGCTTTGTAAAACCTTTTGTTGTATGTTTACTGATAAGCAGTCTTTCTATTTACTGAAATATAATAAATAACTAGTGTATACCAATCAATCCAGATTTACTTATGTGAAATGCAAAACAATAAAGTAATGACTCATAAACACATGACACATGGATTTTTAACGCGGAAACCATGTTAAGGGAAAAACCACTAGGACCGCTAACCCAGATTTTCACTCTTTTGAAGTGAGCTCGGTGAAGATCCAACCCTTTTAAAGGTTACAAACACACTGTTATGTGTGACCTTGTTAGAGGATTAAATGAATAGTTTGTCACTTAGTATCTAGCATCTAATGCTACCATCCTTGATCAAACACTCACTTGGCCTGTCAATAGGTATCAGACATATCCACTGCTACTTTGTATGATCAAACTTTTTGATACTCCTTGGGATGTATCTCAATTAGAAAAGAATTTTAAGTCCTGCTCGGTTAAGAGACTTGATGCGTCAGTGGTTAAACTAAAATAGTAAATTGATATGTTCACATATACAACTAGAATTGCATATTTTCAGATCTATTGTAAGTGCATTACCTTTATGATCAATGTTATCAATTCAATACCTTTTCTCCACACTGTTATGCTCTGTGATGTTGTATCACTGTTCATCGGTGTCTGCAGAATTTAGCTCTTTCCTTAGCTTGATTGATCAGGTCTAAATGAAGACTTTCTTCTCCTTCAAAATCTCTTCAGCATCTATTCTCTTGTCACTCCCCTTATTCATATTGAATAAGCTTGTCTCTTATATAGACATGATTTCACCATTTCTTGGCTTTCTTGATCTTGGCGTGATCCATAATTTTTTCCAACTAGATTTAAAGAAAAACTCCTAATTTATCTTGTAGAGATCTTCTTGCCAACTGGACTAAGTAGCTTTAAATCATTTACTTATCTTCGGATTTATCTTGTCGATTAAAACAATGATAAGTACCAGTTAAGTCTATATTTAGCTCTTGACAGCTAAGCATTTTTTCATTTCTAAACTCTTTATTTTTTCATTCAATACTTCATTTAGTCATCGGTGACAATTGACTATTTCATTGGTGTGACTTCAGTTGTCTTTGGGATCTTTTTCCGTCGAGCAACACTGTAAATCTGTCCGTCAGGTTACACTGTAACTTTGCTCATCGGGTAACAATGTGACTTTGCTCGTCAGTAATGTTGTGCTTTTTCTCGTCAGGTAACACTGTAACTTTTCTCTTGTTAGTTTACTTTGTTCGTCGGTGTGCGCTACATCGGTGTATACAGTCACTTTGTGAATACTTGATTTTTATGCATTACTAATAGCATAGCCTTTGATTCATTAGTTCTTCAAAGTCTTTAGTAGTATGTACATGACCATACAGATTATATCAAGTTGTCATCAATGACAATACAATGCATTTACCTAATTTAATGTCTTGCATTAACTTTCTATGTCTTGGTGATCATGAACTTAACATCTTCAAATATTCAATCAGTTATAGTTCATCAGAAGATGATTTGATTCAAATTATCCTTACTAATGAGTGTGTCATAAAAAAAGATATTTCTGAAAGCTATGTTTTACAGTTGTGTACCTATGAGGACTGTGTTTTTCCAGCAACTCCTGATATTATCAATCAATTAATACCCTGTGAAGTAGCTACAATCCCAATCTCTAAAGTGTCAATGCTAGAGCTGATAACTACAGTGGAACTTTCTCCTGGTCACAATCTTCATGTTAACAGTAAGTTGCCACCACAACAATTGGCATTGTTAACCAAACTCTTGTGTAAGCATGAAAAATATTTTGCTTGGGATTATGGAGACATGAAAGGCCTGAACCCAAAGCTCTACACACATAGAATCTGCATAAATGAAGGAAGACTACCACTCCTCCAACCTCAAAGAAGAATTAACTCAGCCTTGAGAGAAATAGTCAAAACTGAGTCGCAAAAATTATTGGATGCTGGTTTTATATATCCAATCTCTGATAGTAAATGGGTATCACCTTTGGTCATAGTGCCTAAAATGGGGTAAATGGAGAATCTATGTAGATTATAGGGAATTGAATAATTCCACAAAGAAAGACCATTTTCCCTTGCCATTATTGATCAAGTTCTAGACACTTTAGCTAGAAAGAAGTACTTCTCTTTCTGGATGGATATAGCAGTTATAACCAGATTAGTATTTCTCTAGAGGATCAAGAGAAGACCACATTTACATTCCCTTGGGTAAAATATGCATATTCTATGTTACCTTTTGGCTTTTGTAATGCACCAGCTACTTTCCAAAGAGCAATAATCAAAATTTTTGCTGATATATCACAGGATTGCATGGAAATATACATGGATGACTTCACTATATTCAGTGTTACTTTTGAGGAGGCTTTGAAGAACTTAGATAAAGTGCTTATCAGATATCAAGAACACAACATGTCTCTCAACAGTGAGAAATGTTTCACGCTAATGCAGGAAGGAGTAGTGTTGGGATATTTTATCTTAGAAGTTGGCATCCAAGTAGGCCCTACAAAAATTGAATTGAGGTAATTCTCACATTTCCTACACCTACTAAGAAAAAATATGTTATATCCTTCTTAGTACATGTTGGCTATTATAGGTTTTTCATTCAAAAATTTAGTCAAATAGCTAGTCCTCTATACACATTGCTTACAAAAGAGGCTGAGTTTGCATGGACAAAAGCCTATGATGAATCCTTCCCGTAGCTCAAGTCACTTCTGAAAATTGCACCAGTACTTAGAGGGCATGATTGGTCTTTACCATTCCACATACATACAGATGCTTCTGAATATGCAATAGTTGTTGTCTTAGGATAAAAGTATAGTAACCTTGAAAATGCAATTTACTATATCAGCAAGAGTTTACATGGACCAGAGTTAAATTACACAGTGACAGAAAAATAATTATTGGTAGTAGTTTATGCTTTGAATAAATTCCACCATTATGTAATAGGCTATCCTATCTTTGTTCATACTAACCATGCAGAAATGAAGTACCTTGTGAAAAAACCTGCCATCTCAAGCAGGTTAGCAAGATGGCTTCTTAGTTTGTAGGAATTTGATATCACCATCATTGACAAGCCAAGGAAAGAAAATGTAGTAGCAGATTATTTATCTAGAATCCAGAATGCTGACAATGATACTACTGTGATAGATGACACATTCCTTGATGAGCATTTGTTTCATATTGTTGTCAAGATTCCATGGTATGCTGATATAGCTAACTACATTGCAGCTGACAAAATTCCCACACATTTCTCTCTTAAGGACAGAAGAATGCTTGTAGAGAAAAGCTTCCAATTCTGTTGGATTGGCAACACACTATTTTATACTAGTCCAGACCAAGTCATGAGGAGGTTTGTGTGGGAAGATGAGACATATGATATCCTCCATGCTTTTCATGACGAGCCATGCAAAGGACACTTTACCGCTAAGAGGACAGCCCTAAAAATCTTAACAACAGGTTACTACTGGCCCACACTTCACAAGGATGCAGCCAATTATACAAGAAAATGTGATAAATGTCAAAGGATGGGTCATCCAACCAAATAAGATGAAATGCCCATGAATCAATAGTGGTAGTGACACCGTTTGATAAATGGGGCATGGATTTCATTGGTCCAATAGACCCTCCATCCAATGGAAAATACTACATCTTGGTGTGCATCGATTATCTAACCAAATGGGTAGAAGTAAAAGCCATGAAGCATGCACGAGATCATAAGGTAGCCGAGTTTTTGTATAAGGAAATCTTCACCAGTTATAGTGTGCCAAGGGAGCTTCTAACTGATTAGGGAGAAAACTTCACATCCAATCTGTTCACAAAACTTATGAAGGAATATAATATCATACACAGGAAGTCTAGTCCCTACCACCCTCAAGCCAATGGTCAGTCAGAAGTTACAAATAGAGAGATACAAAAATAGTTCATCTACACCATCAATATTGGAGCAGCAGACTCTCACAAGAAGTCTAGGCATACAGAACAACATGGAAGAAAACCACTAAGTTCACTCCATTTTAATTACTATATGGGAAGGCATCAATGTTACCAATTGATTTTGAGCACAAAACATTACGCACAGCATTGGAGTTAAACATCAACCTTCTTGCAGCATAGAAAGAATGATTGTTGCATCTCAATTCCTTGGATGAAATGTGCAAATCTGCATTAGAGCACATTGAGATAGTACATTAATGAAGGAAGAAGTGGCATGACTCTCATATTAAGAGAAAATATTTCAAGTTGGTGATTGGGCACTAATGTATGATTCTATATTTAAAGAGATACCAGGTAAGCTGGAGACAAGATGGTTGGGACCATATGAAATAAGTCATGTCTTCGCCAATGGAGTGGTCTAGCTGACAATTATTGACCCAGTACATTTCAAGTTATTAGTCAATGTACATCGGCTACGCCTATATCATCAGCCCCAAAACAAAGAAACCTTCATGCAACAATTCAGACATCCAACTCCAAATGAGCAAAAGGTAAAAATTCCTACAACAGAGGGTGAAAACCTTCTTCTTGTAGCTTCAACATAGCATTACTTCATGCATGTACATAATAAAAACTTCATGTTAAAATGAAGTCCATTTCTCCATTCACTTTCTAAATTATTATTTTTCCCTCCATTTTATTTCTTTACCTTCCACCCACCCATCCTCCACTTCATCACCTCTTTCCATTTCTATGTTTCAAATAAGAGTCATGTCACCTGACACATGCAGCCACCAAAATTGTTCCACTCTCGCCACCTTTTTCTTCCGCGCATGCAATAATAAAATGAAAGGTTCAACTTTTCAAATTTTTCCACTTTTAGCACATAGATTTACGTAATTATATCTAGTATTGCAATAAATCTATGATGATGACATTAAGAAATTTCCTCACCCCATGCCAAGTGTGCCAAATGTGGACACTTGTCTTCATTTTTTAGGGGGTGGGGAAGTGTATTAATTTCTAATGTCATGTTTAATTTTCCTTGTCATCTCTTGTCTAATTGCCTGTCACCTCAAGCCTTTACTTATGACTTTTCTCATTAAGTCCCTTTATTTCTCACACAACTTCCATACTATAATTCCTGAATAATCCAAGATTTTCTAAACTTGATGTGACCTAAAAGGAATATAATTAAAAATATGTGATACCTCACATTTAGAGTTATAATTTCTTTTGTTAAGCACTATTATTGTTTATGTCAAGAACAACAGAAGACTGCAAGAGAAATGTCCATAGTTTCAAGAAGAGCAGTTTGAAATTCAAAAGGAAATAAGGTATTCATCAATTGCAGAGCAGAAGAGTTGAAGATTAACAAGCTATAGTAAGCTACAACTGAAATTCGGAGGCAAATATTTGGAACAAATGGGAGGTAAGTTGCAGCAGCATGAGCCAATGGTTCATGGCATTTTACTTACTAATGTTGAAGTAGTGAGGAGGTTTAATGCATGCGGTTGGTTGGGTTATTTCTTGAAATTATAGAGTTTGATGAAGAAGTAGCACCAAAATTCACAAATACATTCAAGGAAGGGAAATCAAACATATGGGGTTTAACGGTTGTTGTGACAGAAGAACGAATAGCAAAGGTAATTGGGTTACTAGCAATTGGGGAACATTACCCCAATGTGCATGATGTTAGGTCAGTACGAGTCCAATTTACCCTACCAAGTGACCATCCTCTAGAGATTAACAAGTAAGGGTGCAAACAAGTGTCTCTTCCACTACCATTTAACAAGCTAGCAACACACATTATCAGGTATTTGACCTGTGGGGGAATATTTTCAAATTTTCATGTGCATCATTTTAAGTTACTTAGCTATGTAAGTCATAATCTCCCAGTAAATGTTCCTAATTTTTATTGTATAATATGCTAAGTATCAGTGCTGAGGAAACCCAAAAGGGAAATGTGAATTATGTCACCCACAATGCCCTAATCAAATTTCTAGTTGAGAAATCTCTTAGGGAAGTCTCTCCCTTAGCATGATCAGAATTTGTTCAAATTAAAACCCTGCAACCCCAGGTTGAGCCTGCTGAGAAATCCATTAATAATGATGTAGAACCCACTGATCCAGCTGTGGAAACAGCCACCCAAAAAATAGAACTCAAAAAACTTCAAGAAAAAAGGCCTTCACCTGCTCATGAGAGAAATTTCCCTACCCCTAGTCAAAAGAAAGGAAAATGAAAATTAGGAGAATGAAATTTTGTTCCTAAAGTTGAACCACAAAACCCCATAGCTTTGAAAGGAAAGAAAATAAAATTAGCTCTTGCAACAGAGAGACCAAAGAAGGCTATCAAGAAAAAGGTTGTGGAGGTTGAGGAAACTCCTATGTAGAGAAGCCCTAAAATGAGAGGACAACTTCCTAAAGTGCCCCCAAAAATCCAATCCGTTTCTCCCAAACAAGCTGATGTAGAACCTCATGTGCAATATGTTCTAGATGATTCCCCAACTCATCTTGAAGTACCAGACATTTCTCAAAATCTAAATGAGAAATGTGGTGATGAACCTATTGTATGTCAGAATGACCCTCAATAGAGTCATCAGAATACCCTAGAAAGAAAAGTGAAACAAGTCTGAATACCTCACCAGTCAGCCCATTAATGGAATTCCCTAGTACCCTATCAAATAACCTGGTTTACCAATTACTTAGAGAAATCATGGAGAGAACATAGGAGAGAACAGAGGAGGAAAAAAAATCAGATAAGGGAGTGTGGTCCACCCACTTTGCATTCACTTATCTTTGGTTTATACAATAAATATGTTCTTACAACAACCCTATGGAAAGAAGAAACAAAGAAAATGCAAAGGGTAATAAAAGACCAAAATGAGGAAATAGCAGACGTAAAGGAGCAATTGGCAGGGAAAAAAGAGAAAATGGATCATGCCCTAAAGTTGGCTAATTAGATAATCACTTGCAAACCTCCTCCTAGGGTCTAGGCTATTTGTTTAAAAGAACGGTTCCTTTTTTTAAACTAATGATGACCTTAAAGAACATTGACTCTGAATTCAAAATGGCCTAGGAATTTTATGGCCTGTATCAAACCCTTCCCTCATGGCAGCAGAGCCTAGTATGTGAGTTATACTTGCATAACTTCATTATCCCCAGAGAAACTGAATCGAATCCTTTACTTTATATTGGGGATATACACTTGAGGGTATTAATGTCCTGAATGCATAATGAAGTAAACTATGAAAGATAGTTAGACAGCTACACAGATCAGGAGAATTCATAACCATTACCATTAAGAGCTGAAAGCAGTAAACCTAATGTGATACTCAAGGATTGGTTCAACCTCACCTATTGAAGCATAAAATAAGAGACTAAGAAGAAAATATTCACTATGAGGGGAGAGTTTTATGCAGAGTATGAGGGGATGTCCTAATTTGTTTTTCAGAGAGCCCTAGATGGTGCCAGAAGAAGGTGGAATAGACTACTAGAAGCATTCAAGAAATCAGAGCCACATAGCCCTATCAATCTTCAGGCAGCAATCCACAGAGCAACCAAGTATATCCATCTAGGAAGCAACACAACATAAACATTCACACAAGTTGACACCAATAATTAACATGGAAACCAAAATTGGGAAAAACCACCAGTAACATGCTACCATGTTTTCACTCTTCTGAAGTGAGCTCTGCTAGGAGCCAACCCTATTAAAGGTTACAAAATACATTGCTAAATGTGACATGGTGAAAGGATTTAATCACCCTGTCAGGAGTGGCCTTGTTAGAGGACTTAGAACATTCCACTTGAATGTCACCTTGCTCAAAGGATTTATACAATGCCTATTAGGTCAACCTGGTTAAAGGATTTTTACTGATACAATGGTTAGAAAGTAATCAGTAGGTGTGATCTGATACATACAACTTACTTTGCAAATTCAGATCCAATTCAGCTCTTATGCTAATTCATTGAGTGGCCTCCATTCTCATTTCAATCTTCAGATCTTCTTGGAAATCCATCAAGCAATCACTTTTGCAACTCTCTGCTTCTCTGCTTAACCTTCTCTGCTAGATCATGCCAATCAGTAAATTAACTATGCAATCATCTTGCATACACTTTTCACATTCATCTCACAACTTGAAAAAACCCCTTGAGGTTATCTTATACCTCTTCATCTAGGTAAAATAAATCTTTTCCGCTTAATCAAGATCATAGATCTTAGGTTAGGTTAGATCCAACGGATCTTCCCATCATTTACATTTAATTTACTTCTCCAAAGCAATCACTAATTAAATCTTGGATCCATGAGTTAATTACGGTTACTCATGCATTTAAATAATGTCGACCAATCATGCTTATCCTTAATTAACATTAAATATCCCAATAAATTCAATTATGTTGACCAGAGATCTCAAATCTCAACAATTACCAAAATACTCTTGCTCGGCCAACACTATGTTCTTCCACTCGGTCATCACTATTTTCCTCGACAATTTACTGGTGCTCGGTCGACACTTAGAAATTATGCTCGGCATACTTTGGTGCTCGGTTGACACAAACTTCACTAGACATATACTTTTCATAGTAAACTAACATCTTGACTTAGTGTTATAGATAAACAACACATTCCTTTCTCAATTTGCCAACTGATCAAGTACCCTTGTAATTTCCCATAACTCAACCATTTCACTTGGTCTTCTTGTTATCCTTGCCTTCAAATCTTCTTGAAAAATCAATAGATATGGTACTCAAACAGATAGCAATAGTCTCACCAGTTAACGTTTGACATCAATGACAAAATAACAATTGTTTCCATTGTAGCTTTCCAACAATCTCCCTCTTTGCCATTGATGGCAACACTAAACATTAAAACAATAATTTTACAAACATAATTACCATACAATCCAAAAATTTAGCATGTGTTCCTTGATATGAACAAATCTTCATTAATGTCTTTAGCTTCATTCTGATTCTTATCTTGTAAAACATTTATCCCTCTGTGTCTATAATCACACTAAAATATTTCTATTTCTATTCATCTGTAGACTCCCTCTTTTAGTAGACTCTCCCTTTTTCTCTAAGTCAACAATGCCAAAGAAGTTGACATCTTTATCATGCAGATTCTTCTATTCTAACTCAGTATCATGTTTCTCCTGTCATCTTGCTTATGACTGATCCTCTTTTATGTCCTTGTCTTTCTTTCACAGCTTTAGGCAGCATCCTAAAGTGTGACTTCATGTGCATCAATGTGTCAAATATTTTGAATATAACATTTGATGCAACAGTTCCATTCTGAACTAGTTAACCTCAGTTAGGGGAATCACCTCTAATTTACCTCATAGATACTCATGAACATCCTTGGGTAGTGCTTTTGTAAATATGTCTGCTAACTGTTTCTTAGTATGCACATATTCTAGTCTCACTTCCTTATTTTGAACTAGCTCCCTCAAGTAATGATACTTGATAGCTATATGCTTCATCTTAGAGTGCATCATAGGGTTTTTAGAAATATTAATGTCACTCGTGTTATCACAATATATAACAATTGGTTCTGTGATCTCCTCTTTCATACCATTTAGTAGTATCTTCAACCACACAATATTAGAGTAGTTAAATGTTGTTGCCACATACTCGGCTTCAGCTGTAGATTGTGATGTGCAATTTTGTTTCTTGCTTGTCCATGAAACCAATCTCTTTCCCAAAAGAAATGAGCTATCTATGGTGCTTTTCCTGTCATCCACATTTCTAGCCCAATAAGAGTAAGTGTAAACTCTAAGCTCAAACTTATCCTTCTGTTTGTAATACAGACCATATTCATCTGTTCCTTTCCGATATCTCAGAATTCTTTTTACTGCCATCATATGATTTTCCTTGGGATTGGCAAAAAATCTTGCAATAATTCCAACAACCAGAGCAATATTAGGTCTATTGTGCATAACATATCGTAGCTTTCCAATCATTGACCTATAAATGGTTTGATTCACTTCTTTTTTGTCATCATTTTTTGTTAACTTTTGTCCAGTAGCCATGGGTGTACTCACTGGTTTTGATTCTTCCATTCCAAAAGTTTTTAGTATCTCCTTGAGATATTTTGATTGAGTAATGTAGATACCATTCTTCATTTGATATATTTTTAAGCCAACAAAGAATTTGATTTCACCAAACATAGACATCTCAAATTCAGTTTGCATCTCTTTTGCAAATGTTTGGCATAACACATCTTGTCCACCAAATATAATGTCATCAACAAAAATTTCAGCTAATAAAGTACCTGTATCTTGTTCTCTCTTCATAAATAGATTGTTGTTGTCATTGGTCCTTGAGAATCCAATCTTTATCAAATAATTGTGCAATCTCTCATACCATGCTCTTGGTGCTTTCTTCAATCCATATAATTCCTTGTGTAGTCTACAAACCATGTTCCTCTTGCTTGGGTCAAAAAATCCATCATCTTGTTCAATGTACACTTCTTCTTCTAATGTCCCATTCAAAAATGTTGACTTTACATCCATCTAATAAACTTTAAAACCTTTGTAGGATGCATATGCAAGTAAGGTTCTGACTCCTTCCAATCTTGCAACTGGGGCGAATGTTTCTCCATAATCAATTCCTTCCTCTTATGCATATCCCTTGCATACCACTCTAGCTTTATTCCTTGTTACCTCTCCATGTTCATTCAGCTTATTTCTAAATACCCACTTAGTACCAATTACATTTTTGTCATTTGGCCTAGGTACAAGTGTCCAAGTCTTATTTTTTCAATCTCTTCATTCATGGCTTATATCCAGTCTTCATTTTCTAAAGCATCTTTTACTGTTTTAGGCTCAAAATTACATAACAGGAATGTACCATCTCTCAGCTCACTTATTTTCATAACTGCAAAATCCTTTGATCCTATGATTTGATCTAGTTTGTCATGCCTCTTTACATACTTTTCTAGAGTAGGTTCTTTCTTTGCTTCAGATTCATTGTTCTCATTTAATTCAGGTTGATTATGTGTCTCGACATCTCCATCAGATAGCTCGGCAATTACCTCCTATTGCTTGGAAACCTCATTTTGTGACTCAGCAGGTGCTAGTTGTTACTTATAAACCTCTTTCTTAGGTTGAGGCAATACATTATAATATTCCTCATCTAGATAGACAAATGATTTGTAACTTTCAGGTTCCTGTGTGCTTTCTGCTTCATTTCTTTCTACATATTCATCAATTCTAACATTGGCACTTTCCACAATTTTGTTAGTGTTATAATTCAAACACTTATATGCTTTACTTTTAGTTGAATAGCCAATAAATATGCCTTCCTCAATTTACCATCAAGTTTGCCATTTTTGTTATCCTTCAGTATGAAACATTTGCTTCCAAAAACTTTGAAATATCTTACATTAGATGCATATCCATACCATAGCTCATAAGGTGTAGCATTAGTACCTTTCTTGACTTGTACTCTATTTAGAGTATAGATTATTGTATTTACAACTTCTCTCCAATATTTTTGTGCAACATTTTTCTCCATCATTAGTGTTATGGCATAGTCCATGATAGATCTATTTCTCCTTTCAGCAATGTCATTCTGTGGTGGTGTCCTAGTTGCGGACATCTGTCTTTTTATACCTCGGTCATTGCAGGACATGTTAAAATCATTAGAAATAAACTCACCTCCTCAGTTAGATCTCAAATATTTCAAACTTTTACCTGTCTCCTTTTCAACTTTTGCCAAGTACCACTTTTCTTTAAGAAACATAACAGTCATCATTCTGGAGTAATTATCAACAAATAGGATGAAATATCTATCTCCATGGTAACTTTTCTAACCAATGGGACCACAAAGGTTAGTATGAACCAATTCCAGAATTTCCTCAGAAGTATGAGTCTTTCTTTTGAAACTAGATTTAGTCATTTTTTGAAATTAGCATTGCTTACACATTGCATTTTTAGGTTTCTTTAACTTAGGCAGCCCTCTAACCTTTTTCAATTTTCTTATGCTTACCAAGTTATCAAATTTTACGTGAAACAACCTTTTATTCCATAACCAAACATCATTATATTGTGCAAACAAGCATGTCTCATTAGCTAAGTCCAGATAGAACATGTTACCTTTTTTTGGCTCTCCACTTCCAACTAGTTCTCCAATGGTATCCTAGATCTTTGCCTTCTTGTGATGGAACTCAACTCTATAACCAAAAGTATTCAACTATGCAACACTCAATAAATTATAGTTAAGATCATCAACCCAATATACATTATCACATATGATCTTGTCAGTCAATTTAATTGATCCTTTCCCTTTAACAAGACATGGTGCATCATTACCAAACTTAACATAACCACCATTGCACTGATCTAAGGTTTCAAATTTATCCTTATCAGCAGTCATGTGATGTGAACAACCACTATCAATAATCCAATAGTCACCTTTACTCATATAATAAATTAATACAATTTTCTCATCATCATCAGAATCATCTTTCATACCAACATACACAACTTATATATCATTTTCATTAGAATTTTTTGATCCACTGTCAGAAGCTTCTTTAGCTATATAGAAAGATTTCTTACCTTTGTCTTTGTAATCCTTATACTTTCTGAAGTCTTGGTCATCCTTTCTATCTTTGTACTTGTTGTATCTTCTTTCATCTTTGTCATTCTTATCAGGACATCTAGCAGAAATATGACCAACTTTGTTACATGAAAAACAAATGATAGAAAGTTTACCTTTGAATTTTCCTTTTCCTCTAGATAGTCCTTTTTCCATAAGTACCTCAAGTTCTTCAAGATCATCATCTATAGTGTCGGTGTCACTGTTCACACATTTCTTTCCTTTCTTTAATTTGTTAAAGACCAATTGGGATTGGAATGTAGAATCAACAGCTTGTGGAGTGTAGTTATCAAAATTTGACATCTCAAATGTAGTAAGTCTTCCTACCAGACCTTCCAAAGTCAAATTATTATTAGGAGTACATCTCAATTCTTGAATTGTAGAAACTATAATAGAATATACAAGAAGAAGAGTCCTCGGTACCTTGCTCATAATGGTGTTATCATCAATGGTTCCATTAGCTCCTCTAATAGCATTCACAACTTCCTTTATCCTACCACAATATTGAACTATATTTTCTCCTTCTTGCATGTTCATTTCATCAAGCTTACCTCTTAAACTTTCAAATTTGGCTCTCATCACATTTGTATCTCCTTGATAGATGGTTGTTAGGGTATCCCACATCTTCTTTGCATTAGTATAGCTCTTTATGTCTTCAAATTTAGTATAGCTCAGGGATGATGCAATCTCTAACATTTCTTGATTGTGTTCCTGCTTTTCTCTTAACTATTCAGTGGTGAGAGGTGTTGTTGGGACTACATAGTCATGTTAAGTAAAGCACTTAGAAGTATCACCAATACCAGCCAAATGCAATTTCATCAAACTCTCCCATGCAGGGAAGTTATCTTTGTTCAACTTTGGTACCTCCTTTTTATACATCTTGATCTTTCGCTCCAAGTACCTTCAAACTGGTTTCAAGAGACCAAAGCTCTGATACCAATTGTTAGAATGAATTTAGAATAACTGAGAGGGGGGTGAATTAGTTATCCTCAGGTCTAGATGTAACAATTTAAACTTTATAGTACTTTAAACAACTCGGATCTTCTCGGTAACAACGGCATATGTCAACAACATAAATATGCAGTTCACTGTTCAAATATAATTAGCTTGCAGAAACTTAACAGTAAAACACAACATAAACATTCACACAAGTTGACACCAATATTTAATGTGGAAACCCAGATTGGGAAAAACCACCAGTAACATGCTACCATTGTTAGAATACTTCAGAGATAACTGAGGGGGGGGTGAATCAGTTATCTAAAACTTTAAATCTTTTGTACTTATTAATCCAAATTGATATAAATTAAATGCACATTCAGATAACACATTACACAACACATCAATTTGGTTACGGGGAAACCAAATGGTAAAAACCCCAGTGGGAATTAGTACCCACAAAGAACTATACTGTTTGTAGTAATCCCTGTTAAAAGATATTTCAACCCTATTAGGAGTTGTACAATACAATGCAATAGTATAGTGACCTAGTTAAGGGTCTGACCCTATTAGGAGTCTTTTACATGTAACCATGTTAGGGGTGGAGGACTCATTGTCCAAGTGGTGAAGGCTGCAACCTTCTGGTTATTTGATACACACTATATCAACAAGGTGAACTGTTGTTTGTGACACTGCTTGTCTGATCAGTTCCTTTTGTGTGTCGATGCTTTAACCTCTTGTAAAGAACTATAACAATCTTATCTATATTCTGAAAGCTTCAACTTCAATATCTATATTATCAACATATGATAAATATAGCTCTGCTGCTTTAACACTCTACTCTACTTTTCAAATCTCTGGCTTTCTCAACTCTTCTTATCACAAATGACCTTCTATAAGTACATACTCCAAGTATGAGATCATGGGACCTGTTAGACAACTCTTCATAACATCTTTGTTGGCTCTACTAAATGCACAAACATAATTACAACCATGCAAGTACAAACTGAATAGACGCGTCGCTTCACTAAGTCGGCTTCACCAAATTGACCATAACATTGCAATCTTCTTGAAACATGTTTGGCACATTTAGATTAATATCAATAACTCATAACTCATCATGAATATACACACGCATATACAGAAGATACGCACAACTCAATAAACACGTTACATATACCGGCCTTAAACAGTTATTCCTCCAGAACTGTAACCGTCAATAACAGAATTACATCTCTTTACTGAAACTTCATATATGAGCCTGTGTGTATGAACATAGCATAGTAATCATGTCAAAAACATGTATCTATCCATGCTAGTCTTCATGTCATTATATGGATAAGTACATACAAAAGTACTATAGTGTATTATATGTTGTCATCAATGACAAACATACAATCAATCAACTGTTCAGAATCAAATATCCAACAATCTCCCCCTTTGGCATTGATGGCAACATATGATAAAAACAACTTCAATTCATGGTGTCTTCTTTCTTTTACAGTCTTCTCAATATCCTCATCAAATATTCATCTACACTGCTACAATTACATAGACTATGTATACTCCCCTAGAGCATAAGCTCCTTGTATGTGTACCTTGTTTTTGCTCTTTGTTTGTGTTCTTTGTTTTTAGTACATACTCCCCCATTGACATCAATGGAAAAGGGCATCATAAACCATTATGCACAAGTACTACTCCAAAAGTAGAGTAGTCAACCATTCATCAGTCACACGGGACTGATGTACTTGCTACTTTCTTTAATCAGACTTAGGAGAGGGAATGACTCTCAACTTCTCCCTTAGATACTCAAAAGTATCCTTTGCTAAAGGTTTCATGAAAATGTCTGCTTACATAGTCCAATGTCACTTCCTTGTCTGCAACTTTTTCTCTCAGAAAATGGTACTTGATCTCTATGTGTTTTGTCTTTTTGTGCATCACAAGGTTCTTAGACATGTTAATAGTACTAGAGTTATCACAATGAATAACAATAGGATAGTCAATCTGATTACCAAAGTCTTTAACCATCTTCTTGATCCAAACAATTGTTGTACAGTTCAGTGCTGTTGCAAAATATTTTGCTTCTGTTGTTGACTGAGAAATACAATTTTGCTTCTTTCTTGTCCAAGATACCAACCTTTCTCCAAGAAATACTTCTCCTCCTGAAGTGCTCTTTCTGTCATCAATACAACCTGCCCAATCTGCATCAGTATACACATGAAGTTGTGTATTCTCTGATTTAGGATACCATAAACCATAGTCTATAGTTCCCTTAAGATATCTGAATATCCTCTTGATTGTCATTACTGCATTAGATATGTCAGGTCTTGATTGAGTTAGATAAATAAGCTTTCCAATCATAGATTTATACAACGTTTTATCTACTGTTGTGGAGTCATCATCTTTTGAAAGTTTACATCATGTGATCATAGGAGTGCATACTGGCTTGCAATC
Organism: Thuja plicata; assembly: GCA_018584345.1. Taxonomy (NCBI): domain Eukaryota; kingdom Viridiplantae; phylum Streptophyta; class Pinopsida; order Cupressales; family Cupressaceae; genus Thuja; species Thuja plicata. Next base: position 701,742 of record MU224360.1, read on the forward strand.
CTCTATCTTGAAGGTTTTCAATATTTCCTTCACATATTTTGAATGATTAATGAATATTCCTTTATCTGTCTACTTTACATTTAATCCCAAAAAGTATTTTATAGGATCAATCATACTCATTTCAAATTCATTCTGCATTTCTTTTGCAAATGCTTTACTGAGCTTGTCATTACCTCCAAAGATAATTTCAACAACAAATATGGCAACTAATAGTAATCCATCAGGTGTTTCTCTTGTGAACAAGTTGCAATCTGCTGCTCCTTTCTTGAATCCAATCTTGGTGAGATAACCATCTAATCTCTCATACCATGCTCTTGG
>MU224360.1:704965-723070 GCA_018584345.1 Thuja plicata
GGTCTTTCAGAGATGGGATTTCAACCTCTTGTGTAGCAATCTCAAAGATCTCAAATCCAATGCACTGTAGATGTGTTATCATTTTGTTTTTCCAATCCAAATAGTTCTCTCCATCGAACTTAGGGCTGTCTTTTCTTAAGTATGACATCTTGATCTACCTTAAGTTGTTAGGCTTCTTCTCCAAGGCACTTGGCTCTGATACCAGTTTTTAGAATACTTCAGAGATAACTAGGGGGGGGGATGAATCAGTTATCTACAACTTTAAATCTTTTGTACTTATTAATCCAGATAGATATAAATTAAATGCACATTCAGATAACACATTACACAATACATCAATTTGGTTACAGGGAAACCAAATGGTAAAAACCCCGGTGGGAATTAGCACCCACAAAGAACTATACTATTTGTAGTAATCCCTATTAAAAGATATTTCAACCCTGTTAAGAGTTGTACAATACAATATAGTAGTATAGTGACCTGGTTAAGGTTCTGACCCTATTAGGAGTCTTTTACATGTAACCCTGTTAGGGGTGGAGGACTCACTATCCAAGTGGTGAAGGCTACAACCTTCTGGTTATTTGATACACACTGTATCAACAAGGTGAACTATTGTTTGTGACACTGCTTGTCTGATCAGTTCCTTTTGTGCACCGATGCTTTAACCTCTTGTAAAGCACTATAAAAATCTTATCTATATTCTGAAAGCTTCAACTTCAATATCTATATTATCAACATATGATAAATATAGCTCTGCTGCTTTAACACTATGCTCTGCTTTTCAAATCTCTGGCTTTCGCAACTCTTCTTATCACAAATGACCTTCTATAAGTACATACTCCAAGTATGAGATCATGGGACTTGTTAGACAACTCTTCATAACATCTTTTTTGGCTCTACTAAGTGCGCAAACATAATTACAATTGTGTAAGTACAAACTAAATAGACACGTCACTTCACTAAGTTGGCTTCACCAAATTGACCATAACATTGCAATCTTCTTGAAACATGTTTGGTGCGTTTAGATTAATATCAATAACTCATAAATCATCATGATTATACACACACATATACAGAAGATATGTGCAACTCAATAAACATGTTACATACGTCAGCCTTAAACAGTTATTCCTCCAGAATTGTAACCGTCAATAACAAAATTACATATCTTTACTGAAACTTCATATCTGAGTCTACGTGTATGAACATAGCATAGTAATCATGTCAAAAAAATGTATCTATCCACGCTGGTCTTCATGTCATCATATGGATAAGTACATACAGAAGTACTGCAATGTATTATATGTTTTCATCAATGACAAACATACAATCAATCAACTGTTCAGAATCAAATCTCCAACAACCACATTTTCACTCTTTTGAAGTGAGCATATAAATGTGACCTGGTTAAAGGATTTAATCACCCTGTCAGGAGTGGCCTTGTTAGAGGACTTAGAAAATTCCATCTGAATATCACCTTGCTCAAAGGATTTATACAATGACTGTTAGGTCAACTTGGTTAAAGGATTTTGACTGATATAATGGTTAGAAAGTAATCAGCAAGTGTGATCTGATACATACAACTTACTTTGCAAATCCAAATCCAATTCAACTCTTATGCTAATTCACTGAGTGGCCTCCATTCCCATTTCAATCTTCAGATCTTCTTGGAAATCTGTCAAGCAATCACTTTCGCAACTCTCTACTTCTCTGCTCAACCTTCTCTGCTAGATCATGTCAATCAGTCAATTAACTATGCAATCCTCTTGCATACACTTTTCACATTCATCTCACAACTTAAAAAAAACCCTTGAGGTTATCTTGTACCTCTTCATCTAGGTAAAATAAATCTTTTCCGCTTAATCAAGATCGTAGATCTTAGGTTAGGTTAGATCCAACAGATCTTCCCATCATTTACATTTAATTTACTTCTCCAAAGCAATCACTAATTAAATCTTGGATCCATGCATTAATTACGGTTACCCGTGCATTTAAATAATGTGGACCAATCATGCTTATCCTTAATTAACTTTACATATCCCAATAAATTCAATTATGTCGGCCAGAGATCTCAAATCTCAACAATTACCAAAATATTGTTGCTCGGCCAACACTGTGTTCTTCCACTCGGTCATCACTATTTTCCTCGGCAATTTATTGGCGCTCGGTCGACACTTAGAAATTATGTTTGGCATACTTTGGTGCTCGGTCGACACAAACTTTTCTCAGCATATACTGTTCCTAGTAAACTGACATCTTGACTTAGTGTTATAGATAAACAACACATTACTTTTTCAATGTGCCAACTGATCAAGTACCCTTGTAATTTCCCATAACTCAACCATTTCACTTGGTCTTCTTTTTATCCTTGCCTTCAAATCTTCTTCAACAATCAATAGATATGGTACTCAAACAGATATCAATGGTCTCACCAGTTAAGGTTTGACATCAATGACAAAACAACAATTGTTTCCATTGTAGCTTTCCAACATGTTCTTGATAATATTCATCAGTGTTTTATAAACTTCAAATGTAGTGAATATTTATTCTTCAAACATTATTCCTTGTTGATGCACATGATTCTATTTTATGGACATTAGAAAGGTTTATGGTCCGAGAATTTCAGATTAAATGTGAAGAATGGAGCAGAAAATGATCATCATGTGCAGTTATGGACCCCTATTTGGGATTTTAGGTACATTGCTTCTGCTTACTTGAAATTTGTTCGGCCACTCTTTTCTTTGTTTAATTTTCAAGTTCATCCTTCCATTTCTACTGAAATTAAGATATTTTTGAGGCCCAAAGAGTATGGGTTGGGGAATTTGGTCAACCATAACTGGGGTGATTGGCATGCTTTTTAGAGTTTCACCTATTTTAGAGTGTATGGTTTTGAAGGAGCCCCTTATAAAATTCCAAGATCAGTACCAGATAGATTAGCATATCTGGAAATTGTTAGACAGCTGAGTATTTCAAGCAGTAAGCATTTTGGAGGAACGTCACATAAGCAAACTTTCTTTCCAGGTACATTGATCTTTGGGGATTTTACTATTATTTCTACCCAGGCATATGAAATTATAGAAAATAAATTAAAAGATGAATATCACATGTTCCCTCACAATGTTAAAGAAAACTACAATCTTGAGGGCTACATTCATCATTGTAGAAAGAAGGAAAAACTTGGAGATTATCTCCACAAAGCTTCAGAGATTGAAGATATCTTTAAGAACATGGAAGGGGATGAAGCCCAAAGGATTATCAATGAGCATAACATGAGATTAATGCAGAAAAGGTAGGAATTGGCTTGATTTAAGAGGGATATTGATGAAGCCTATGATTTGGAAGGTGACCAAGAATTGGATGATGCTATATCTAGAAATGTTGAATTCCCTAAGGAGGAGGAAGGTGAGAAAGAAGAAAAAGTTTATGCTAGATTTAAAGTTCATCATGATGAAAGACTAGATGAGATAATATATTTTTATCTGATGATAATTTCATCAAGTCAAAATAACTCAAGACTTGTTTTTACAACTATAGAGGTAGAAAGCTAAGGAAATCTATCCCTAATATCACACCAGATAATGAGCAAGAATTGATTTCAAAGCTAAGGTAAGATAGCATAAGAGAGGTAGAGAAAATTACCCCTAAGAGAGGGAGGCAACTACTAATAGAGGAAGGTCTTATTGTTTTTCCAGATTGGGGTTTGAGCCCTTCTTTTATTTTTGATAGCATGATTAGTTCAGGAAATCAGAATTTCAAATTGGATATTCAAGGTGTTAAAGATGTATTTATTAGTTCAAGATTTGTTGAGGAAGAACAAACTATGTTATTATGGGCCCTCTACCCACCCCATAAAATGCCACAAATTCTTGATGTAGACAAAGCCTTCGGACCTATGTTGAAATTGAAGGTAGGGGAATATGGTCCTTTAATCCCTGTAGGTATGGGCGTAAATCTTGAAAAATTAAATGAAGCACAAGCTAGGAGGCTTGTATTTGAAAGAGATAATTGGAAGATTATGTACAAAGATTTACTCATAGAAGGAGGATCTCAAGCTTTACCTTTGCCTCCAATTAAAGATAATGAATGGAAGAAGAAATGTGAGAAGTTGCAGGAGGAGAATAAAAAATTAACAAAGTTGGTTAATGTTGTTAGGAGTTATGTTGTTGGGTGCCTATTAAATGATAGATTTGATAAGCTTAAGATTTGGTTGAGTTTTTTGTAGGATTTGTATGGTGAGACCCAAGAGTTAGGTATTGAACATGACAATATGAGAAAAATATTGGTAGATAAAATGGAAACCATGGGTGTAGAGGAACAGGGAGAGATCAAAGGATTGATACAATCTCATGATATGTTTGGAAATGAAGTGATAGATAGTTTCAGAGGTTTTCAAGAACTCATCAAAAAGGGAGTACCTTCATGGATCGATGGCAATGTGCAAGTAATATGTAAAGATACATGGGTCAAACACTGCCAGGGATTACTTGATGTTGCTTTACAGGTTACCCAGAATGACAACCTCAAATGAAAGAATTCTAATGAACAAATAGACAAGCTCATAGAGATGGAGATCCAGATCAAATATGTGATTGATGATGCGAGTATTACAAAATCTGAACAATACAAAGAACACACCAATAGATGCGAAGAAATTTTGGGGAATTAAGCCCCTTGTTCCAAAAATCATGTTTTAAGTTAATTACTTTTTAAGAACTTTTATGTTGTTATATTTAAGACTCTTACTTAAGTTAATGAAGAGTTGCATCTCTTCAATTTTGTAACTGATTTGGCATCTATAAGTATATGACCTAAATTCAAATATAAGAGATATAGTTAATAGCAATATAATTCTCTCTATTTTTTTCTGGAAATATATCCTCTATGCAATAGAAACACTATATCTGGTGATGATTTTTTTTTAAATGCAATTTCAAGACTCATTTGTTCTTCGTAACCTTGGTAATATTATTCTGTCTCTTATCTTTGTTTGATTTCTCTAGATTAAATCTATTTGATTTACCTTAATTGATAGTTCAATTCACTCATTATTTTAGTTAGATTCCAAACTAGTCTAGATCCCCTCTTATTTCATCCCTTCCTCATGACATGTCACGTCCATGTTGATTGAGGATTCCATCCTGAACGAAAACACTTTCTTAAACATTATAGATCTATCTTCCTCTACACAGATAGTGAATACATGTAAATATTAAGTGTGTCACATCTTAATGCTCCCTCTTAGTTACAACAAATATTTCTCAAGAAAATAAAAGCCACCTAGATAGTTATTCATAAATTTGATACAATGACCAATCTAATCCATAAAAAAAAACCCAAGAATACCAAGCTTGCATCAAGAATAACAATTAATCCATCATCTAGGAACATTTGTGTCAAAGTGGCCCAACCTATATCAGAAAATAATGTTGATGAACTCGGTGTTGCTAATTTTGAATTTAGTAGAATAGATTGTGTACCTTCATTACATGAAGGTGATGTTCATTATTTTTAGGCATATGCATCTAAGTTAGTGGAAATAATGGAGAAAGAGAAGCAAACCAAGGACCAATTAAAATAAAATTTTCAAATTTTGACATCTTATCTTAACTCAATCATCGATTCATCTACTATGCCTATATACATGGTTCCAACTTCTACAATTCCTCTTTCTAAAGGTATCATTAAATAATAACCTATAGAAAATTTTATAGAAACCAGTCATGTGGAAGGGAAACTAGAGAATGGATAGATCAAATGAGGATAGATGTCATGGTTTTCATTAATAAAGATGGAATTGTTAAGGAAAAGGGGATTATAAAGAACTCAAAGATGGTAAAAAGGAAGAGTATACTAATTATAATTGCAATAAAAAGCAATATACTAATGTAGATAGAATCTCAAATTAGATTGCAACATGACTATTATCAATCACAGTACAAAACAAAAATGATTCGTATTTGATGATATAATGAATCTAAATAGCATGTAAATTCAAAGTCCTAACTTCACATTATGGAAACCATATGCATAGTTATGATTGGGACTTTTAGTCCTTACCACACATTGAAATGCATGTAAAGGCATCTACAGTTGGGGGCATATCAAATTGTGATATTTCTATAAGGATTCAAGTGTATAGTTTTTTTAGTCAAACTCATTGACCCATGTGTCATGAGTAGTTTTTCATCCATGAGTTTAACATTCACAAATTACCTCATGTCAGCTACAGTTAATAAAATAATGTCAAAAAAATTGTTGATGTGTCCACAATTCCTCTCATTACTTCTTCTCCTCTTGAAACAATTGGGAGAACCCAGGAAAGACGAGTTGGCTCTATTATACCCTTTTCCATGTCCACTTCCTACGCAGCTAATTTCCTCTTCGCTATCTTCATTTCTCTACATGCTTTGTCCTTGTTATATTCCTCACTCGAAAAGGGTATATTAGTTTCGATTCGCTTTCCCAGGTACTCTAAATTGTATGAAGTGGAGTTGAACCTTGTCTCACCTACACTCTTACGAGTAACAACTTCCAATTTATTGTCGACACATCAACTATTTTCATGACATTACTTTGTTAAATGCAGCTGACACGAGGCAATTTTTGCATGTCAAACTCATGGATGAAACATGGTTCAATGAGTTTGACTCAAAAAACTATACACTTGAATCCTGAAAGAAATATCACAAGATAATGAAATTTTTTGATGAAGATTTAATGGGAAATGTAGTCGGGTATAAAAACCTCAACTACATATAAGATGAACATGAAAAAACATCTGATCAAATTATAAATTAAGAAAATATAGCATATCCTTGTTCACTACATTGATTAAAGAAAGAATACCATCAAAATATTAAATGGACATTGGGACACAACAACTTGTTGTGAAATATTTTATCAAGCACAATAGCTATAGTAGTTAATCGAACAAGGAACATTCATAAGCTACAATTGAGAATATTCTCATTACAATAGAGGTGTCAATGAATAACACTAATAAGGTTCAAAGTAACAATGAAGTTATAGTGCAGAGGTAAGAACAATGAGGACAATGTTGCACTTTCATATTTTGAAATTGTTTGGAACCCATATATGTAAATATTAGAGGATAATGGTGAGCTTACATATCAAATTAGTGAAACAATAAGAGATCCAGCTTAGTTATAACCAAATTAAATTGGTTGATAAAAGAAATTTATTCATTTGGTCAATGTAGTTAAAAGTAGGTAGCGTTAAGCGGCCACAAAATGTTAACCTGATAACTGTGATGGTTTATGGTCAACAATTTTCAAAATTCCCATATCACTCAAAATATTTTATTGCACAAAAAAATTACAAAATTGGTTTCAATCATAAAAGCGTTTATACATTAGCAATGTTCTGTGTGAAGTGTATTGACCTTGGAGGTCTTAAAGTTAGATAAATTCCTTATTTTCCTAACTAGTTGCTTCTTCTACGTATTTGTTGAAAGAAATATTTAAATATTTGTAATACATCAATAAGCCTCTAGTCAGAACCTCATCAATTAAGGGGCATATTGTTTTCTCTATAAACACAATATGTGGCAGCATGGGAAGTGTTAAAATACATATAAAAAAACAAATAGCTTTCACTGTTGCTAATGATTTGTATAATTCCACCCAATAAAATCAATATTGGGATCGACTTCTCATCTAATAAATTACCCCTTATAGAAAAGAGAACTCAAATTGGTCCATTGGGGCATGATTTCCCCAGTCCATGTTTGATAAGAAAGAGTTCCTAGAAAAACTGTGTATGTTTTTTGAATCAGCATTTTAGATTGCAGTCAACAATCCATTATTAGGAAGAGGAAAGTGTAAATATGAATCACAGAAAAAATATTATAAGATGATCAGGTGGGCTTCAAAGAGGAAAACAAGGAACAAGATATGGGGGTGAAATCAGAAACATTGATTCAAAAAACATACATCATTTTTCTAGAAACTATTGCATAGTATAACAAAATGTTGTTCAAGTTGTATACCTAATAAAGACTTGTCAACTTCACTCTGCATATGCCTCAAAAGTAACATAGGCTACCCTAACAGTCATACAGACTGGATTTCATAAACCCCTCTAAAAAAATTGCATATGGGTTATAATGGTTCATCTTTGTGAAGCATTCACAAATGAGTTACTGCTTATACACTCGAGAGTTAGAAAACAAACCATAGAAAGTCAGAATGGAAAAAGAGATCCACATGATGGTCTTACTCCATGCTCATATTGGGGTGAGGGTAGAGAATATTTCTTTACAAACCATGCCCTTAATGATTGATTGTATTGATTGTGGGATATGGAGAAAATAGATCTATTGAAAAGGCATAGGAATTAACAAAAAAAGTAAATAGATTAATGGATGATCTCCAAAACATAGTAGTATTTGGACATACTGGTATTTGAACGTTGAAAAATGTTGAAACCATTCCTACCACCCACAATCCACCTAAAACAAAATGAAGTGAGTTCATTCACTTTTTCTTTTTTGTTTATATCCTGAATTGGTCGAAATTTCTACAATAAACTTAACTGAAGTCAAAATTTTGACCTTTTAGGGACATAAACAAAAATAAAAGTGAGCATCACAAGAAAAAATGGCCTTTGGTTAAAAATCAAGGTCGGGAATGAGGCCTAAATGTATTAGTGACATGAAATTATTGAAGTTATTCCCTAAATATTTTATGAATTCACTTATCTGAGTGATTACCGGTTTTTCCTTTGACCATACAACATTTCCTCTACCGGGGAAGAAATTTTTAACATAGAAGAACATACATACCAGTAATGCTCCATACTTGAATGATTGTCATTTATCTCTCTTTATCCTTTCCATATTTTTCAAGAACTGGATTCTAATCATATCACATAGGTCATATGATGAATTGTCATTAACAATCTAATAAGCGGCATGAATAGCACCACCAGGCACACTATTTACCCAACTTGAGTGGTAGACATTGTAACCTATCACCATGGATGAAAAATGAACTTCCTTGTCTACAATATGATCGATATTCATAGCTCTATGTACTCTATAACTTCTCTTTGTTCTCTGTCTATCAGCTTTTTTATCACAACTTCAAATTGAAATCATAAAACCCTAATCATCCACTTCAACTCTTACAACTCTTTCTCAAGATTCATTTCATTATGAGTTGTACCTATATATAAACATCTTCCACCAAATTAACAATAATCTTAATACTACTTTCCCATGAAAGTGCCATGTGTCAATTTTATAATCTCGATGAATAAAATGATTTATCATGACCGCGTTAGGTCAAGATAAGATCTTCTAGTTACATCTCCAAAGTAGTCAAACATGTTTTGACTTCTCCAATGCAGCACATCAAATATGTCTAAAATTTTTTCATATATCTAATAAATATAAAAACATTGAATGTATAACCTTTATCCCACGTCATCATATCATTAGAAATGATTGTACATACTTTACCATTTACCAATTGGTGATCTACCAAATGGTACTTAAGAACATAAGTGGTCTACCTGTCTTAATGACTATGATAATAAAGACTATCTCACCACTCAACCAAATAAGTCATGGTTGGAACCTCATTGAAATCTAAGCTGGTTGAACTTGTATTTGTGACTTCTCCTCATAATTACACTTCTACCATGATCATCACCAAAGTGATGTTATCATTGTCTACTAATCTTTTGGACTTAACCAATTTTCAACAATACCTTCTTACCGATTGTATCTTCACTTCACTTGTAGTATATCATGACTATACTTACTTAGTTTCTCCTTAGTTTCCATCAATGACAACCAAATAAGTGACTCCTTATAATTGTACCTCAATATCCATAAATCTCCCAACACAATACCAACATAACCTCTGCTTGCCTCGGTTCTTCCACTTGTCACCCCAGTGGTGTGTCACCTTTAGTTTATTTTTTATTGTATATTTTATTTTGAGATTTGTACCCATGTTGAATTTTCTAACCTTTATTTTTAATTGTGTTAGTTATTTTTTAGTTTTTCCTATGTTAGTTTTTTTGATGGCTAACTGCTTCTATATATTCTTCCTAACCACTTTTTTGTGGTTGCTTCTCAATGTCTTCTCTCTAGGTAGTTTTTTGTTACTCTTTTCTTAGTGTGTTATGTACGCTCTCAATTTGTGGTTCTATAAGGGTCATCACCCTTGTTTTGCATCTAATTAATATTTAAAAATTTATGCAAATCATGATGTTATTTGATAATGACCAATATTGTATTCATTAAAACACTAGATTACATTACTTTTTCATTTAGAGATAGGTCCAAAAGTACATATTTTATCATATTATTCCTACTTTTGATTTTATATTCTTCTAGGAAAACCATGGATAAAACAACATAAAGAAGTACCTCTTATCTTCCATCAATGCCTTAAGAAGGCTTATGAGGGTTGAATGATTAAATTAGATAAAGATGGTCACATAAATATTTTATGAATCGAGAAATTTGTATTTTGATATTTTTTTAATTAATACAACTCAAGAAGCTCCTTATAAAACTAAAGTTGATTTATGTATTACACATATGTAACTTAAATAATTTTGATGTTACGTGAATGAAGAAAATGATTAATAGTTTATTGACCTAGTAAGCTTGTGAAGGTAAAATCAAACATTATTTATACACCTTATTTTAAAATCCATGAAGACAAAAGGAGTAACCTAGCTCCAGTTACAAAACATAAAATTACTGTGAATAAGTATTAATTATATGTTAGCCTTTAAAAAATGTGTATGATCCATTGATAACTCATGTCTATGAAAAAATAAGAAGAATAAAGGTATTTTCATTGATAAGGAAAACCATGTTTATTCTTCTACAAGCATTCCTACAACAATAGCAAAGAATATCTTACAAGTTAAACTAGATAAAATTCTTATATAGAATTATCTCCAAAGAAACAAAAACAATTAGTAAAGAAAGATAAATCTTAAATTTCACTTATTTATAGAACATTTGTCAAAGATTGAATTATGCACAATGATGAGATGTTGGTTATGTAGGATGTAGAAAACATTATAATACATGGTTGATATGAAGACAATTAGTTAGAGGTTAATTCTTATCACCTTATTGGTTGAGACTTTGTGCGTTTTAAGTCGTTATTATCATATATTCCTATGTGTGTCTTTATTCTTTCCCTTTATCATCATATCTTCCTATTTGTGTCTTTATTTTTTCTTATGTTAGATTTTCATTGAGGAGAATTCTTCTCGCCTTATTGGTTGAGACTTTGAGTGTTTTGACCCTTTATTACCATATATTCTTATTTTTGTCTTTATCTTCTCCCTTTATCATCATATATTCCTATTTGTGTCTATTTTTTTGTTGTGCTAGATTTGATGTAAATTATCAAGTTCCTGACAATCATTTGCATCATGTTGACCTAAAGTTTAGCTCAATTTTCCTTATACTTTTTATTTCCTTTAACTTATTATCAAGCCTTATTTTTTGTATTCCTCCTTTGCATATCGTATTGTCTCGTGATTAATCTTTTTTTTCCTTTTTTTTTATCCTTTCTTAGTAGCTCGTTTCCCTCTATATCATGCTTCATACTTTGCAAGTGTTATATTTCCCCACTTGGAGAGCAGTCTTTTTATGTTTATAATCTCCTACTTCCCTAGTAATTTACTTCCACAATTCTTATTCTTATAATATTCAATCCTTATTTCTACATTCTTGATATTATTATATTTTTATTATTTAATGTGATCTTAACTTATGAAGATTACATGTTACTTGTATACTTACAATGCTCTTACCTTATGTTGCTCTTTGTGTGCATTTATGTTTATCGTGTATATATTATGTTTTCTTACATGTATGCTCCTTTTTTCATGATATAATTATACATATTTTACAATTAGTTACCACAACATATCTAACATTGATTCATGGGCATATATGATTCTTATCTAGATTTCATATTTTCGTATATCCCTAGTTTTGGGGCAATATTGAAGCATCATGCTTTCTAATATTTCTTTCATGCTTATCTCTTATTATTTTGCTACATTTTTTTCATGTGATGTTATTTAAACACTTCCTCTAGTTATTAAATTCTACATCATGAAGTCTTTATTTTTCTCACTTCCCCTAATTTTTTTCACCCTTCATATGCAACCATAGAGGGGGAATATTATATCATTGGTGTTCTTTCATGTTTATGGTTATAGTGGATCAATGGGTGTCCTAACTATATTTTAACATTTGGAGAATGATCTCAAAAAGATTGCAATTCTTTTATCTATAAACATTTTATAGAACGCACACTAGAATAAAAGATGTGATGTAGGATCTTGTTATGCCCTGCATACCCATCCCTACATTTTGTGAGAAAAATGTCAGGTCCCCTTTTTGTCTTTGTTTTGTTTTGTTTATTTTCCTTTTTGGGCCCTTGCCCTTGTAGTGTCTTTCCTTTGTCCTTCTGGTCTTCTCCAAGATCCGAACCCCGCAGTGTTGTCTCTCAGAAGCCAATGACTTTTGGACCTTCGGGACATGTCGACCATCCCCCCCCCCCCCTTTTTTGAGGGGATGATCTCTAGGTGTCCTGAGGTCTAAACTTTAGTGGCCAACTTGTTTCACAGAATGACCATTAGTAATTAATGCACTCCTTTAGGAATTATTTAAGGTTTTTTACCTTGTCATTTTACATTTACCACAAACTAATTACCTCCTAGAGAATTATCTATAGAGGGAAGAAAATAAAATTTTGAGCTAAGGTGTTTGAGCTAGAAGGTGTGGAGGTGTTTTCAAAGATCCTTTAGAGTGTTTTCGTAATAGAGTCAGACTGCTTTCATTTCCCCTTTCCAGCATTCCACGTTTTAGGTAGGCCTTTAGGATCCCTTGCTATGCGTTTCTCCTTTTTGTTCATTTGTTTGTTCATCTTGGTTTGTTTTCTTTTTGTTTATGCTTTTTTCCTTTTCTTTCGTATGTTTTTCATTATGTTCTTCCCATTTGGGCTTTTTGCGTTTTGGGTGTTCTTCCGCTTGTGTTGTCCTTGTCATACCTGATGTTTGGCACATTATTCCTGCTAGACCTAGTGCATCTCCTTGTTCCTTGGTAGTTGTTCTTCTCAAAGGGGAGACGTATGTCTTCTTTTTGTGTACATAGTCTGTAGATAGCTTCTTGTCGTCCTTCTCTATAATTTGTAAGTTTGGTAAATAGGGGTTCGTAGAGCGTTGCATATTCAAGTAAGTTGTTGTTCGAGTCTTGTAAATAATGGTGAGTTCTATAAATTTGAGGTTCTTTGCATGCTATTAATAGTCTAGGTTAGGTGTACATTGTTGGGTGGGTTGAGTTATTTCCCTCCTGTACTAGGAAGACCATGCATCTTAGTAGGTTGCTCTTAGTGCAAGTCCTATGGAGGTAACTCCTAGAGATGTCATTGCCCAAAATTCTTTATGAGGTCTGAAGACCATGTTCACCCAATAAACATTAATACCTTTCTAGTTGATGTGGCCTTCTTGTCAAGGCCATAAACCATGTCAATTTTAGAGGCCATCTCACTATCGGTTCATATGGTAATTTCTCTCTCCTCCATCATATACATCTTAATGGCAGAATTAATTACAAAATTCAAACATTTAAAATTTATCCCAAGTGGAATTCATGCCACTTGTGCTAGAACAACTATTGATTAATTGTCATTACTTACCTAAGTGGGTATATGCGTGTCAAGGTATGACAGCAAGGTCATTTGTCCTGTCCCTGACACTGTCATCCTTTTTAATCAGGCTCCGAGTATTTTGGTGACCCCGGGTGCATCCACCATAGTTCTCCAATTGAGTCATCATTTCTGGTCTTTTGGGGTGCAAAGGGGGTTTCATATGTTTTAGTATACATACATCAGAGATGATCCCTGGATATTTTTAAGAGTTAATAATTTCTATTTTCAGGATGGCAAGTAAGCACTCGCGCCCGAAACACCAGATCCCATAATTTCTGTTTATAAAATTCATGTACCGATGGTTGTCTAGGTTGTAGGTACAGGTTAAAGAAAGAAAGAAATGGCTTCAACATCAACACCTTTGGAGATTCCTGAAATCCCAAGCATTTCAACAGGAACTGCCAAAAATTCCAAGACAGAGAAGATATTAGAAAAGCCCACATTGACCTAGAAGTACAAGAAAGATAGGATAATTATGGGATACCGAATTGAATCTATGTTGAAAGAGGTCACAGATACAGATGTCGACACCTATGCTGAACTACAGGGCCTTATTCAAGCAATCCACTAATAGCGACGGGCCAATGACCCTACCTTAGTTAAATTAGTAACATCTGAAAGCATTCAAACAGTTGGTTCTCCCTACTCAATGCAAGCGTCAAAGCTTATAATGCTCCTGGCTAAATGTTACAATCCGACTAGTGGAGCAGTTGTGTTGGTCTCGCCCAACCCCCTTTGATTACCTGATGTCCATCATCTCTCTAGACCATGATGTCACCACCCAAGAGTGGTGCATTCCATTCTTTTTCAATGCAATGGGTTTCACCCAGGCCACCTCACTCAATTAGTATGAGGGAGCAGATGGTCTAGCCCAACGCCACCTCAATTCAGAATGGCTAAAAATCTTGTGCTGGGACTTCAAGAAGATGAGGATGGATATTCCTCGCTCTTACTTCAAGGAGCCCATCCAGTCTGAAATCATATTTTTGTGCAGGATTTTTGGAGAACCCCATGCTTGGGAGTTTACCCCTTGGATGTACTACTTTTTATATTATATGACCACCAATAAGGCACACTTTGACTGGGCTAGAATTATTGTCAAACATGTAGATTCCCAAATTAGGAGGGTCAGGGGAGGTCACAAGTTCTACATGACTTTGTACATCCTCTGGCCATTAGCCTGACAATATCCAGGAATCTGGGGATTAACCACAGTTGGCATCCTCGGGAACAGGACTACACAGCCCACCCCATGGGATCACATTCGGGTATCCAAATTTTTTGTACAATCATTCCTATTTCCCAAGAATTGTAGGGACAGGATCATTTTGTTATAATTCTGTAGGTAGATCTTGGAAGCACACCCTCTGATGGCCACTAAGAAGATCACCTCTGTCTCTTTCCCATTTGTGTGAAGAAAATACACTTGCTCCCTCACCGCGGCCCAGGAAGCAGAAAATGAGCTAAGCAGATTGAACTTAGTCAAATTTTCACTCAGTCGCAAGGATTATGATCCACATGGGTGACTAGAAAAGGTAATGCCTTAGGGAATAAATCCCCACCAAGACACTTGGAGGATTTTTGGGCAAACTGCCAAGATTATTTTAACGTTCAGAACTGGCAGAACTCTAGGATTTCAAAAGGAATAATGGAAAATCTTAATCTCTCAAAAATGCACAAAATTTTTCTAATAATGGGTTACTTGAGGACCCTGAGTATAAAGAAATAGGTATCGACAAGATGGACCTCCTGCTGGTAGATTCAGAAACTCTAGAAGTTTTGACTATTGAGGTTGTCTCGAGAATATTGATCTAGCGTAGCCACAAATATTTTGCGAAGGATTTCCCCAAGAGTGTTTGATTGTACAATCAATTTTTGGAAGCCTTGGGTTCTGGGGCGGCCAAAAAATCCAAAGCCCAAGGAAAAAAAAGGTTGGCGCTCCCCCTCAGGTTTTGGACCCCATTTTTTCCCCCCTGATGGAGTAGCTAGATGGAAAGTTGGAAAAGTCCAAGAAACTATGGGACTTAGTAAATTATGGGGTGACATTCAGTCTTGGAGCCACTCTGGTGGGTTCCTTTCCCCTAGCTAGAGAAACCCTCTCTCTATCCATATTACTCAGTATAATATGCAATGAAGAGGCTGAGGAGGCAATAGCGGTCACGACCATTGGGGCACCACTCCAAAAGAGGAAAAATTAGAAGGCAGAAAGGTCCCCAAAAAATAAAGGCCTGAACCTTGAATTTGCGAGCATGCCTAAGGTTCAATTTCTCTTCTCCTCCTCCTATGATAAAGTAAATCTTCCATAAGATCTCCCAGAGATATCACATATTATTATTGATGACTTCTTTCAGATCGGCGATCAAGAAGGATTATAGGGAGTGATAGATAAGGTGGTGGAGAAGATAGCGGGACAAGAAACTGAGGTCCCCACACAAGAAGAAGCAACACATGTCACAGAAAAGATGGCCCAAGAAAAAGAAGATGAATCTCAGCCAGAACAGGCCGAAGAAGAAACGACGATAGAAAAAGAGTAATAAAGTGAACGGTTCAAAGAGAAATTGTTGGAAGAAGAGGAAACTTGAACCCCAATAACAACCGTACCCTCTCATGTAGTGCTCCAAAACCCAACTGATGACCAAGGCCAATCACCACCACACAACATTTTGGCTGACGAGGTCCTCAATGCGCTTCAACAAGTAGATTTAAATGAGTTTCCTCTCCAGCCACCACCACCTAGCCCACTGAAAGAGAATATTCCAGGAGCTAGTGCGGAAAAATAAAAGGGGAGTACAGGTGAAGATCCCAGCAATAGAGATGGAAACACATCAAAAGGAGAACTTGACAAGAACCCTGGGGATACTTCAAGCTCAGGGATGGTAATGGGTGGGTCAGTAGGACCGTAGCAATGGATGGTAGAATTATGGAGAAGAAAGGCTCGAATGACATTAGTGGCCCCACTATCACTAGTTGAGATGTTGTTCGACAGCTAGATAGAAAAGAAGCCCAAAAGGCCTCATACCCTTCATAACACTCAAAGGGACCTGGATGGCAATGTGGTGGTAGTAATAGCGGCCCCACTGATAGGAAAAAAAGAATCAAAGGTTACTGTCGAAGAAAATGTCATGATAGAGGTTCCTCCAGGAAAAAAACCAAAAGGGAGAATTGGATCTCCTTAATGAGGCAAGCCAGGCTATCCACGCCCGGTAAGGGAAGCAATCCCAAAAGGTAAAGGAGATGAAATCTGCGAATGCAAATCTTCTTAGGCTCATGGCAGAATTAGCACACCCCTTTCCTTTGAAACACTAGGACCTTTGACGTCCCGAACACCACTTCCACAGGATGATGTTGACATGCTAAGGATAATGAAAAAGAAAGCATTGGTCACTAATGAGGGGACGACCCAGCAGCCCAGGGCAGTAAGAAGTTTCATGTTCAAATCTATCGTTGATTTCTTCCAGGTGTAGGACATGGTAAATCAATTGGAGGCCACCATTCCTTGGGGGAGGGAGAGATTGAAATGTATGGAGAATGGAGAGACATCCTGGGGGAGATTCTGAACCTTGGGGAAGACAATTTGGCAATGTGATGCAGGAGCATCCTGGGTGTAAGGGCAATCTTGCATCACCCAAAAATATGTGTTTTTCTATTCAATAAGGGCTATTTTGTACAAAGCTTCTATTTTTGGAAACTTACTATTTTTAGTAAGTTGGTCGTTTGAACTCAGAATGTTCTAATTTTCCAGGTGAAGGTTCATCTTAGTCATATAAGAATGTCAGTTGAATTTCATTGCCAGATCATCTGTATTGGCGAAGTTATCAAGGATTTACTATTGAGATTTTAGGGTGCAAAATCTTTGAGCTCAATTTTCAGGACCTTAGAGGCTCAGGATCGAGGTCGAACCCCCGGCTGACTTGCACTTTGCTAGTCAGGCACTGTAGATTGCGATCTCCCCTTTTTGGAAAGTGGTTATAATAGCCAAACGGAGCTACGGTTCAAAAGTTATGGCTTCCGGAAGTTGGGCTACCTAATCTCATGTTTTGTAAAGCCGACCCTTTTGTAATAAAAGTGAAAAATAATTAAATGCTAAGGGTAGTCGACCTTAATGGCTAGATTTATGGAACCTTCTCGGGCGGTGGAAATTGCCTATATAAAGAAGGCCCGTAGTGTTGTCTAGGGCAGTTCTGCGTAGGTCTGGGTAATAATTTGAGGCTTTGTCCTACAAAATATTGTAAGGGGAATGCCCATGTGGCTTTGCATATCGTAATTCTGAAAGTTTGTAATTCCACATTTGTGGAGATAATAAGAAGCCCATTTTCTGTTCTTGCAAATTGTTGTTGCTTCTTTGTTTTTGTTATGTGTTTGTGGCATTAAGGGGAGCACCCTTCAT
>MU224360.1:727092-771278 GCA_018584345.1 Thuja plicata
AGTGTTTAACATTTCAGATTTGACAGAGTATCATGAAGGAGGTGTTGAAGATGAGATCACAGCGGCACAGTGGAGTATTCCAGCAAGTAGTTCAGATACCAAGGAGATTGAAGACATATTGGACAGTTGTGTTGGTAGAAGCACAAGGAATAGCACATATGAAGAATATCTGGTCAAGTGGAGAGGATGACCTGTTGAAGATTTGTCATGGCTGACAAGGGAGGAGGTTAACCATCTTGGTTTTCCTCTGCACACCTGAGTCGTGACAGGGTCACTTCTCAAATTACCTTAGGTGTCTGATGCAGGAGCATCCTGGGTGTAAGAGCAATCTTGCATCACCCAAAAATATATATGTTTTTCTATTCAATAAGGGCTATTTTGTACAAAGATGCTATTTTGGGAAACTTACTATTTTTAGTAAGTTGGTCATTTGAACTCAGAATGTTCTAATTTTCCAGGTGAAGGATCATCTTAGTCATATAAGAATGCCAGTTGAATTTCATTGCCAGATCATCTGTATTGGCGAAGTTATCAAGGATTTACTGTTGAGATTTTAGGGTGCAAAATCTTTGAGCTCAATTTTCAGGACCTTAGAGGCTCTGGATCGAGGTCGAACCCCCGGCTAACTGGTGCTTTGCCAATCAGGCACTGTAGATCATGATCTCCCCTTTCTGGAAAGTGGTTATAATAGCCAAACGGAACTACGGTTCAAAAGTTATGGCTTCCGGAAGTTAGGCTACCTAATCTCATGTTTTGTAAAGCTGACCCTTTTGTAATAAAAGTGAAAAATAATTAAATGCTAAGGGTAGTCGGCCTTAATGGCTAGATTTCTGGAACCTTCTCAGGCGGTGGAAATTGCCTATATAAAGAAGGCCCGTAGTGTTGTCTAGGGCAGTTCTGGGTAGGTCTGGGTAATAATTCAAGGCTTTGTCCTACAGAATATTGTAAGGGGAATGCCCATGTGGCTTTGCATATTGTAATTCTGAAAGTTTGTAATTCCACATTTGTGGAGATAATAAGAATCCCATTTTCTATTCTTGCAAATTGTTGCTGCTTCTCTGTTTCTATTATGTGTTTGTGGCATTAAGGGGAGCACCCTTCATCACAATGAAAAGCATACTATGGGATCAGTCATATGGGTTCCTCAAAATCTACTACTCTAGACTTGCATTTAGGGTTAAAGTGGGCAAGCAACGGGTAAGGGTTTTGTAGCAACAACTTTTGGTGGTTTGAGCCCCGCTGGACCAATATGTTACATTTATCAAAGAGCTCACTTCAGCTAATCCACTCAGCCCTGGACTTATACCCCCATCGACACTATAATCATAAAATTTGATGAAATGGTCGAGGCTCAATTATGGCCCTACGAGGATTTCAACAGCACCATGATGGTGCAACTCTCCCAGATTATGCTTAAGTCTCATGACGCCACCAAGGTGGCTGCGAAATTGAAGGAGAAGGTTGTGGATGTCTTCAATCACATTGAGAGTTTGATCAACCATCGGGATTGTTTTAAGGAAGTGGAAGAGGAGGGAGGGTGTACTTTGGATTTTGGGAGCATATGAGAAATTCAAAGGTCAATGGAATTTCCTAGACTTTGGGAATCCCTTCTCCTATGAAAAGTTTAGGTAGGTAATCCTTTATTTGCACAAGCTCCCGGAACCCATAAATTTGGGTCCCTAATTTTGTATTCTTTGCAGTGATGAGAGTTGATAGTTTCTCCAGAACTGACCGATCACTGCCTAGGATTGGTTGTCAAACATGAGGTAGATCTTTGCATTTTGATAGGTCATTATGGGAAGAAAACTTTGTTGCAGATTTCTCACAGCTTCCAAGGTGTCATTCCAGCATTTAATATGTGGCGTATGGAATATCACTCAAGGACAAAGAACCATAGATGAATTAATGAGGGCTTATGGCCCAAGTCAATCAGGATGCACCATCATGTCTACAAGTACAGAGGCAATCTTCTCAATGGTAGCTCTCCTGGAACTTCTCTCCTCTTTCTTTCCTCTCTTGTCTTCTCAACTGATTGTATATAGTAGAATGATCATGATAACGCATGTAGTACCGGCTGTAAATATTGTAATTTAATGTAAGTAGCTTGTATAGGTTAAGTTTTCCATATAGATAAAGTGTCTATAAATAATAGGGTTGGCACCATTCCGAGGGTCAATGAATTGATGATTTTGTTGTCCACAAGCGATATTAAGTTTATTTAGTTGTTTTGTTCAAAGTTCTGAGTAGATTAATTCTCCCTTGGAGCCTCTAGTGTAATCACCACTGATGTTGGATTTATGAAATTAATGAAGGAATGAGAGGCACCGCTTGGCACTACGTTCTATGTTGTCTTTGATCCTGTAATTAACGAACTTATTTCATGTTTTATGCTTTCTTGCATCCTCTGCTCCATTTATTTAATGATTTGATGAAATACTTTACCTTTCTACTGGTATATATTTTATTGATGATCACATGTATGTTCAGTATCTGTTGTTAGTTTTCTCCTAGAGCTTTGTTGATGTTTATGGAAATATACATATCATGACTATAGATAGAAATTTATGCTAACCATGTTCCATATTTTGCACTTTTTTTGTTGGAAGTAAAGAACACTTGTAGGAAACCTGACATTCTCAAGTTCCTATAGATTGATGAGTCAAAACCATCTATCCCCTCAAACAAATAGTCATTTTCCAACTGAGCTAATCATGTGTCATCGTGACCCAACTGCTAGGTGCTTGGAGGCTAGGAGAGATTTCTCTCTGGTAAACCTCTTCAAGAAAATTTTGTTGTACCCAATGACAACTCTCCCCCTTTTGGAGAGGTCGTCACAAAGTCTCATCCATAGAAACTCGCGCTAGAAGAAGGGCATGAGCTCATCCTCATAGGAAAACTTTGACACCACACCTCCTAAGGGTTCCCCAAGTAGTATTTTTAGAGATAAAGATTTTCATAGGTTATGGTTGTTCTCTCCTTTTCACTTTGAGATAATACTTCGATCGACCCCTAATCCCTGAGACTTTGCCGAACTTGGACCTCCCATCCTAGGAAAAAGGACCTACCAGAAAAATAAATCCTTGAACCATTTTTTGGGGGTAATAGCTCCCGAGAGCACCCAAGTTTCCCAACCTACTCTAGCAATGAATACCACCCTGGTTATTCCCATGATTTCAATGGATGAGTACGTCAACAATATCAGGTCCCTGATGGGACAATTTCCTAACGCAGTCAATGATCTTCCTCTACATCTGGAGAAGATCTTCCCAAAGTATGAGCACCTAGGTCCATAGATCATGTAAGAGCATCTACTAGCATACAAGGATGCCATGAACATGCACCATATAAAAAAAAAAGATATCGTAAGTAGGATGTTCCCGCTATCCCTCAGGGAAAGTGAACTGAACTGGTACCTAAACTTGCCAGCCAACTCCATCAATAGCTGGCAGGACATGGAAGTGGAATTCCTAATGGTATTTCATGTCCATGTGGACCCATCTTGGTCTCATATCCATTTCATTTCTATCATGAAGGAACCCAATGATCCCCTAGCAACCTTTAACCATCGATTCCAGAGAGCCTTGAAATGATGCACGGGCCCCTTTATCCCATCTACCAAGGTAACCATCCAGACTTACCTCAACACCCTGGATCCATTTTTTACAACCCTCCTATGGAGAACAACCACTGCCAAGGAAAGGAACACCTTTGAAAAGGTTTACAATATTTCCCTAGATCTGTCCTTGAACCTAAGCAAAGCCCCTGGCGGTATTGGACAAGGTGTACTATACAGCATGCAACCTGGAGGAAATGCTTACTCAGGGTGTATGACCCTAATTTGGTAATGGGTGCCCCAACAATGAACTTGGCGACCCGGTATACTTATCCCACCCCCCATAAAAATCCTCCGGGGCTAGAATATGCATCATGGGCGCAACTGTAGCAGCTAACGCCTCAACCAACCGAAGTGCCCTTCTTCCAAAAACTCCCATCTGGAGGGTTATCTTCCACAACTTTGGGTGTTGCTAATTTTGTGCCCCCCAACCCCCCCCCCCCCCCCCCCCCACTCCATTCGCCACACTATGACATGACTACCCAACTGTTTACCGAGGTTGAATCCCTCCACCGATTGGTGTCCTCCCTCAACACAAACATGGGACAGCTGAAGATGGGACCCTTTATGTCCCATAACACCAACTCCTCTCAGAGAGGAAACATCTTTTTGGGACAATGGAGTTCCAATAGTTCTGGGCCCCAGAATCACTACAATAATAGCGGGAATGGAAATGCTTGGCCTAACCACCAGTAATGGAATACCACATTGAATAATGGGGGCATTCCTCCAAACCATCTTAATTCCCAAGGGGGTGCGGGTCCTAGCCCCACTGCACAACTCACCTTGTTCCACCCCTTGACATTGTGGTGTTAGCTGCATGATAATGGATCACATTCTGAGGTAAATTGCATCACATTGGAGATCATTCAAATCTCCCAGTCCAATAGGCAACAAAACATTGATTTCCCTCCCCTAGAATCCTCAGCTGAGCCCCATCACTTCACTTTTTCCCATGAGACCGTCTTCTTTGGAGAAAGTGAAGAGGATGAGGAAGAACTTGATTTACAGGGGTTCTTCAATGAATCCATCCCAGCCTTTGAAGCCAATGCTTTTACTGATCCCAGGACTCCTTACAACACATGAAGTCAATCTAGAAAAGGCCCCTTCACAACATCGAGTCCCTCAAACATTACAAATCTCCTGCTATATCCATTTGCAAATGTCAACCCGCCCCCTCTGAGAGGGCCTATCTATAATAACACACGGGATTTAGCGGGAAAAGGTCAATGGACTACAAAAGGAAAGTTTGACATCATGAAGGTGATGGAAAATACCACCACCACCATGACCTTAATGGAAATATTGCTCAGTTTCCCCAAGTAGCAGAATTCCCTCTTGCAATATTTGGAAAACCTGGAAGTCTGCAACCTCCCACCCAAGTCTATCACCTTCGACGATGCCAATGCGGCTGTATTCAGGGAAACACGGAGGACCCCCCTTTTCTACTCGGCCTTAAAATTTATGATAAAAACTTACACAAGTACCTTGTAGATTCTAGAGCTTCTAGCAATGTCATGCCTATGGCTATCTGTAAGAAGCCCAGATTAGTCCCCACACCATCCAAAGGTGTATTAGTCCAGTTAGACAAGAGTGTTGTTAAAATGGTGGGTGAGTTGAAAAATGTCCAAGTATAATTAGTACAGGATCCCCAGATATCCAGCATCATTGATATCCAAGTGGTAGATATCCCCAAAACATATGGGATGCTTCTAAGTCAGAATTGGTCTAAAGCCTTGAATAGATATATCTCAATAGACTTCTCCTACTTATATCTCCCCTAGAGAGGAGAAGTAAATTAAATTAAGGTAGTCAATCAAATCAAATTCAAGGTGTCAGTAATGAACTAGACTTTGGACTCAATCTTTGAGTCCATGATAATGCTATCCTTTACGTATTTCATGCTCATGGGCAGTTTCTCTAGAGCCTTCTCCATTTTGGACCTAACTATTGCTCTGGTAACCGTCATAGAAGGAAGTTCCATACTCCCGGGTGGTGACGATGCAAAAGCCTCAGAAATGTTTGAAAGTATGTTGTTCTGAAAACCTGCAAGGAAAGACGACCGTTAGAACGTATAGATAAATAAAAACTCCGGGGTCCAAAAATCTTACCACCGTGGCGCTCGCTTTCCCTAAAAATTTAGCTTAGTTCAAAAACCCTAGAAAGTATATATATTGCAAACTTAGAAATTTAACCAACATCCAGGTCCAGGGGTCTCATCACACTTAGTAAAGGCAAGATGTTGGTTGGGTGATGGAAAGAGACCAAGAGTTCAGGGAACTGACCGTTGGAAGGTGTGCACATAAAGTGAGCCATCAGACCCACATGGACACCACGTGGTTGTGCAATAAATGGAAGTTATGGTGACGGAGACGGAGTTAACTGTCTAAATGTGCGAAAAGAAAAGGCCACTTGGACAAATTTAAATGTGCGCATGGGACATAAATGAAGGACAGGCTAGATTAAGAAGGAGAGAGAAAACCACCTGGTTGAAACTGGCCAAAAGCCGAGTTTCAACCAGGCGATATTCTGCTCAGAGCGAGCTCGCAAATTAGGAACCAGAAATGAATATAGCAAGGCGAGCTCGACAAACTACCAAACACATATACACAGAATGTACAGTATATACAACAAAGCTAAAGGGTATATACATGCAAAATGAAAGGATACACAATAATATACACAAAATATACACAGAATGCAGACTGACTACTTACAAAACTAGAGAATGCACAAAACATTTACAAATTTTACAATATCTTACAGATTATATTTTATCTGCACAGAGGGCGGACAACCCTCTGGCAGAGCTGACACACCAACGGGCGGCGAACCAGAAAGAAATGCAAGGCAACACGAAAACCAGACAAAAACCAAAAAGTAGGAAAACAGAGAGGAAGGAAGGAACAAACCTGAAAATAGAGAAGGACAAGGAAAGGAGCTCGACTGCGAATGCTCTGCAATAGCTTCCACCATCAAACGATCACCACTTACCACCACAAACCACTCACAATTGCTTAGAATAGCTCGGGATGGTTCTCACTACATTCTCGGTAAATCACTGTAAAATCACTCTCAAATCGCTTAGATTGCTTAAGTGTTTTAATCATGATAATTGTGAAAATGACAGGTGATTTCTATTTATACCCACGGTAAAAGCAAGTTACCTTTCCTTCCGCAAACTCTGAATAGACAGACCTCCGGACTCCAGGCCCAGGGATTCTATGCAACATATCTTCTTACGAAAAGAAGGCATCGTGGGGAAAAATCTTGAAGTCCGGAGTCTGATTCTGACAAAGAATGACCAACTCTGGGACCGAGCCCTAGAGACATGAGAGACAAAGACAAAGACAAAAACAACACCATGGGGAAGAAAACCCTGGAGAAGGAAAAAAAAGAAAACAAAGAAAAAAGACAAGGCAAGAGCCAAAAGCAAAAAGAAAAAAAAAAGGGGGGACCCAACATTTTGCACACAAAATGTAGGGACGGAGATGCAGGGCATAACAAATGGAGACTATCTGGGATGAATATCTTAGTGCGTTCGAGAACTACAGAATCTCTGGTTAGCAAAACTGGAACAAATCGTTACTCGAAGTATCTTACTTGTAAGGCATGAAACATCTGAGAAAATATGGCCATACGAGATCCAATCCATGGTCCTTTCATCAGTGGTGAAGTGTGTGCTTTGGAAGGAAACTAAGCCGATGACCTATGGGAGAAGTAGAGAAGAGGCGATAAGTATATCAAACCCTGAAGTCATAATATTTGCTTGTTTCCCCCGGAGACTGGAGTTTTGCCCCATTTCCTTTTCTTGTTATCTTGTATGTTTCTGGGTGGGAGGGCAGTACTTCTTTCACCATCAAGCTTAAGCTTAGCTAGGTTTAATGGCAGTACTTCATTCACCTTTCCACCTATTTTTCTATGCTGAATGGGGAAGGAAAACTCTGGACCTGGAAAGAATCTTTTAAAACTTCAAACTTGGGTCAACCAACTTAGTGCAACCGATCTACCCTCGATGTGTCTGATTACTTGTCCCTTATTTTTATCTCACTGATTGCCAGACTTCTAGAAATAAGCCCTATGAAGATTGATCATAATGTACAACCAAAATTGTAAAATAACTCCAGAGACCAGACCGATTCCATCATGATAACAATAGATTCCTAAGTTCACCATGTTAAGGACAACATCCCAAAGACCAGATGTTATGCGGAGCATTCCAATCCTTACAAAAAGGGAGAACAAAATGCTAAAACTCAAAAAGGAGACAAGAAAAGCGAAAAATAACCAAGGAAAAAGGATAGTCCTGGAGGACAGCCAGCAAAACTATTTACAAGGCAAGATACCTCCCAACAAGGCACCTGGAAAGAAATATTTACAAGCCAGAAACTTTACATAAAATACAACTTTGGGAAAACCCACCTTATTCAAAATAATGTTTGAGAAACTGTCTATTAACGGGAAATGGGACAAGTTCTCCAGTCATGGTGTTAAGACGGTAGGTATTTTTCCCACAGATCTTTGAGATTGGGTATGGCCTGAGCTAGAGCTGTTGGAACTTGGTGTGCTTGCCTTTCTTCTCCTGAGCCTTGTCCCAGAGCAGGACCAAGTCTGAAATCTAAACGGCCTTGTATTGGGTTCTTTGGTCAAACCATCATTTTACCACTGCTTCATGATGCGTGAAATGTTCAAGGGCTGCATCTCGTTGTTCTTCCATCCGCACTAGGTTTAGAAGCTGAACCTTCACAATGTTATCCCGGTTGCTGAATTCTTACATAAACTACAAAATTGGGATCTGTAAGTTGATTGGAAACACTAGACCATAAACCAGATGAAATGGGGACGTTCCCAGGGTGGCCTTAATTCGAATGTGATATGCGCAGAGGGCAAATGTCATCTTTTGGTGTCAATCCTGGGGATTCTATTCTAGCAAGTGTTTGATCACTTCAACTAGATTTTTATTGGTAGATTCAGCAACACCGTTCCCCTGGGGGTAAGAATTGATGGAAAACTTCAGAGTGATCTTCCAATTGTAGGTCCACTCAAGTAATTGTGCCAAAGAAAATGTTAGACCATTGTCACATACTAAAGCAAAGGGCATTCCAAATCTTGTGACGATGTTTTCTTCCATAAATTTAATAACTACATCTGTCGTGTTATTTTTGCAAGGTATAGCTTTAGACCACCGAGTGCAGTAATCAAAAGCGGTCAGGATGTACCAGTGGTTGGCAGACAATTTGGGGTTGATTTCCCTAATGAAGTCAAATTCCCATTAGGTGAAGGGCCTAGCCTCGAAGACTGGTTGTAAAGGCATTTCCAGGTTACGCTCACGATATGCCACAGTCTGACAAATATGGCACCTTCAAACGT
The DNA here is from genome assembly GCA_018584345.1 of Thuja plicata. NCBI lineage: Eukaryota > Viridiplantae > Streptophyta > Pinopsida > Cupressales > Cupressaceae > Thuja > Thuja plicata. The sequence continues at coordinate 736,076 of MU224360.1, forward strand.
GAGTGTAGACGTCTTTGAATATGCAGGGCCAATAATATCCAGCCCAAAGGATTTGATGGGTGGTGGCGTCTGCTGAGCCATGCCCGGTCCCAAACTACTCGTGGAATTCTTTCATCATTTTTGTAGCTTGGTCCCTATCGATGCACCGAAGGTACACCCCCTCGTAGTTCCTATGGTAAAGCACGGAGTTTTTGATCATGAAGTGAGCGCTTTTCATCTGCAGGGCACGGTGTTTGTTGGGAGGTAATCCCTCTGAGCATCTATTGTTCAGTAATAGATATACCAAATCAGTATACCACAGGTCTCGAGTGATGGACTCCACCGTGTAAGTTTGGCATTCTATATCTGGACTCTCTTCTGCCATTGCTCGACTTAGTCCCTAGCCTTGGACTATTTTCATGGGTTGCATTTCTAAGTCATATTCCTGGAGGATAGCCATCCTGGGGTCCTGGATGAGCTGTATGCAAACGTTCTTCAATTCCCCCACCATTTTCACAGCAGTTTTATCCAGTTGAATCACCACACCGTTAGATGGGGTGGGTCAGAATCTGAGCTTCTGGCATATGGATAAGGGCACAATGTTGCCTGAAGCTCCAGAATCTACTAGGCAGTTGTGTATATTTTTTCCTTGGATATTCAGGCCTAGCAGGAAGGGAGGATCTTCATTATTTCCTTGGAAGAAAGCCACATTGGCGTCCTCAAAAGAGACCATCCTAGGCAGGCGACTGACAACTTCTGGGTTCCCCAAGAGCTTCAAAAGAGACTTCTTCTGCTCGGGAAAGTTTAGCAAAACCTCCATTAAGGTCATGGAGGTGGTGGTTTATTCCAATGCCTTTGTAATGGAAAACCTTCCTCCAAGGAATTGGTGGCTTACCTCGGCTAGGTCTTTTGCTTGGTTAGAGCTAGAACCTTTTGGAGGGACAGCCCGATCGGTTGTATTATCCCAGGAAGGAGTGTCCTTGGTAGGAGGTATTGGCGTGTAAATTGGCCCTTTACTAGTCTGGCTGCGAGTATTGTATAGAGGCCGCAAGTTGGTGAAGGCATAGGCCTCAAAGGTTGGAATTGATTCATCAAAGAATCCCTGTAATTCAGATTCTTCTTCATCTTCTCCAGAGGATCCGAAGAAGATGGTCTCACAGGTGAATACACTGTGAGCTATCTCTTGCATAGGAGGCTCTGGGGGAGTAGCATCATATTATTGTTGTCTGTCCAACTGGGAGATCATAATGACCTTCTCTAGTGTGGCACAGTTAACATCATTATGGGAGGCCATGTCATGCAATCTACACCAATTAGTCATGGGTTGGAAGTCTGCGACTGGTGTGAAATGTGAGGGTCTAGCACCACTCTGATTGGCATTTTGGTTGGGAGGCGGGACTCCGGTGTTTGTGTTATTGTTCCATTGCTGTTGATTGGCATGAGGCTCATTGTTGAAGTTTCTTCCCCTGGCATTGTTGTTTCATTGGCCGAAGAAAATATTCCCTCTCTGGGAATTGGAATTCTGAGGTGCATAGGACCCCGCCTTCAGCTGACCCATGTCTACAGTCAGGGTGGACGACATTCACCGGAGGGATTCAACCTTGACTGTCAACTGAGTGTTTGTGTTACAGTGTGACGGTTATTGTTGGTTCCCTAGGAAGGCAGTAGTATTCGCCAGAGTCAAGGGTGGCAATCCTCCAGCTGCGGACGACTAAAAGAAGGGCACTCTGGGTAGTTGTGTTTGTTGTTGTTGTTTCTACTGTGGCTTTTTCCACAGAAAAGATTCAAGACCCAATATTGCTTAAGTTTGAGATGGGTAAACGTACCGGGATTGCTGGTCTATCGGCGATGGCAGGGGATTCATTGCCATCACGGGGGCACCTATTTTCAGATTGGGATTATACCCCCCGACATATGTTGTTCCACTGGGGATCATGTTGAAGGGCGTGCTCTGCCCAATCCCGCTCAAGGATTTGTTGAGACCACGAGATAATTATAAGGCTAGGTTGTAAACCTTTGCCAAAGTATCCCGGTCACATGCGGCGGTTGTTCTCCAGAGGAGAGTGGCAACAAAGGGGTTCATCGCATTGAGATAGGTTTGTATGGTTACTTCTGGGGATAGAATGAAAGGGCCCATGCACCGCTTCAAGGTGCGCTGGAACCGATGATTGAATGTTGCAAGGGGTTCATTGGGTTCCTTTCTGATGGAGACGAATTGGCTGTGGGACCAAGCTAGGTCCATGTGTATGTGAAAGGCAGCCAAGAAGGCGTCCTCCATGTCCTGCCAGTTGTTGATGGAGTTGGCAGGAAGCTTTAGGTACCAGTTCATCTCACCCTATCCTAGGGACAGGGGAAACATCTGGGTCACAACATCTTCATGTTGGATCCAGTGTCGGTTCATGGCATCCTTGTATGCTTGTAAGTGTTCTTCTATGGTTCATGAGCCTAGCTGCTCATATCTGGGGCAAATCTTCTCCAGGTGTGAGGGTAAGTCATTGATAGCGCCCGAAAAAGTTCCCATAGGGGACCTAGTATTTTCAAAATATGTAGCCATTAGGGGATTTGAGACTTGAGCAAGTTGAATGTTAATCCCTAGGATTATCTAAGATGTTTGGATATTCTGGGGTGTATTAGATCCCCAGACGATAGTGGCTGGTGTGGTTTTCAGGGTCTATTTCTTTCAAGCAGGAGGCTTGAGTTCAACAAACCTTCCAGGGTTTGGGCCTGACCTAAGGATTCTCTCAAATTTCACTGGGAGAAAGACCCAATCCCACTGAAGGTTTGATTCTTAAAAATATGGCTTGGGGAACCCTTGGGAGGTGTAAAATTAGAATCTCGAGAGGGGGACGAGTTTATGCCATCTTTCTAGTGCTAGTTTCTGTTGACGGGACTTTGATGACCGGGTTCGCCAGTAGATGTAAGTTGTCACCGGGTACCGGGGTACCGGCCAACTTCGCCTGCAAAGGTTATCTGGGGAAATGAGATTCCCTAGGCCTCCAAGCACCTAAGGGTTGGGTCTCGACAATGCAGGGCTCAGTTGGGAGATGTGACTATTTTCAAGGGGGATAGCTAGTTTCTTCAACTCGTTCTCTCCAGGGGATTCAGGAAGATGAGGTTTCTCCAAGCATTTTATACTTAGCAAATAAATTAAAAAAGATCCTGCAAGGTTAGAAGTATTTCATCTACCTATAGTTATGTTTAAACATTCAATACATCAATAATGATTTGATATATACTACACTAAATACCAAAGAAATACACAACCATCAGTTCATATTTGATCAGTAGCGAGGAAAAGGAGGTCGTTAATCTACTTGAAGTATCAAAGCAGAAGACATGAAGAATATTAAACATAAAATACCATTAACTTAGAAGACAAACTGGCAACAATGTCATTGCAAGAACTCTCTTCTTCATTAACATTCCTTCGAATGAGCACTGGTGCATGGTACAATGGTGGTTCCAAGGGAGCATCTAACTATTGAAAGCTTAAAGACCAAGGAGCATTGAGCTCTGCAACTAAAATGAAAAATACGGCTTCTCTATTACTATGGACTACAAAATCATCAATTTTTCCAACCCTTGGAATGGGGCCGGACTTACTATTTATACATATTTACATTTAACCCTAACCATAACTTGTGTTACACTGTATAATAGAATATATTATCCGGTAGCTAGTACTACCTGCACCACTCTACAAAAGGCCTAGAGATGGAATAGGCCTGACATGTTAGAAGAATAAGACAAGAAGATGGAGTGGAAGAATCGGCCTCGAGAAGAGAGCTATGAAAGAGAAGGAAGAAATCCAATCCCCTAAGGATCGAGGCTACATGCCTCATAAATGGAAAATGTGGTGCCCTATCTCCAATGTGCCAAGTGTATATCTGAAGTGGCGCCTCGAGAAGAACATTTTTCAGAAAGCCCATTGTTGATTTGACGTGCCTTGATGTAGCTATCTGGCCTCTGAAAACCTTCGACAACCTTTATTAACTTCTTGAAAGTGATCGGTCGGCCTTGGGGACCAGGACACAGATCACTGAAAGAATACAAAAATGTCTGATCTGGGACTCCGGGATCTGAGAACTTATGTTCCAAAAGAATAAAGAATACACAAATACTTAGGTTTTCTCCGGCCCCCGGAGAACCTTTAATTGCTGCTTATTATTGTTGAAGGTCTGGAGAAGATGGGAGATTCCATCTTCATTGACCTCTTTAAGGCCAACCTGCTGGTACTTAGCCACCTCAATCTGTTCCCCCAAGTTTGGAACATTTTCTTTAAACTCATCGGCCATTTTTGCCGCATCGTGACCACTAAGTACCATACAAGTTATTCTTGTCATTTGGGTGTCGTCTACTCCCTTCGGTGATTGATACCTTGATTCCATCAGCTCATCGAACTTCCCCAGGATGTATTCCTCTGGTGTGCAAGTATCAGTGCTGAATGGGTCAGCTCCAGAGAATTTTGTAACAAAATATTTATACAAATTAAAAGAAAATTGTATTGTATTGATTTTATCCCATAGAGTCCCCACCAGTTGCTTGATTACCCCCAATGTGAGGTCAAGTCTGGAGTGTTGGGTCCTCACAAAATCAAATGACTCCTCCCCCAAAATTCTAGACTCAGAAATGACCTCCTCCCCAAGGCCGAGGAGTTCTTCAAATTCTACTTTCCACGCTTCATAATTTTCAATGTCACCCTCCCATATGTTGACAATAGTTTTGGCTTGATGCAGGATGTGCCGGGCCGCATATAAATCTGGGAGGGTAGACACCAGGAAACGCCAGATGTTTCCTAATTGCAGTGTGACCCATTCATCGACTGCCTAGGCTTTCTTCTTCATCACCCACAATGAATCTATGTCACTTTGCGATAGTGGAGCATCGGATGTGGAGGCCTCTGGAGGAATAGTAGTGATAGGTTGGGCTAGCTCAGTCAACAACCCCATGAGGTTTGTAGTTTTCTCTTTTTCTGCCTTGAGCCTTTGGGCCTCCTTTTCATAACGGGCCTCTACTGCCTTGGCCGCTTCTTTCAACAGGTCTACCTCACCCTATTTTCCCCTCTTCCCCAATGATATCTCTGTGATATTGTAATCTTCGGCCTTGGCGATTGCTTCATCAGCATCTGGGGGAGGTGTTGCTACCACTGCAACTATTTCTCCGCCCAACCCGATTCAAAGAGTATGAACCGTCCGGGCTTTCTTGGCTTTTGGTGGGTCCTAGGCATGAGCCATCATCTCGGCCAAGGAGAGATGAGCCCTGGGAGTCGGCGGGGCCTTCCTTTTTTTGGTTTCTAATAACCACTATGGCAGCAAGGGTGGCTTTTTAACCAAATTTTGTTCATTGGGTTCTTCCCCAATATCTTACTGTTGTTCTTCTTCAGTGGTATGGGTTTTTCCCGGCCCCTTCCCTGCATCTTTTGATTCTTCAGCAATATTTTCCCCGGCGACATTTGTTTCTTCTGCCTTGTCATCTGTATTTTTGGCCATGTCTAGGTCTTCGGCGGCCACCCCTGGGGTTTCTTTCTCTTGTTGTTCCTCTTGTTCCTCAGCCTCTTTTGCTGGGATTTCCTCTTCCATTGGTACATCTCTTGGCAATAGGGTAGGTATCAGGCCAATATTTAGCGTTTGAACCGCAGTGATTACCTGCCCAAAAGTCATTCTGGGGAGTGGTACTTGGAACGCGACGACTGAGATTACGGTTGCTCCCGTAGGTCTAGCTCCCTCAGTGGATGCCATTTTTTCACTTTTCTTATGTTGGTCCACCCCCGTGTTTTGTATCTTTGGGACCTCAGAGGCGATCTCTGGCTCTATTTCTTTCTCTTCCTCCATCTGTTCTTCCTGCTCCTGTGCAGGTTCTTGTTCCAAGGCTTCTTCTTATGCCAGGACTTCAGCCTCTGTTTGCTCGATGTCCCCCTATAGATTCCTGAACTCGTCGGTTGCAAAAATATCATCAAATTCCTCCTGCGGGGGAGGATTGACCGGGACATCAGCAAGCTCTGGTTCCCTCTTCAATTTTGGGGAGTCAGAGGAAAGGATCTCTACTTGTGGAATTTGGGGTATCCCCAGCTCCAACTCTGCCTTGGGCTTTTGGTTAAGCCTATTCTTTCTTCTAGTGACTAAGGGTGGCCCTGTATCCCTTAGTACTGCTTGTCCTTATGGGCCTACGCCCGTCGCCTTAACCATCAAGGCCGCCAGTGAAGGAGAGGAGGGAGGATAAATTAGTCTGGTCATTGACACCCGACTAGCCAGTAGTGTGATTAACTTCTCCCTCATTTGTTGAAGGTTGCCACTGATTGATTTATTTTCTCCTTTATGGAGATTTCTTGCATAGTTAAAGTTTCCATTATTCCTTTCCTTTATCTCCTCCTTGTGAAGAAGTACCGGCCCCCGGGGTTAACTTTGGTATCGGCTAGGCAGCCCAGCGGACACTTCCAGGGCACACCATTTTAAAATAGGCATGGTTGCATTTGACCACATTGAAAGTGAACTCTTCAATAGTGGGCCCCTCCTGGGCATCCCAGTTCACTGGTGGGAGGGCCAACTTATCTATCCCCTTTGCTTTGTACTGGGAAACAACTGTGGAGCTGGCGTCTAAGAAGTCCTCTGGAAATCTTTGGAGCTTCAATCTTTCCATCATCCCAGTGGTCATCCTAACTTAGTGTCGGCCCCGGACTTCCACGTCATCCTGGAAATCTTCCTAGAAGTCCTCCATGTGGTAATGATGGGGCTCTAATGCCGGGAGAAGTGTCGTCGCAATCTTGCCGTGCGGATCAAAATGTTTTCGCGCCAAGTAGAATTCCACCAAGTTATAGCTTTTTAGCTCATTATCTTCTTCTTTGGCGGTGACCAGACTGCATGAATAATTCTCACAAGTTATTGGGAATGGGATGTTTGTCACCTTCTTCAGGCTGAAAAAGGCGTGCAACTCTAGGATTTGCCTACAATACTCTAGGAGAATTATCTTGTCCCCATAATGTTTGGGTAATAATTAGGGTTTCCCAGAGAAGCCGGTTACCCTTATGTAGGTGTGTTGTTGAAATTGTATATAGTAATGGCCGTAACTTAGGAAAAAATTCATCGCCTCTGTGGATAGGCGGTATCCTACATCCCAGACGGGTGTGATTAGGTTGTAGTAAACGAAGGTGTCGTTTACCCGATAAAAATTGGGGAAACTGGCCTCCCATTGAATTTGTGGGAAACAGTCCCACAGAGCCTTCTGAACCAGGCTGATCCTGAGTATGCCCTCTATGAGTAACCCATTAGTGTGGGGTCGTTGTTGTGCCAGGGCCCAGAGACCATAGGAAGTCATATAAAATTTCTTCTTCTGGGGTATTTGAAGAAACTGGGAATCCACATTGTTTGAAATTATGGCAGCCATGTAGAAATACTCTCCGCCCGTGCTGATACCAAGTAGGAAGTAATACATCTATCCAGAGAATTCTCAGGCATGTGGTTGCCCATAGACCTGGCATAATTCTATCATCCCCATCTGGATGCTTTCTTTGAATTCAGACCGGGGGATCTCTAGTTTCATCCTCTTGGGGTCCCTCTTTGGGACCTTGAGCCAATGATTGTTCATATATATATGGGCCGCTTCCTCCAACTGCTTAAACTGTGTCAAGGCATCTGATCGGGTGACCACAGCTGGTTTGTCAAATTGAGGGATTCTCAAGCCCCTCTAGAAGGTATCGGGGTCGAGGCACACCATGAGAGTGGGATACCCAGTTGGCTCCAGGGCTGTGAGCATAATAGCCCAGACGGATGTATTGTAGTGAGCTGCAAGTGTAAGAATAAGCTCCCGTGACTGCACCGAGCATGGGAAACAAGCTGCCTTGAGAATTCTATAATTTCCAATTTTAATGGCCAATGGATCTCCAGCCTATCGCTGAATGTAAATCATTTTTACTAAGGCCTGCATCTCGGGCCATGTCCTGACACTGGTGTCGGTAATGAACTAGACTTTGGACTCAATCTTTGAGCCCATGATAATGTTGTCCTTTATGTATTTCATGCTCATGGGTAATTTCTCCAGAGCCTTCTCCATTTTGGACCTAACTTTTGCTCTGGTAACTGCCGTAGAAGGAAGTTTCAAACTCCCGGGCAGTGAGGATGCGAAAGCCTCAAACATGTTTGAAAGTATGTTGTTCCAGAAACCTGCAAGGAAAGATGACCGTCAGAATGTATAGATAAATAAAAACTCTGGGGTCCAGAGATCTTACCACCGTGGTGCTCGCTTTCCCTGAAAAGTTAGCTTAGTTCAAAAACCCTGGAAAGTATATATATATTGCAAACTTAGAAATTTAACCAACATCCGGGTCCGGGGGTCTCATCACTCTTAGTAAAGGAAAGACATGGGTTGGGTGATGGCGAGAGACCCAAAGTCTGAGGAACTAATTGTTGGAAGGTGTGTGCAAAAAGTGAGCCATCAGACCCACGTGGTTGTGCAATAAATGGAAGTTATGCTGACGGCGGCGGAGTTAACTGTCTAAAATGCACGAAAAGCAAAGGCCACTTAGAAAAATTTAAATGCGTGCATGGGACATAAATAAAGGACAGGCTAGATTATGGAGGAGAGAAAAAACCACCTGGTTGAAACCGGTTGAGAGCTGAGTTTCAACCAGGCGATATTCTGCTCAGAGTGAGCTCACAAATCAAGAACCAGAAATGAATATAGCAAGGCAAGATCGATAGACTACCAAACACATATACACAGAATGTACAGTATATATAATGGAGCCGAAGGGTATATACATGTAGAATGGAAGGATACACAACAATATACACAAAATATACACAGAACATAGACCGACTACTTACAAAACCAGAGAATGCACAAAACATTTACAACTTTTACAATATCTTACAGACTATATTACATCTACACAGAGGGCGGACAACCCTCTGGCAAAGCTGACCCACCAACGGGCAGCGAATTGGTAAGAAACACAACGCAACATGAAAACCAAACAAAAACCAAAAAGCAAGAAAACAGAGAGGAAGGAAGGCACCAACCTAAAAATGGAGAAGGGAAAGGAAAGGAACTCGACTGTGAACGCTTTGCAACAGCTTCCACCGTCAAACAATCACCACTTACCACCACAAACCACTCACAATTTCTCATAATAGCTCAGGATGGTTCACACTGAATTCTAGCTAAATCGTTGTAAAATTTCTCTTAAATCGCTTAGATTGCTTAAGTGTTTTAATCGCGGTAATTGTGAAAATGACAGGTGATTTCTATTTATACCCGCGGTAAAAGAAAGTTACCTTTCCTTCTGCAAACTCTGGACAGACAGACCTCTGGACTCTGGACCCAAGGATTCCATGCAACATATCTTCTTAGGAAAAGAAGGCATCATGGGGAAGAATCCTAGAGTCCGGAGTCCGGTTCTGACAAAGAATGACCAACTCCAGGACCGGGCCCCAGAAACACAAGAGACAAAGATAAAGACAAAAACAACACCGCAAGGAAGAAAACCCCTAAGAAGGAAAACAAAGAAAACAAAGGAAAAAGACAAGGCAAGAGCCAAAAGAAAAAAGAAAAAAAAAGGGGGGGACCCAACATTTTGCACACAAAATATAGGGACAGGGATGCAGGGCATAACAAATGGTGACTATCTGGGATGAATGCCTTAGCGCATTCGAGAACTACAGAATCTCTAGTTAGCAAAACTGGAACAAATCATTACTTGAAGTATCTTACTTGTAAGGCATGAAACGTCTGAGAAAATCCGGCCATATGAGATCCAATCCATGGTCCTTTCATCAGTGGTGAAGTGTGTTCTTTGGAAGGAAACTAATCCGATGACCTCTGGGAGAATTAGAGAAGAGACACTAAGTATATCAAACCCTGAAGTCACCAAATTTGCTTGTTTCCCCCGGAGACCAGAGTTTTGCCCCATTTCCTTTTTTTTATCTTGTATGTTTCTGGGTGGGAGGGCGATACTTCTTTCACCATCAAGCTTAAGTTTAGCTAGGTTTAATGGTGGTACTTCTTTCACCTTTCCACCTATTTTTATATGTTGAATGGGGAAGGAAAACTCTGTACCTGAAAAGAATCTTTTAAAATTTCAAACTTGGGTCAACCAACTTAGTGCAATCGATCTACCCTCGATGTGTCCGATTATTTGTCCCTTATTTTTATCTCACTGATTGCTAGACTTTCAAAAAAAACCCTATGAAGATTGCTCATAATGTACTACCAAACTTGTAAAATAACTCTAGAGACCAGACCGATTCTACCATGCTAACAATAGATTCCTAAGTTCACCATGTTAAGGAAAACATCCCGGAGACCAGATGTTATGTGGAGCATTCCAATCCTTAAAAAAAGGGAGAACAAAACACCGAAACCCAAAAAAGAGACAAGAAAAGAGAAAAACAACCAAGGACAAAGGACAGTCTCGGAGGGTGGCTAGAAAAACTATTTACAAGGCAAGATACCTCCCAACAAGGCACCTAGAAAGAAATATTTACAAGCCAGAAAATTTACATAAAATACAACTTCAGGCAAACCCACCTTATTCGAAATAATGTTTGAGAAATTGTCCATTGACGGGCAATGGGACAGGTTCTCCAGTCATGGTGTTAAGACGGTAGGTATTTGCCCTGTAGATCTCTGAGATTAGGTATGGCCCGAGCCAGAGCCGTTGGAACTTGGTGTGCTTGCCTTTCTTCTCCCGGGCCTTGTTCCACAGCAGGACCAAGTCTAAAATCTGAAAGGCCTTGTATTGGGCTCTTCGGTCAAACCATCGTTTTACCACTACTTGATGACACACTAAATGTTCAAGGGATGTGTCTCATTGTTCTTCCATCTGCACCAAGTTTAGAAGCTGAAACTCCACGATGTTATCCATGTTGTTGAATTCCTTCATAAACTGTAAAACTGGGATCTGTAAGATGATTGGGAACACTGGGTTCTGACCATAAACCAAATGAAATGGGGACATTCCCAGGGTGGCCTTAATTCAAATGTGATCCACCTAGAGGGTGAATCTCAGCTTTTGGTGCCAATCCCAGGGATTCTGTTCTAGTAGGTGTTTGATCACTTCAAGTAGATTTTTATTGGTAGATTCAGCAACACCCTTCCCCTGGGGGTAATAATTGCTAGAAAACTTCAGAGTGATCTTCTAATTGTAGGTCCACTCAAGTAATTGTGCCGAAGAAAATGCCGGACCATTGTCACATACTAAAGCAAAGGGCATTCCAAATCTTGTGATGATGTTTTCTTTCAAGAATTTAATAACTACATCTGCCGTGTTATTTTTGCAAGGTGTAGCTTCAGACCACCAGGTGCAGTAATCAGTAGTAGTCAAGATGTACTGGTGGTTAGCAGACGAGTTGGGTTTGATTTCCCCGATGAAGTCAAATGTCCATTGGGCGTAGGGCCTAGCCTCAAAGACTGGTAGTAAAGGCATTGCCAGGTTATGCTCATGATGTGTCGCGGTCTGACAAATATGGCACCTTCAGACGTGAGTGTAGATGTCTTTGAATATGCAAGGCCAATAATATCTGGCCTCAAGGATTTAATGGGTAGCGTCATCGGTTGAGCCATGCCTGGTCCCAAACTTCCCATGGAATTCTTTGATCATTTTTGCAGCTTGGTCCCTATCGATGCACTCAAGGTACACCCCCTCGTAGTTCCTATGATAAAGCATAGAGTTTTTGATCATGAAGTGAGTGATTTTCATCCACAGGGTGTAGCATTTGTTGGTAGGTAATCCCTCTGGGCATCTGTTTTTCAGCAATAGATATACTAGATCGGTATACCACGGGTCTTGAGTGATGGACCCCACCGAGTAAGTTTGGCATTCTATATGGGGAGTCTCTTTTGCCATCACTTGACTTAGTCCCTAGCCTCACACTATTTTCATGGGTTGCATTTCTAAGTCATATTCCTGGAGGATGGCCATCCATTTCCCCCGTCTTTCACCCAATTCACTCTGCATCAGCAGGGATTTCACAGCCTGGTCCAGGATGATAGCATGCACTTTGCTCTAGAGAATGTAATGCCAAAATTTCTTCATGGCATGCACAAGAGCAAAGCCCTGCTTTTCTATCGATGAATACCAGACTTTGGCATTCTTGAAAGGGGAGCTCATGAAAGCGATGGGTCATTCTTCCCCTTCAACCTTTTGGGTCAACAATGCTGTGGCAGAATGCGGCGAAGCAAAGGAATAAATGTAAAATGGGAGGGAATAGTCCAGACTAGCCAGGACAGGTGCCTCCATTATCATTTGTTTGATCTGGGTGAATGCCTGCTTTTCTTCTTGACTCCACTCAATCTTGGTATCTTTCTTCATCATTTCATTGAGTGGTTTAATTATCTCGACAAAATCAATGATGAACCGCCAGACAAAGTTGATCTTTCCAAAGAAAGGCTGCATCTATTCCTTGCTGCCGAGCATCTGTAGGTTTAGAAATGCTTCAACTCTCTCAGGGTCAATGGATATACCCTTCTTGGAGACAATATGCCTGAGAAACTTCCCTTTGGTGACCCCGAATATGCACTTCTTGGAGTTGAGGGATATTCCATACTGCCAACATCTCTCATAGATCTGGGCGAGGTGGGCGGCATGGTCACACCTGTCTTGGGAAAAGACGGTCAAATCATCCATGTAGATGATTATGCACTGATTCACAAGGCCTTTGAATGCAATGTCCATAGCCTTTTGAAATGTTGCCCCTGCGTTAATCAGGTCAAAGGGCATTCTCCTGTATGCAAATGTTCCCATTGGTAGTGAACGTTGTTTTCTCTCTATCCTCATACTTAACCATAACTTGGTTATATCTAGAGTACCCGTCCAAGAAAGACATCATTTGGGATCCATTTACTATTTGCAACACCTCATCCAACAAGGGGAGAGGGTGATTATCCTTCTTGGAGGCTCTATTCAAATTGCAGAAATCCATGCAAAGGCGAATTTCACCACTTTACTTCCTAACAGGGACTAGCTTAGCGACCCACGTAGTATGCCGGATTGGAAATATTATCCAAGCTAAGAGCAACTTCTCCACCTCTTGATGAATCAGAGGCTCGATCAGTGGGTTGACTGGTCTTTGCTTTTACCGAAAAGGCTTAGCATCAGGTTTCAAGGGGATGTTATGAGTCATAATGGATGTGTCGTATGTTTTCAAATCCTCATATCCCCATGCAATTACGTCTATATATTCTCAAAGAATCGCGAGAATCTTCTCCTTCTCCTCAGGGGAGCAGGAGGTGCCAATGTGTATCATCTTTTCTTCACCGAGTTGGCCGATGTTTACTTTCTCAAATTTTCCTCCCTCAGAGGAGGATGACATCTTCTCCCAGCCCCGAGGGTCCGAGTCAAAGATATGTTCAAGCATGACCATCCCCTTAGGGATGGTGTTAGTGGGCAGGTCCATGATCCCATCATTTTTGTCACCCTGTCCAGTATCGTCAAGGTCTCGTTCCTCCACTATCTGGTCCTCGAAGACACCAACATTGGCCATGAAGGTCAAGATATGTTGATCGTCCTCAAAAACCTGAAAGTGGGTGACATTATCTGGGATGGACGGGGTGGGCATCATCTCAAATGAAAATCTCCAGAGTTGCGAGCCAGCCATGGGCTCAAGTGTGCTAGCGGAAACAGTGAGGGCATTCGAGACATAATTTCATCACTGGGGAATAAGATCAATGCCAAAGGCATCAAAATCTTCAATAAGGCTCCAAGCCTGATTGCGGTATGTGGCCAGTCTCTTGTCATGACATGTATATTGACTCCAGACCTATTTGACAATCAAATCTGAATCACCCAGAGCCTGGAGACGGGTAATTCATTTCCTTAATGCAAATAAGAGTATAAGGACCAAAGCCTCGTACTCCGTAACATTGTTGGTGCAGTTCAACTGCAGTCTGTAGGATGCGAGGAAGGATTTTTCTTGTGGGTTGATTAATTCCACTCCGGCCCCATAGCCCTGTTTAGACCGAGACCCATCAAACTTAAGGGTCCATAGATTGTTACTTGTAGTCTGGAGCTGAGGAGAGGGAGTAGGCTTTGGATTGCTTTTGGGAGACTTGGGAGGAGTTTCCTCCTACACTTTTGGCGCATGGGTGAGGCGTACCTCTAGAGGGGTTTAAATTTGAGATCCCCAGTGAGATGGCACCAAAGAAGTGCCTCCAGTAGGAATACTGGGCTCCGAGGAGTCAACTGTGTGTTCTTTATTTTAGAAGGCGTCGATATGTCGGGTAGCAACAAAAAGGCAAAGTTCACACTCTAGCTCTGAATGTTTCTGATAGTGTACACGGCACCAAGTACCAGACAAGAGTGTAGTGGGGGTCGCTGTGGCACCCTGAGAGTCAACCTCAACCCTCAACCTTTCTTCTAGGTCTTGAGTTCTCTGAAGAACTATGGGATCATCCCCGCGGGTGAAATCAAATGTTAAGATTTCAAAGGGTCGGTACACCACGAGGGAAGTCTCAGAGAAGAAGACCTCACTAACCCTCCCAACTTTGATAAGGGCTTGCTTCATTAGGGGTTCACTTTCAACCTAGATCTTGTTTGATTCTCCTTCCCAGGGGAACCATAAGTGGGAGAAGTCGGTCGAAAAGTATCCATTCAAGGACTTAGACCAATTTTGACTTAATAGCATCCCATTAGTCTCTAGGATGTCCACCACTTGGATGTCTATTATGCTGGCTATCCTGGGGTCCTGGATGAGCTGTATTCGGACGTTCTTCAATTCCCCCACCATTTTCATGTTAGTTTTATCCAGTTGAATCACTACGCCGTTAGATGGGGTGGGTCAAAATCTGAGCTTCTGGCATATGGATAAGGGCATGATGGTTCCTGAAGCTCCAGAGTCTACTAGGTAGTTGTGTATATTTTTTCCTTGGATATTCAAGCCTAGTAGGAAGGGAGGATCTTCAATATTTCCCTGAAAGATAGCCGCGTTGGTGTCCTCAAAAGAGACTGTCTTGGGCGGGCGACTGACAACTTTCAGGTTCCCCAAGAGCTTCAGAAGAGACTTCAACTGCTCGGGATAGTTTAGCAAAACCTCCATCAAGGTCATGGAGGTGGTGGTTTATTCCAATGCCTTTGTAATGTCAAACCTTCCTCCAGGGAATTGGCAGCTTCCCTTGGCCAGGTCTTTTGCTTGGTTAGAGCTAGAACCTTTTGGAGGAACAGCCTGATCGATTGTATTATCCCGAGGAGTGTCCTTGGTAAGAGGTATTGGCATATAAACTGGTCCTTTACCAGCCTGGCTCCGAGTATTGTATGGAGGCGACGGGTTGGTGAAGGGATTGGCCTCAAAGGCCGGAATTGATTCATCAAAGAATCTCTGTAATTCAGATTCTTCTTCATCTTCTCTGGAGGATCCTAAGAAGATGGTCTCACAGGTGAATGCACTGTGAGTTGTCTCTTGCACAAGAGGCTCTGGGGGAGTAGCATCATGCGATTGTTGTATGTCCAGCTGGGAGACCATAATGACCTTCTCCAGCGTGGCACAGTTAACCCCATTGTGGGAGCCTGTGTCGTGCAATCTACACCAATTGGTCATGGGCTGGAAGTCTGCAACTGGTGTGAAATGTGAGGGTCCAGCACCACTCTGATTGGCATTTTGGCTTAGAGGTGGGCCTCCGGTGTTCGTGTTATTTTTCCATTGTTGTTGATTGCGTCGAGGCCCATTGTTGAAGTTTCTTCCCCCGGCATTGTTGTTTCGTTGGCCATAAAAAATATTCCCTCTCTGGGAATTGGAATTCTGAGGTGCATAGGACCCCGCCTTCAACTGACCCATGTCCACAGTTAGGGTGGACAACATTCGTCGGAGGGATTCAACCTCGACGGTCAACTGAGTGTTTGCATCACAATGTGATGGTTATTGTTGGTTCCCTGGGAAGGCATCAGTATTCACCAGAGTCGAGGGCGGCAATCCTCCAGCTACAGACGAATGAAAGAAGGGCACTCTGGGTGGTTGTGTTTTTTGTTGTTGTGTTTGCTATGGCCGGTTCCATGAAAAAGATCTAAGACCTGATATTGCTTGAGTTTGAGATGGGTAAACGTACCGGGCCTGCTGGTCTATCGGTGGTGGTGGGGGATTCATTGCCATCGTGGGGGCACCTATTGCTAGATTGGGGTTATACCCCTTAGTGTACGCTATTCTGTTGGGGATCATGTTGAAGGGTGTGCTCTGCCCAATCCCGCCTGGGGATTTGTTGCGACCACAAGATAATTATAAGGCTAGGTTGTAAACCTTTGCCAAAGTATCCCCGTCACCCGCGGCGGTTGTTCTCCAGAGGAGAGTGACAAGAAAGGGGTCCATCACATTAAGATAGGTCTGTATGGTTACTTCCAGGGATGGAATGAAAGGGCCCGTGCACCGCTTCAAGGCACGCTGGAACCGATGATTGAATGTTGCAAGGGGTTCATTGGGTTCCTTTTTGATGGAGATGAGTTGGCTGCGGGACCAAGCTGGGTCCACATGTACGCGGAAGGCAGCCAAGAAGGCATCCTCCATGTCCTGCCAGCTATTGATGGAGTTGGCAAGAAGGTTTAGGTAACAATTCAGCTCACCCTATCCCGGGGACAAAGGAAACATCCGGGTCACAACATCTTCATGTTGGATCCAGTGTCAGTTCATGGCATCCTTGTATGCTTGTAAGTGTTCTTCTATGGTTCGTGAACCTAGGTGCTCATATCTAGGGAAAATCTTCTCTGAGTGTGAGGGTAAGTTGTTGATTGCGCCCGGGAAAGTTCCCATATGGGACCCGGTATTTCTAAAATATGCAGCCATTGGGGGATTTGAGACTTGAGTAGGTTGAACGTTAATCCCCGAGATTATCTGGGATGTTTGGATATTCTGGGGTGTACTAGATCCCCAGACAATAGTGGCTGGTGTAGTTTTCAGGGTCTATTTTTTTCGAGCAAGAGGCTCGAGTTCAACAAACCTTCCAGGGTTTGGGGCTGACCTAAGAATTCTCTCAAATTTTTCTGGGGAGAAAGACCCAATCCCACTGAAGGCTTGATTCTTAAAACTATGGCTTAGGGAACCCTCGGGAGGTGTAAAATCAAAATCTTGAGAGGGGGACGAGTTCATGCCCTCCTTCTAGTGCCAGTTTCTGTTGACGGGACTTTGATGACCAGGTTTTCCAGCAGATGTAAGTTGTCACCAGGTACCGGGGTACCAGCCAACTTTGCCTGCAAAGGTTATCTGAGGAAATGAGATTCCCTGGGCCGCCAATCACCTGAGGGTCAGGTCTCGATGGTGCGGGGCTCAGTTGGGAGATGTGACTATTTTTGAGGGGGATAGCTGGTTTCTTCAACTCGTTCTCACCGGGGATTCAGGAAGATGAGGTTTCTCCAAGAATCTTATACTTAGCAAATAAATTAAAAAATATTGTGCAAGGTTAGAAGTATTTCATCTACCTATAGTTATGTTTAAACATTCAATACATCAATACTGCTCTGATATACTACACTAAATACTGAAGAAATACACAATCATCAGTTCATATTTGATCAGTAGCGAGGAAAAGGAGGTCGTTAATCTACTTGAAGTATCAGAGCAGAAGACACGAAGAACATTAAACATAAAATACCATTAACTTAGAAGAAAAATTGCCAACAATGTCATTGCAAGAACTATCTTCTTCATTAACATTCCTTCCAGCGAGCACTGGTGTGTGGTACAATGGCGGCTCCAAGGGAGAATATAACTACTGAAAGATTAAAGACCAAGGAGCATTGAGCTCTGCAACTGAAATGAAAAATACGGCTTCTCTATTACTATGGACTACAAAATCATCAATTTTTTTGACCCTTGGAATGGGGCCGGACTTAATATTTATACATATTTACATTTAACCCTAACCCTAACTTATGTTACACTGTACAATAGAATATATTATCAGGTGGTTGGTACTACCTGCGCCACTCTACAAAAGGCCTAGAGATGGAATAGGCCTGACATGTCAGAAGAATAAGACAAGAAGATGGAGTGGAAGAATCAGCCTCGAGAAGAGAGCTGAGAAAGAGAAGGAAGAAATCTGATCCCCTAGGGATTGAGGCTACATGCCTCATAATTGGGAAATGCGGCACCCTGTCTCCAAGGTGCCAGGTGTATATCTGAAGCGGCGCCTTGAGAAGATCATTTGTTAGAAAGCCCATTGTTGATCTAACATGCCTTGATGTAGCTATCTGCCCTGTGACAACCTTCGAAAACCTTTATTAACTGCTTGAAAGTGATCGATCGACAATGGGGACCGGGACACAGATCACTGAAAGAATACAAAAATGTCAGATCCAGGACTCCGGGATCTGAGAACTTACGTTCCAAAAGAATAAAGAATACATAAATACTTGGGTTTTCTCTGGCCCCTGGAGAACCATTTATTGCTGCTTATTATCGTTGAAGGTCTGGAGAAGACGGGTGATTCCATCTTCATCGACCTCTTTAAGGCCAGCCCGCAGGTACTTAGCCACCTCAATCTGTTCCCCCAGGTCCAGAACATTTCCTTTAAAATCATCGGCCATTTTTGCCGCATCGTGACCACTAAGTACCATACGAGTTATTCTCATCATTTGGGTGCCATCTACTCCCTCCAGGGATTGATACCTTGATTCCATCAGCTCGTCGAACTTCCCCAGGACGTATTCCTCTGGTGTGCAAGTATCAGTGCTGAATGGGTAAGCTCCGGAGACCTTCGTAACAAAAGATTTATACAAATTAAAAGAATATTGTACTATATTGATTTTATCCCGTAGATTCCCCACCAGTTGCTTGATTACCCCCAATGTGAGGTCAAGTCTGGAGTGTTGGTTCCTCACAAAATTGAACAACTCCTCCCCCAAAATTTTGAACTCAGAAACTACCTCCTCCCCAAGGCCGAGGAGTTCTTCAAATTCTAATTTCCACACTTCATAATTTTCAATGTCACCCTCCCATATGTTGACGTTAATTTTGGATTGATGCAAGACGTGTCAGGCCGCTTATAAATCTAGGAGGGTAGACACCAGGAAACGCCGGATGTTTCCTAATTATAGTGTGACCCATTCATCAACCGCCTGGGCTTTCTTCTTCATCACCCGCAATGAACCTATGTCACTTTGAGGTACTGGAGCATCGGATGTGGAGGCCTCCGGAGGAATAGCACTGATAGGTTGGGCTAGCTCAGTCAACAACCCCATGAGGTTTGCAATTTTCTCTTTTTTGCCTTGAGCCTTTGGGCCTCCTTTTCATAACAGGCCTCTACTGCCTTGGCCACTTCTTTCAACAGGTCTACCTCACCCTGTTTTCCCCTCTTTCCTAGTGATATCTCTGTGATATTGTAATCTCTAGCCTCGGTGGTTGCTTCATCAGCGTCTGGGGGAGGTGTTGCTACCACTGCAACTGTTTCTCCACCTGGCCCAGTTCGAAGAGTATGAACCGTCTAGGCTTTCTTGGCTTTTGGTGGGTCCTGGGCCTGAGCCATCATCTCAGCCAAGGAGAGATGAGCCCTGGAAATCGGTGGGGCCTTCCTTTTCTTGGTTTCCAATAACCAATGTGGCAGTAGGGTTGGCTTATTAACCAAAGTTTGTTCCTTGGGTTCTTTTCTGATATCTTACTGTTGTTCTTCTTCAGTGGTATGGGTTTCACCCGGCCCCTTCCCTGCATCTTTTGATTCTTCGGTAATATTTTCCCCGACGACATTTGTTTCTTCTTCCTTTTCATCTTTATTTTTGGCCATGTTTGGGTCTTCGTCGGCCGCCACGGGGGTTTCTTTCTCTTGTTGTTCCTCTTGTTCCTCAGCCTCTTTTGCTGGGATTTCCTCTTCCATTGGTACATCTCTTGGAAATAAGGGACGTATCAGGCCAAGATTTAGCATTTGAGATGCAGTGATTACCTGCCCAAAGGTCATTCCGGGGAGTGGTACTTGGAACGCGGCGGCTGAGGTTACGGTTGCTCCCGTAGGTCCGGTTCCCTCAGCGAATGCCATTTGTTCACTTTGCTTCTATTGGTCCGCCTTCGTGTTCTGTATCTCTGGGACCTCGAAGGTGATCTCTGGCTCTATTTCTTTCTCTTCATCTATCTATTCTTCTTGCTCCCGCACAGGTTCTTGTTCTGGGGCTTCTTCCTTTGTCGGGACTTCAGCCTCTGTTTGCTTGATGTCCCCCTGTAGATTCCCAATCTCGTCGGTTGTAAAAACATCATCAAATTCCTCTTGCAAGGGAGGATTGGCTAGGACATCAACAAGCTCTTGTTCCCTCTCTGGTTATGGGGAGTCAGAGGAAAGGATCTATACTTGTGGGATCTGGGGCATCCCTAGCTTCGGCTCTGCCTTGGGCTTTTGGTTAAGCCTCTTCTTTCTTCTAGTGACTAAGGGTGGCTCCGCATCCCTTAGTACTACTTGTTCTTCCGGGTCTACACCCATCACCTTAACCATCAAGGCTGCCAGTGAAGGAGAGGAGGGAGGATGAATTGGTCCGGTCATTGACATCGGTGTAGCCAGTCGTGTGATTAACTTCTTCCTCATTTGTTGGGAGGCCGCCACTGATTTCTTTATTTGCTCCTTTATGGGGATTTCTTGCACAGTTAGAGTTTCCATTATTCCTTTTCCTTTATCTTCTCCCTGTGCAGAAGTCCCAGCCCCCGGGGTTAACTTTGGTATCGGCTGGGCAGCCCGGCGAACACTCCCGGGCCACACCTTTTTAAAATAGGTGTGGCTGTGTTCGACCACATTGTGGGTGAACTCTTGAATAGTGGGCCTCTCCTGGGCATCCCAGTTCACTAGTGGGAGGGCCAACTTATCTATCCCCTTTGATTTGTACTGGGGATCAACTGTGGAGCCGGCGTCTGAGAAGTCCTCCGAAAATCCTTGGAGCTTTAATCTTTCCATCATCCCAGCGGTCATCTTTACGTAGTGCTGGCCCTGGACTTCCACGTCATCCTAGAAATATTCCTAGAATTCCTCCATGTGGTAATGATGGGGCTCTGATGCCCGAGGAAGTGCCGTCGCAATCTTGCCATGCGGATCAAAATATTTCTGCGCCAAGTAGAATTCTGTCAAGTTATAGCTTTTTAGCTCATTATCTGCTTCTTTGGCGGCGGCTAGACTACATGAATAATTCCCACAAGAGATTGGGAATGGGATTTATGTCACCTTCTTTAGGCCAAAAAAGGCGTGCAACTCCAAGATTTGCCTACAATACTCCAGGAGAATTATCTTGTCCCTACAATATTTGGGCAACAAATAGGGTTTTCCGGAGAAGCCAGTTACCCTTATGTAGGTGTGTTGTTGAAATTGTATATAGTAATGGTCGTAAATCCGGACCAAATTCATCACCTCTATGGATAGGCAGTATCCTACATCCCGGACGAGTGTGACCAAGTTGTAGTAAACGAAGGCATCGTTTACCCAGCAAAAATTGGGGAAACTGGCCTCCCATTGAATTTGTGGGAAATGGTCCCACGAAGCCTTCTGACCTGGGCCGATCGAAGCCTTCTGACCTGGGCCGATCCCAAGTACGCTCTCTGTGAGTAACCCATTGGTGTGGGGTCATTGTTGCGCCAGGGCCCAGAGAACATAGGAAGTCATATAAAATTTCTTCTTCTGGGGTATATGAAAAAACTGGGAATCCACATGGTATGAAATTATGGCGGCCCATTCGAGATACTCTTCGCCCGTGCTGATACCAAGGAGGAAGTAATACATCTATCCAAATAATTCTTGGGCGTGTGGTTTCCCGTAGACCTGGCATAATGCTATCATCCCCATCTAGATGCTTTCTTTGATTTCAGACCGGGGGATCTCTAGTTTCATCCTCTTGGGGTCCCTCTTTGGGACCTTGAGCCAATGATTGTTCATATAAACACGGGTCGCTTCCTCCAACTACTTAAACTATGTCAAGCCATCTGATTGGGTGACCACAGCTGGTTTGTCAAATTGAGGGATTCCCAAGCCCCTCTGGAATGTATCGGGGTCGAGGGACACCATGGGAGTGGGATACCCGGTTGGCTCCGGGGCTGCGAGCATAACAGCCTGGACAGATGTGTTGTAGTGAGCTGCAAGTGTAAGAATAAGCTTCGGTGACTGCACCGAGCACGGAAAACAAGCTGCCTTGAGAATTCTAGAATTTTCAATTTTAATGGCCAATGGATCTCTGGCCTGTCGCTGAATATACATCATTTTTACTAAGGCCTGCATCTCGGGCCATGTCACGACGCTGGTGTCAGTAATAAACTAGACTGTGGACTCAATCTTTGAGCCCATGATAACGCTGTCCTTTATGTATTTCATGCTCATGCTTAGTTTCTCTAGAGCCTTCTCCATTTTGGACCTAACTGTTGCTCTGATAACCGTCGTAGAAGGAAGTTTCAGACTCCCGGGTGGTGAGGATGTGGAAGCCTCAGACATGTTTTAAAGTATGTTGTTCTGGAAACCTGCAAGGCAAGATGATCATCAGAACGTATAGATAAATAAAAACTCCATTGTTCGGAGATCTTACCACCGTGGCGCTCACTTTCCCTGAAAAGTTAGCTTAGTTCAAAAACCCTGGAAAGTATATATATATTGCAAACTTAGAAATTTAACCAACATCTGGGTTCGGGGGTCTCATCACACTTAGTAAAGGCAAGACATGTGTTGGGTGATGGCGAGAGACCCAGAGTCCAGGGTACTAACCATTGGAAGGTGTGCCCAAAAAGAGAGACCCATGTGGACACCACGTGGTTGTGCAATAAATGGAAGTTATGGTGACGGCGACTGAGTTAACTGTCTGAATGCGCGAAAAGTAAAGGCCACTTGGATAAATTTAAATGTGTGCATGGGACATAAATGAAGGACAGGCTGGATTACAGAGGAGAGAGAAAACCACCTGGTTGAAACTGACCGAGAGCCGAGTTTCAACCAGGCGATATTCTGCTCAGAGCAAGCTCGCAAATCAAGAACTAGAAATGAATATAGCAAGGCGAGATTGATAGACTACCAAACACATATACACAGAATGTACAGTATATACAACAGAGCTGGAGGGTATATACATGCAGAATGGAATGATACACAATAATATACACAAAATATACACAAAACGCAGAGCGACTACTTACAAAACCAGAGAATGCACAAAACATTTACAACTTTTACAATATCTTATAGACTATATTACATCTGCACAGAGGGCAGACAACCCTCTGGCAAAGCTGACCCACCAACGGGCGGTGAACCAGAAAGAAACGCAAGGCAACACGAAAACCAGACAAAAACCAAAAAGCAGGAAAACAGAGAGGAAGGAAGGCACCAACCTAAAAATGGAGGAGGACAAGGAAAGGAACTCAACTACGAACACTCTACAACAGCTTCCACTATCAAATGATCACCAATTACCACCACAAACCACTCACAATTGCTCAGAATAGCTCAGGATGGTTCGCACTGAATTCTCGCTAAATCATTGTAAAATCACTCTCAAATCGCTTAGATTGCTTAAGTGTTTTAATCGCGGTAATTGTGAAAATGATAAGTGATTTCTATTTATACTCGCGATAAAAGCAAGTTACCTTTCCTTCCACAAACTCCAGACAGACAGACCTCCGGACTCCGGGCCCGGGGATTCCATGCAACATATCTTCTTACGAAAAGAAGGCATCGTGGGGAAGAATCCCAGAGTCCGGAGTCTGGTTCCGACAAAGAACGACCAACTCTGGGACCGGGCCCCAGAGACACGAGAGACAAAGACAAAGACAAAAACAACACCGTGGGAAAGAAAACCCCAGAGAAGGAAAACAAAGAAAACAAAGGAAAAAGACAAGGCAAGAGCCAAAAGAAGAAAGAAAAAAAAAGGGGGGGACCCAACATTTTGCACACAAAATGTAGGGACGGGGATGCAAGGCATAACAGAATGATACCCTCTCTCTAGAAAATACTATCCCTAGGGTAATAGAGTAGTAGAATTGACTAATAAGAACCTTTTAGAGGTAATCAAGCACCTACTCGAGAAGAATCCCCGAGATTGGCACCAAAAGTTAAGATTCACCCTCTAGGTGAATCCCATCTGTATTAAGGCCAGCTTCGGGACTTCTCTGTTCCACCTGGTTTATGGCCAAAATCTGGTATTCCCAGTAAACCTAGAAATCCCTGTCCTACAATTCAAGAAAGAATTTAGCATTCAGGATAACATCATGGAGATTCGCCTCCTCAATTTGATGTGATTGGAAGAACGGAGAGATAATGCACTTGAACACTTTGCATTACACTAAGTGGTGGTCAAGCATTGGTTTGACAAACGAGCTCAATATAAGGCCTTTCAAACCTAAGACCTAGTCCTCTCGTGGGAAAAATCCTGGGACAAGAAGGGAAAACATACTAAGTTCCAGACATTTTGGCTTGGGCCATACCAAATATCTAAGATATGTGGGGATAACACATATCGCCTCAACTCTTTAACAATAGAAGTTGTCTCGTTTCCCGTCAATGGATAGTTCCTCAAACATTACTTTGAGTGAGGCAAGGGTGGAGTTTCTCACTTCTAAGTGATGTATCATATGTACAGTCTGCTTGTAAATAGTTTTGGGTGTCCCTGGCTGGCGCACCCTTCCTTGTAAATAGTTGTGAGTCTCACCCTTGCTTTTTTTTGTTATGGTTTTAGTTTTCATTCTGGGCCCCGACATCTTGTCGTCTTCTGTTAGGAAGGTATGCTTCACATAACAAGGTCACACATTGAGAGATTCGCCTTATGCATTTTAGTGGTCCAAAAGATGTATGTACTTAGACAATGATTGGTCTTGTTCTCATCAAGAAAAACTTATAAATGTGAGACCTAAGGTGACGGATAATCCTCATCAGATCCAGGTGTCATTTTTCTTTCCACCATCCCCCCCAGAATAAATGAAAGGTCGCTGATTTTGAGAAAAAAGGAAGGAACGTGAAACAAAGGAAAAGGTTGGTCAAGGATAGATCGGTCACACTATCTGTGAATGGTGCCTAGAAAATAAACTGAGAAAAGGTGTATTCTAGGTCGGGGTTTTCCTTCTCACTCAGAAAGAAAAAAAAAGGATGGCAAGGTGAAAGAAGTATCGTCGCAGTAACAAGATAAGCTTGAGGAATTCAGTGAAAGAAGTACCTCCTTTCCCCATCTTCAAAAAAAAAAGATGAAAGCCTGAAGAGGTAAAAGGTTGTGGAACCCGAGGATGGCGTGACTCGCGTCAGGCACTAATTTTTGTTGCCTTAGTGTGACTTCTCAATTTTTATACGGCTATAATCTTCTCTCCCTTTCAGAACCACGTCAGAAGATTAGGGGAGATGTCAACATCTGGATCATGGTAAGATTTTTTTGGATCCCCAAGTCAAGTCGAGGAGGAACATCCCCGATGATGATAAGACCTTTGTTGTTCTAACCCAAGATTCTAGAGTTCTAAAATGCATAAGGTATTTGTGCCATCAGGTCATCATTTTTATGTCCTGCATACACGTCCCTACATTTTGTGGGAAAAATGTCGGTCCCCTTTTTAACTTTGTTTAGTTTTGTTTCTTTTCCTTTCCGAGCCCTTTCCCTTGTCGTGGATTTTGTTTGTCCTTCTAGTCTTCTCTGGGATTCAAATCCCAGAGTGTTGTCTCTCGAAAGCCGAAGACTTCTGGACGTTCAGGACCTGTTGACCATCCCCCCTTTTTTCAGAGGGGATTATCGCCAGATGTCCCGAGGTTCAGACTTCGATGGCCATCTTGTTTCACGGAATGACCATTAATAATTAATGTGCTCCTTTAGGCATTATTTAAGGCCTTTTACCCTGTCATTTTACATTTACTATGAACTAATTACATGCTGGCGAATTATTTGTAGAGTGAAGCAAAGTGTTTTATGAGCTATATGGTGTTTGCGCTAGAAGGTGTGGAGGTGCATTCGAAGGTCCTTCAGAGCATTTTGGTGATAGAGTGAGAATGTTTTCAGTTCCCTTTTCCAACATTTTGAGTTTTAGGGCGGCCTTTGGTTTCCCTTGCTTTGCGTTTCTCCTTTTTGTTCATTTGTTTGTTCATCTTGGTTTTTTTTCTTTCTGTTGTTATTTTTTTCCTTTTCTTTCGTATGTTTTTCATTATGTTCTTCCCATTTGGGCTTTCTTCTTTTTGGGTGTTTTTCCACCTCTGTCATCCAAGTTATGACTGTTGTTTGGCACATTTTTCCTTCTGGACCTGGTGCATCACCTTGTTCCTTAGTAGTTGTCTTTCACGAATGGGAAATGTTTGTATTCTTTTGGTGTACATAGTATGTAGATAGCTTCTTGTCGTCCTGCTCTATAGTCTTTAAGTTTTGTAAATATGGGTTCATGGAGCATTGTATATTCCTATAAGTTGTTTGAGTCTTATAAATAGTGGTTAGCTCTCTAAATTTGAGGTGCTTTGCATTTTTTTGATAGTATAGGCTAGGTGTACATTGTTGGGTGGGTTGAGTTATTTCCCTCCTGTACTAAGAAGACCATGTGTCTCCATAGGTTTCTCTTAGTGCAGGTCCCATGGAGGTAACTCCTAGGGACGCCATTGCCCAAAATTCTTTACGAAGTCTGAAGACCATGTTCACCCAATAAACATGTCTACCTTTCTAGTTGATGTGGCCTTCTTGTCAAGGCCAGGAACCATGTCCATTTCATTGGCTAGCTCTCTGGCGGTTCGTTGGTAATTTCTCTCTCCTCCATCATTTATGTCTTAATGGTAGAATTAATTCCCACGTTCAAACATTTAAAATTTGTCCCAAGTGACATTCATGCCACTCGTGCTAGAACAATTGTTGATTAATTATCATTACTTATCTAAGTGGGTATACGCATGTTAAGGTATGACAACAAGGTTATTTGTCTTATCGCTGACATCGCCATCCTTTTTAATTTCTAGTCTTTTGGGTGCAAAGGGGGTTTCATATGTTTTAGTATACTTACATCAGAGATGATCCCTGATATTTTTAAGAACTAACAATTTCTATTTTCAGGATGGCAAGTAAGCACTCGCGCCCAAAACACCAGATCTCAAAATCTGTGTTTATAAAATTTATGTACTGACTGTTGTCTATTTTGAAGGTACAGGTTAAAGCAAGAAATAAATGGATTTAGCATCAACACCTCACGGGAGTCCCAAACTCCAAAGTGTTTCAACAGGCACTGCCAAAAGTTCCAAGGCAGAGAAGATATTGGAAAAGCCCCTATTGACCCAGAAGTACAAGAAGGACAGGATAATTCTGGGATCTCGAATTGAATCTATGTTGAAAGAGGTCATAGATATAAATGTCGGCACCTATGTCAAACTAAAGGACCTTATTCAAGCAACCACCAACAACGACAAGCCAATGACCCAATCTTTGTTAAATTATCAGTATCCGAAATCATTCAAGCGACTGGTTTTCCATACTCAGTGCAAGTGTCAGAGCTTATAATGCTCCTGGCTAAATGTTACAATCCGGCCAGTGGAGCTGTTGTGTTGGTTTCGCCCAACCCCCTCGGTTACTCGGTGTCCATCGTCCCTCTGGACCATGATGCCACTGCCCAAGGGTGGCGCATTTTGTTATTTTTGAAGGCAATGGGTTTCACTCGGGCCACCTCGCTCGATCAGTATGAGGGAGCGGTTGATCTAGCCTGACACCACCTCATTTCAAAATGACTAAAAATATTGCATCGGAACTTCAAGAAGATGAGGATGGATATTCCTCGGTCTGACTTCAAGTAGCCCATCCAAGCCAGAATCATATTTTTGTGTAGGATTTTTGGGGAACCCCATGCTCGGGAGTTCACCCCCTGGATGTACTACTTTTTATATTATATGACCACCAACAAGGCACGCTTTGATTGGATCGGCATTATTGTCAAACATGTAGATGCACGAATGAGGAGGGACAAGGGAGATCACAAGTTCTACATGAATTCCCACGTCCTCTGGCCATTAGTCGGGCAATATTTGGGGATTTACCACATTTGGCATCCTAAGGAACGGGACTACACAGGCCACCCCATGGGATCACTTTCCCCATATTCAGTGGGAAGAGAGTTTCCCCAATTTTTGCAGAGTCAACGACGACTTCATCTTTCACAAGATTAAGGCTATCACTAATGATAAGGGATCCAGAATGTCCCTGGAGGCCATGGCCTTAGTTGATGTATGGGGATGTTATTTCATCTAGTTCACACAGCACCCCTACATCCGGGTATTCAGATTTTCTGGACATCCATTGCTGTTGCCCAAGCATTGCGCGAACATTGATCATTTTGTTAGAATTCTACGAGCAAATTTTTGAAGCACACGCCCTGGTGGCCACTAAGAAGATCACCTTCGTCTCTTTCCCATTTGTGTGCAGGAAATACACCTGCACCCTCATCGCAGCCTGGGAAGCATAAAATGAGCTAAGAATCCTGAACTTAGCTAAATTTTCACTCAGTCACAAGGATTACAATCCGTGTTGGCGACTGGAAAAGGTAATGCCTCGGGGAATCAATCCCCACAAAAGACACTTGGAGGATTTTTGGGCAAACTGTCAAGATGATTTTGACATCTAGAACCGGCAGTACTCTATGATGCCGAAAGGAATGATGGAACATCTTAATCTCCGGATGTTCCCACAAAATTTTTCTGATAACGGGTTACTTGGGGACCCTGAGAATAAAGAAACAGGTATCGACAAGATGGACCTCCTGCCGATAGATTCGGACACTCCAGAAGTTTTGACTATTAAGGTTGTCTCGAGAACAGTGATCCAGTGCAGCCACACATATTTCGTGAAGGATTTCCCGAAGAGTGTCCGATTGGACAGTCAATTTTTGGGAGCCTCAAGTTCCCGGGTGGTGGAACAATCCAAAGCCCAAGAAAAACAAAAGGTTGGCACTCCCCCTCAGGTTATGGACCCCATTTTGGTCCCCCTAATGAAGCAGTTAGATGAAAAGTTGGAAAAGTCCCAGAAACTGTAGGACGCAGTAAATTCATGAGTGACATTCAGTCTTGGAGCCACTCCAGTGGGTTTCTGTCCCCTGGCAAGATAATCCCCCTCTCTGGAAAAATTACTCTGTATAGCATGCGACGAAGAGGCCAAGGAGGTAGCAGTGGTTGCGGTCACCGAGGCACCACTCCAGAAGAGGAAAAAGTAGAAGGCAGAAAGGCCCCCACGAAAGAAAAGGCCCGGACCTTGAATCCACAAGCATGCCCAAGGTCGAAGTGCTCTCCTCTTCCTCCTCTGATAAAGGAAATCTTCTGGAATATCTCCTGGAGATATCGTAGATTATTGTTGATGACTTCTTCTAGATCGGCGATCTAGGAGGATTACAGGGAATGGTAGATAAGGTTGTGGAGGAGATAGAGGAACAAGAAGTTGAAGTCCCTGCGCAAGAAGAAGCGACACAGGCCACAAAAAAGATGGCCCAATAAAAATAAGATGAATCCCGACCAGAAGAGGTCGAAGAAGGAATGACGAAAAAAAAATAGCAAGAAAGTGAATGGGCCGAAGAGAAATTATTGGCAGAAGAGGAAACTGCACCCCCAGGAACAATCGTACCTTTTGATGCAGTGCTCCAAAACCCAATCGGCAACCAAGGCCAATCGCCACCACATAACATTCTGGCTAACAAGGTCCTCATTGCACTTCAACAAGTATATTTGAATGAGTTGCCTCTCCAGCCACCGCCACCTAGCCCACCGATGGAGAATATTTTGAGAGATGGTGAGGAAAAAGAAAAAAGAGAGTACAGGGGAAGATCCCAGCAACACAGATGGAAACACATCGAAGGGAGAACCTGAACATAACATTGGGGATACTTCAATCTCAGGCCAGATAGAAAAAAAGCCCAAAAGGGCTCGTACCCTTCATAACACTCGGAGGGATTTAGATGGAAATGTGGTGAGAGTAGTAGTGGCCCCACCGACAGGAAAAGAAGAATTAGAGGTTATTGGCAAAGAATATGTGATCACAGAGGTGCCTCTAGGAAAAAGAAACCAAAAGGGAGAATTGGATCTCTTGAACAAGGAAAGCCAAGCTATCCACGCCCGGTATAGGAAGCAGTCCCAAAAGGTAAAGGAGCTGAAATCTGCAAATGCAAATCTTCTCATGCTCCTAACGAAATTAGCATGCCCCCTTGCCTCTGAAACACCCGGATCTTCGACGTCTAGAACGTCGCTTCCACAGGGCGATGTTGACGCACTAAGGACAATGAAAAAGAAAGTGTTGGTCGTTGATGAGTGGATGGTGCAGCAGATTGGGGTAGTAAGAAGTTTCTTGTTCAAACCTCTCCCCGATTTCTTTCAGGCGCAGGACACGGTAAATCAATTGGAGGCCACCATTCCTCGGTGGTAGGGAGAGATTGAAAAGTATGGAGAATGGATGACAGCCTGGTGGAGATTCTGAACCTCAGGGAAGATAATTTAGCAACAATAGGCATCCTGGGGGATGAGTCGTATTGGTTCCTCAAAATCCAGTACTCCAAACTTGCATTCAAGGTTAAAGTGGGCAAGCAACTAGTAAGGGTTTTGGAGGAACAACTTTTGGCGGTTCGAGCCCCGCTGGACCAATATGTTACATTTATCAAAGAGCTCACTTTGGCTGATCCACTCAGCCCCAGGACTTATACCCCCATCGACACTATACTCAGCAAATTTGATGAAATGGTCGAGGCTCAATTCTAGCCCTCCAGAGATTTCAATGGCACCATGATGGTGCAACTCTCCCAGATGATGCTTAAGTCTCATGACGCCGCCAAGGTGGCTGCAAAATTGAAGGACAAGGTTGAGGATGCGGGCGATCACCTCGAGAGTTAGGTCGATCGTCATGATTGTTTAAAGGGTGTGGAAGAGGAGGGTATACTTCAAATTTTGGGAGCATATGAGAAATTCAAAGGTCAATAGAAGTTCCTGGACTTCGGCAATCCCTCCTACGAAAAGTTTAGGCAATAATTTTTTTTTTTTTTTAGCGCAAGCTCCCGGAACCCAGAATTTTGGGTCCCCAGTTTTGTATTCTTTGCAGTGATGAGTGTTGATAGTTTCTCCATAATTGATCGATCATTGTCTAGGATTGGTTGTCAAACATGAGGCAGTTCTTTGCGGCATGATAGGTCACTGTTGGAAGAAAAGTTCACTGCAAACATCTCTCGGCTTCCAAGGTGTCATTCCAACATTTAATACCTGGCATACTGAATATCACTCAAGGACCAAGAACTAGAGACGCATTAAAGAGGGTGTATGGCCCAAGTCACTCGGGATGCACCATCACGTCTACAAGTATAGAGGCACTCTTCCCGATGATGGCTTTCCCGAGACTTCTCTCCTCTTTCTTTCCTCTCTTGTCTTCTCAAATGATTGTATATAGTAAGATGATCATGACAGAGCAGGTAGTATCAACTATAAATATTGTAATTTTAATGTAAGTAGCTTGTATAGGTTAAGTTTCCCATGTAGATAAAGTGTCTATAAATAATAGGCTTGACGTCATTCCAAGGGTCGGTGAATTGATGATTTTGTTGTCCACAAGCAATTTTAAGTTTTTTTCAGTTGTTTTGTTCAAAGTTCTAAGTAGATTAATGCTCCCCTGGAGTCTCTAGTGTAATCACCAGTGATGCTGGATTTATGAAGTTAACAAAGGAATGAGAGACACTGCTTGGCACTACGTTATGTGTTGTCTTTGA
This sequence comes from Thuja plicata, assembly GCA_018584345.1. Classification (NCBI taxonomy): domain Eukaryota; kingdom Viridiplantae; phylum Streptophyta; class Pinopsida; order Cupressales; family Cupressaceae; genus Thuja; species Thuja plicata. The sequence goes on from MU224360.1 coordinate 767,632, forward strand.
TCCCAAAATTAACGAACTTCTTTCATGTTGTATGTTTTTTTGCATCCTATGTTCCAGTTCTTTAATGATTTGATGGAATACTTTACCTTGCTACTGGTATATGATGAAATTTTAAATTAGCCCATGTCATCCCCCTCCAACTAGTCATTGTGTGCTAATTTAAAGCACATGATATTTCAAATTGTATTTTAGAGTATTGAACAAAAGAGCAAGCATCAAACCCTAATTCGATTTAGCCACCTAAAATCTACTTGCATCACTATTTAAGGAGAAATTCTAAGCATTCACGACTACACTAACATTTACACACCTAACAATACATAAGTGTGTTGTATAGTTGTTTGATGACTTCAATCTTTGGTTACAAGTCCTTGAATCAACTTTTAAGGAAGAATACACCTACTTAATAAACTTCTCAAAAATGTTTGTAAAAACACTATCAATACATCATCACAAATTCAAATATCAAAGATTAAGACAAACTGATTTTACAGATTGTTGTACTTGTCAAATTGATTTTATGTAGTTCCATATAGAAAGATCTATTCTATATCATATAAACAACCAAACTAAAATTAATTTCACACTTTAATTTTACACTAGATTTTTTTTTTAATCATTTAATAGAAATATTTAAAACCAAATATACTACAATATTTAAACCATAAAATTACACACTTATAGAACACCATCTATCCACACATAAAACTAAATAATCTGAAACTATCTATTATTTGAAATCATAAAGTTATTTATTTACAATTTAAGGTCTTGTCATAAATCTTGAAATAAAGTTATTTATTATTATTTAATCTACATTTTTTACGAAAATATATTTTATTCTCTTTTCAAAAAGCATCACAACCTTACATGCGAAGGATTATCAAAAAGAATGTTGGATGTTTTCATAGCAAATAGACATAAACATGATAGACGTAATATGTCATCAATATAACGAAAACGACAATAACAAGTTTCGACAAAGATTGTTTATCCGTTTTCACTTGTAAGTTTTTAACTCACCAAATTGCATTGCATTGGTCATCTCTCGTATTATATTATTAAAAAATTCAAAACTAATAGAGGAGGATTTACTGGTCGGTCGGTCACGCACTAATAGTAATTAAGATGTATAATAAATTTTATAAGTTGTATTGAAGAACCATCAATAAAGATTATAATGGATGTCTACAATTGTTTTTACAGGTACTTCAATTCAATATAAATATAATTACTGTGATTATATCTTTAATCTCATAATTTATCGTTATTATATCTTTCATGTATAGTTTTTAGGTGTTTGAATAATTGAATGAATAATAAATATTATGGTTATATGTTCAATGCTTTAAAGTCTAAATAATAATTTTAAATTTCTGAATTCACAAAAAGTATATTAAAATTTTAATCATTTTGAAGCTTTGCAAATAAATATTAAATAGAAATTTGAAAATATATTTAAAAAATAAATTAAGTAGATGATAAGTTAAATTATCTTTATTACGAAGAATATAATTAGTAAAACAATCTTCAAAACGTAATTACACAAAATATAATGCAAAAATAAAATAAATATGTTCACAAAACCCTTAAAATTTATATATCATTAATAATAAACTTATATAACTTACGCAAAAATTTAACACACCACAATATAAAAACAATTCTTTACATGTTTACAATTTTAAATACCATGTTATATATTTTTTTTAATATTTTTTTATTTAAAGGTAAAAATAAAAATTAAATTGCTTAAATACTTTAATAGAGAAAATATTTAAATATGTCAATTAAATTGCTTATATTAATAAATGGAAGTATTTGACATAATAAAATAATTAAATAAATTTAATAGAAAAAAATTTCTTAATATTATAGACGTATTTATTTAGAATATTTAAAAACTAATTACGCCGACAGTCACAACTTGCCTAAGTGATTTTCCAACATTCTCTGTGGCACAACTAACATTGATGTTAACGGGTGAGAAAACGTGTTTGACAAGCTATTTTGTAACTTTGAACTTTTGAGAATATTCCTTTCAACATTCCCACGAAAGCAACTTCGTAACGAACACCACAAAAATATCTTCCGCGATTCCTCCCCGGGCCCTACCAGCACCCCGAAGTGATTAAATCCTTATGATAGATAACAGCTATAAGGTTGTACTTCTGTTTTTGCATTTACAGCTGGAGGACTGTACTAGCGACTACAAAGTACAGATATGTAAAAGAAAAAACAAAATCGTGTAAAATTAATATCTATGGTACATATTCAGACAAATTGTAGTGGAATATTAGGACTTGTCCATCATTTCAAGTGAAACATGCTTGTTACGATGGCAAGTGTCTATTCAGCCAACTAAAACGTAAATCAGACCTTGCATTGTGCCGTAGTTATGGAACCAGCTATTACAATGTATAGTAAAAACAAAAATCTAGAAGCCTTAACAACTCGGATAATGAATGACTAAAATGAAAGAACTTTAATGATGTCTATAAGACCAAGTGGTCTAAGGGACAAAAAGCCACAACATCAACATATTTTCATTATCTTTCTATGTCCGCTCTTTTATTATGAATCTTGATCAGGAAGTTTGCCAACTTGTGAAGCCTCGTTTCCTCTCAGATTGTTTACACTATCCACCTTCAAAGTATTTTCAAACTGCTTACAAATACCCTCAAATGTTGCACACACTATGATGAAGTGCCACTTGATTTCAAACAAGTTCTTTCCCCCTACTTTCCTTTGACGGAAGTCCATCTCCACATTTCACATCTAGGGTGATGAGAGTCAATCCCACCTGCACTATTAAAATTTTAGCCTTCCCCTTTATTCCATCCCTCAAACAGGCTTTTCATCATGCTTCCACATGGGGTTGAGTTCTTTGATATATTGTGCTTGTTTCTGTCATTTTGTTGTCCACGTGACAATTCTGAACATTTCTAACACCATCTTTTTTATTTCAATATTAGTGTTGAGACATTCATGCCACTTAATGTTCCCAATTGTTCATCCACTTTTTTTGTTTCCTCCAAGTCTTCTTCCTATGGTGTAGTTCCTCTTCAACAACCATTTTGGGCCAGCAATGCTTATCCATGTTTTCAAACTTTTTAGAGTAAATTATCAAGCAAATTATTTTTTAGGCCTACATCGGAACATACCAGCTGTTATAGTATTGTTCGTTCATGTTTAATAAACGATGAGACAATCATAATATATATATATATATATATATAATAATTGAATATATATTAAATTAAAGATATAATATATATGGTCATGAGTGAAACCATATATATATATATATATAAAGTAATGATATATTATTGAATCAAATAAATCGACTTAATAGTTGAATACGATTATCGGCATGAGTATTGTGGTTGTTATATATTAACAGTCACGATACTATCGTGACTGTTAATATATAACAGTCACGGTAATATTGTGACTGCGCGATAGTATTAAAACAGCCCTTCATTGTATGCATTGAATATACAGTTTATCATATGCGGTTTAAGACATGCATAATCACGATAATTACAATATGTTAGTATGAACAGGCATGACTCATCAATATGATGAGTCATGTCTTTTCATACTCACATCGTTTGGATTCAATATATATAGTCATTGTTTATGTA
>MU224360.1:783266-794687 GCA_018584345.1 Thuja plicata
CATTAGAATGCAAGGCACTATGGAACCCTACAATACCCCTTGCAGATTTTTTCAAAATTAATATACAGGAAAAGTGAATATTGATTTCATCTGCCTTCTATGAGTAAACAAACAAACTGTAGGGTTCTTCAGGTGAATTTTAGAAAATAAAAGAAATTGTCTTAATGTGATCATTTGAATCATTAGTTACACCCATAGAAGCATAAATCCTCAAAAGATTGCAAAAATTGCAATTTTAAAAAATTGAAAGCAATAAGCAAAAAGTTGAGAGCAATAACTTGGGTGCTGAAATGTTCATACAAATAATGAAATGTTAAACTATGCATTAGAATGCAAGGCACTATGGAACCCTACAATATCCCTTGCAGATTTTTTCAAAATTAATGTACAGGAAAAGTGAATATTGATTTCATCTGCCTTCTATGAGTAAACGAACAAACTGTAGGGTTCTTCAGGTGAACTGTAGAAAATAAAAATAAATTATCTTAATGTGATCATTTGCATCATTAGTTACACCCATAGAAGCATAAATCCTCAAATAATTGCAAAAATTGCAATTTTAATAAATCTCTAGCTGTATTGATTTTCTTCCCAAAAAATAGAGATTTAATTAGCTGTGATTTCCAATGATTTTCAAGGGCTTAAATCGCATAAATATCATGAAAAATGCCCTGGAAACACATTTTATTGTCCACCAACCCATCATGAAACCCTAACCATGTAAAATTGCTATTTGATTGGGTTTTTTGTTGATTTTTAGCACAAAACTGAACACTAGCTGCCGGGATGGGGTTCACCATCAATGTTTTGCCAAATTTTATTAGGTTGCTAAAGAAAATCACAGATAAACGACCTTGAATTGATGTAGATTTCTAATAGATGTTAAGGACATTAAAATAGAGAGGCTTTCTTTAGTATGCTTCTATGTTTGGGTGTTAAAAACATTAACATGAAATGATTAAGAGATGTGCAGCTTTTTTCTCTATATTCCACCAAACTGTATTTTGCCTTAGGATCGCTGTAATGCATTCCATGTATATAAATCCAAAGACACAATTTAGTGGGAAATAGTAGACAACATTATAAATACTAAGGCTTCTATCTAATTCTTTTAACATATCTGAACCTTATAAGAGTACTTGATATTTCCACAGTCCATGATAGTGTTTAATATTGCTTCTGGATGTAAAATATGTAGAGAATTTTATAATCAACACTTTTAACACTCGTGATAGATTGCAGACAATGCTCTATAAGAAGCGGGGTATAGGCAAAGGGATCAGAAACCAAGAAGAAAGAGGGAGGATCACAAAAACTCCAAATAATCAACAGAATAAGAAGAAAAAATAATAAACCTGAAGCAAAATTATAAGATGAAGATTGCTCATGAGCTTAAGATAAAAAAAACTATATATTGAGGTTATATGATAAATTATTATAGTTGCATAATGATAAAAAAATTTAACTCCAAGGAAGCCAAATGAAGTATGATATGAAGCAAAATTAGGATACTTAAGAACATAATTGTACAAGTTATTACAAATATAAAATGGAAATGGAAATAAGATAACAATCTTAGCCAATTAATTATTAAGGGCTAACATATTAAGTAAAAAAGATAAAAAGAACTGAAAAGAATAAAGAATATGCAAATAGATACTTATAACAAAATTTCAGGAGGAGGGCAACAAAGAAAGAAAAAGAAGAGTATGAGGAGAAGAACACAAGTGAAAAAGATAAACAAACTAACAAATGAGAAGATGAACCAAAAGAATAAGAACAGCCTGTGGCCACCAACTCACAGCAGAAAGGGGCAGATTATAAGGGTAATAGAGAAAAGGAGAGTTGGTAACAAATCAAAGGGAGGACAGAGAAATGGAGCAACCAATCTCAAAAATACAGGGCATGCCATAAGAGCAATCAATCTTATAAACTTTAGAATTTAATCAGAAATTTCTTGGGTCTTTGGTGGGAAGAATGAGGCTTCTTAAAGAGAGTGAGGTTTGATTTAGAACTATATAGCACTAGTTGACCATTGTTTCCATCTGCCGTTTATGAAGAAACTGCTGAGTTCTTCAAATGAATTATAGCATCTATGGAACCTTACTTTGTCTATATTAGTAAGGTATATATTAGGAGACCTCTAATTTTGCATACAAGTGTCCATCTCAAAACAATTAACCCAACACAAATATCTTTGTCAACTCAACCCCAAAAGAATAATCTGAGTGTACACATCCACTAATCCTATCCCTCGACTCCAACAGCACCTAATTGTTTATAGAAATACTATTATTCATAAAGACTCATTTCAAACATTGGAAGTACACTGGTTAGCACATTTCAAACATTGGAAGTGCACTTGATGACACATTTCAAACATGTTGTGCAAGTTTCTTCTGGTAAATGTACAGTATGGTTGATATTGGTTTCCATCTACCTTCTATGAATACGCATAAAATTGCAGAGTTATTCAAATCAATTATAGCATCTACAAAACTTTACCCTGTACATTTAGTTCAGTGTGTGCTAGGGTGCCTCTAATTATGGGCACAAATGTTCATCAGAAATCAATTACTCTCACATAAAAGAAGAAAAATGGTAAACATGTACATCAAATAATAAAATTAGATTTCTACAATTAATCCCAACATACCTTTCTAAATCATGATCATATAAGACCGAATTGTCACCACTTGTTCGGTACAGAGGGAGTCCCAATCTCCCAATTATAGGTGCTAAGGGATTTTCCTCACAAACACCATGTAGCCTGAATGAAATGTTGGACAACATAAGATCATAAGTTGGAAGACAAATGGCTCTTCCAAAAATACACATTCAGAATATAAATTTCTCAAGAAAAATCAAGCCCAATACAAATTTTTTCCTACCATGATGCACCCATGTCAACTGGAAACCCAAAAGAATAATCTGTGTATACACGTCCACCAATCCTGTCCCTTGACTCCAACAATGTCACCTAAACATTTATAGAAAATATACTATCATATGAACACATTGCAAGTTCATTTTATCTCATTGTGAATAAACCCATTACACTATGGATTCCTGTAACTTTTAAGTTTCCACCAAAAAGGGTACTTGTATAGGAAAGCAACATGAATCACAACATTCAGCAGAAAAAACAGAGGAAAAAGGATGAAAGAAAACATGCTGCAAGTATATAAACCTTAAATGAGGCATCCTGAAGGGCACGTGCAGCTGCTAACCCAGCGAAACCTCCACCTAGTACAATTACAGATGGGGAAGAAATAGAAAAATCTCTACCAGAAGAACAAACAGCTGCACAAAAATTTTCCACACGGAGTCAGACATTCCTTTTGTTCACAGCAAAGGATTTGTGCAGCAAGGCTACATAAACTACAAAAAATCTATTTCTCAATAATTGTACGGATCATGAGTTGCAACAAATCAGATATTGTTGTTTCAGAATACTATTTTGTTCACAACGAAGGATGTGTGCAGTGCAATGCTACATAAACTACAAAAAACCTATTTCTCAATAATAGATATTGCTGTTTCAGAATACTAATAAAGCTATAGAAATTTTACCACGCACCAAAGGCTGACGTTTAAGAAAACTAGTTTATGGTGAGAAAAGTCAAAAGTAAAACCCATCATACATAAATAACAATTGCTTAAATTTAGGTTAAAATAAGTACTTTTGGATTTTGCAGGAAATAACTAAAATTATTTTTAACATGTCTACCAGTAAAAGTAGGTGTGCAACCAGATAAAAGAGAGTTTCACCAAAAAGAAAGAATTATAAATATTTTCTGAACAAATGTCAAGTAAATGGAGGACTATTTATCAAGCATGCCTTTGATGGATGGAACAAACCATAGAGTATCTTCCATCACCTTGTTGAGTATATTCCAACAACTAACGAGCTTCACTGAAGGATACTACATGACACAATCACTAGTTATTTTAAGACTAGTTTTTTAAGCTGACCCATCACAAATTCTATGCAAAAGGGCTTGGATTATGCACAAGCATTGATAGGAGAGATTGCAAGCAGTAGAATAGTCTGGGTCAACTGTTCAGGATTTCGTCTATTTGAACATTGCATTCCATAGAAGATTTACCTCCTTTAGCCACATTTTGAGCAGCCCAGAAATGATCATTGTAGATGATGCTTTTCCTACACCAATTTGTTTATGGGATCATTGTAATTGGGCAGATCAAACAGCTCTGTTTTAAAATGGACAGGGTTCTCTCTCTGTTTATGAAGATTTTTCAGGTTGAAATAATGTAAACATGAACTCTTCTAAAAATTGCTATTAGCATGCATAAAAGGAATACTATTTCAGCTCAAGGGGGATATAATCTACCAAAAACGATGCATTTGCGAAATATTGTTACTTGTTAAAGCTCTGGGTGGCACTAAATAAAAAAATTATGAATAGGAAATGTCAAGTGCAAACATAACTAGTTATCAAAAACCAGAAAATGGGATCAAAATGCACTAACATAACCAACCTTCCAAACAAACAAGAGCATCGGTACAGAAAGTCACCCAATCAACCCATGAGCCAGATCATAGATCTGTATTTGAATATGACTTCAAAGTACTCGACAAGACCATTCTTTTCAGCCAAGATGTGTGCTAGTCGGAAGACGAAGCATTTATCACAATGTTGACTCCTCCCACATTAATATCATCTCCTTCCTCACAGGCATGGCCTCCCACTTTTACAGTTATCTCCAAGTCAATATTGCTTGGCGTATGTAGCAGGGCTCTATACCATGTTAATGTGGTCTGGCGTATGTGGCAGAAGACTAAGCTTTCAATTACTCAACATAATTTTAGTTGAGAAATTGGATTTCAATTCGTCCATATGGGTTGATTAATATGGCAGAGGAGTTATCTTCAATGGATCCATATGGTTTACGCCCTAGGTTAATGAAGTTGTATTTCCATGAATCTAAATAGTTAAGTGGTTGTGGCAGAGTTAGTTTTTAATGTAACAGCGCAGCTAGGTTGATACACAAGGACATGTATTTCAAATTCTAAAGAACTCAAGCATCTCAAATAATCCATGTGGCTCGGTAGAGGATTTGGTTTTCAATATAAGCCTGCGGTTTGGTTGATGCGTTTGTGATGAGTGTTTTCGCTTTGAATGAAAGCATGCAGTTACTGCACCTTATTAAAGCAGCATAGTTGTTAACTCTCAATGAATTCATACAGTTTGAGAAATGTGGTGGAGGAGTTGATATTCATTGAATCCTTGATACTCGATTCCGGATAAGAAGGTGGTTGGCTTCCCAACTAATGTGAGATACAATGATATGACAGAGACTCTAAAAGTTAACCGGAAGAACTTTCAGAGCGGCACGCTAGAGTACTTATCATCTCAATAAAAATCAAAACAAAAGTCTCAAGATTCACAAAAATTTGTGTAAAACAACAACTACTTTATAAAACAGGACGGTCTAATGACCGATTAAAAATTCAGCTTACCTGAATTAGATTCAAGGTTTTCCTCTTTGGTGATCGCCATTCCAAATCGCTCAAATCAACAAGAATCAAGCTAAAACTGTGCACCCAGTGCGAATTATCGGGCACCCAAAAAATTGCAGCGAGCAAAATGAGCCCTCCAAAAAATAAGAATGAATTGAATGCCCACCCGTTTGCAGATTGACCTCAAACCCAGTGGTTCTAAAAGGGAGCAAGGCCGAATAAGAACAATTCACACCACTTAAACGTGGATGGAAGATATTTTTCAAAAAATCGAATATTACTCAATTGAATGGAATTATTCAGTGGAGCTCCTTCCTCCACACCATCCTTGCAAATGCGTGAACGCAAGGAGGAGAGGAGGAGGCAGAGAATCTGATTGTTGCTGCCAAGAATTAATGAAGCCAACGAGATATTATACGGAATCCAATGGCTTTTTTTGACCTTTTTTTCTGTAGCACCGCCTTCCCTCGTGCCGATTTTGGTGGCTCCAGTTGTACAATGCTTCACGTTTCCCTCAATTGATCCTCTCGATGCTGACCTAGTTGCCACTTGGCCCGCGTTTTTATAGTGTGTAGTAATAATATTAAGCTCTTGTTAATGGGGTTTTTCAAATTCTTAGCTGTTTCTGGTAAAAGATTTTATGCAGAAAAAGGAAATGGGACGGAAAAAGGTCAGCATGTCAGGTTACAGTTGGTTGTAGTGGCAGACATGGGAATGAGAATGATTGGAGAACCGGGTCAATTAGGGTTGGCAATTTTTAAGGTCTTCTTTGAGAAAGCGGTCTTCTTTGTTTTATTAGAGTTTTTTAACAAAGCTTTGAATATTAATTTACAAACTAGATTTCATTTTCTTATTGAATTATTTTATTCACTTGGAATTTATTGTCAAACAAGTCAATAGACATCTTATTGTACCCATAGCATCTATTTAAAGTTTTGAAAATGTTTTTAGAATCGAAATTCAAATTTTGATTTAAATATTATTTTATATAAATAAATATGTGGAATCGTATATAAGTAGTTTAGGTCAATTAGTTTCTTTTTGTTTTGTATGTTTGTTTGGGTTGATTTCTTTGAAAGAAATTTTATTTGAAAACTTCTTGTTTGTTTTTTTATGTTTTGTTTCTTTTATTAGAGAATGCATTTTTTCCATGTGAGTTTCATGGTTGGCTATAGTGTCATGTTTTTCCATTGGCATGTAGCTTGTTTGAATAGGTTTGGATTTGGATGGGAAGTAATAGATAGGATTATATATTTCATTTTGGTGTAGTTTTTTTATTTGTTGACAAATATAGAATGGTATTCAAATTCTTGTAACATTTTTTTTGAAAATTATATGAATACATATTTGCGGTGTTGAGAAGTGTTGTCACATGAAATTGCATTTTGGTTGATTTGATCTAGCATTTCAATAACACAATGAAAGCGACATCAAAATGTGGGACCTTTGCGAATGAGGTTGAATCTCTAGTGAATTTTGACTTCCTTTCTAGCCTAGATGCGGAGTATTGAACCAACTCAAAACCAGGGAACCCTACTCTAACATATTCTATCAATTTGTCAGGGAAAGGGTAAGAAAGAATGCAAGAAACAAGGGGGTGGCGATGCCCCTAGATTAAAGTTGTTTCTTCCTACCTAAAATAGCACAATGCATCGATGAAAATAACTAGAAGAACTACACAATTTTATATCTTGTCAGTCTCTAAAGATACCTATAAAGGTTAGAGTTTGGTAGAATGCTAGAAGGAAAGGGATATATTCACAACTAGCACCTGCAAACATAATTAACATGACATATAAACATGGAAAATAGAAACAAAGCATTTAGACATGAAGGTAAGAGAGATTTACATGATACATCCAAAGGAAGGAAGAGGTTAAAATGATGAATTTTCATTAATACAATGGCGAGGCCAAGTTATAGTGACAGAAGTGCAAAAATGCATGGTATTATGTAGAGAACTAAAGAAAGGCAAGACAGAACCCCTTTAAAATATTACACAATTGCCTTTATAAATGAGGCATAATTGACGTAGAAAATTACAACTCATGGTGAAACCCTAACCCTACTAGGGTTAGCTAAAGAGAAATTATGTTGGCAAACGTCAAATTTAATAAATTGATTATTTTTTCCATTGTATTTGCACAAGAAGTCCTACAAAATTAAAAAAGATATTTATGATTAAAATCATGAGGGGGTTGTGTTAATATACGAGGAAGTTGTGTTAATATATTTTAAAAATGTGCTCATTTAATAAAAGGTTCATTTTATTGAATGTTTTATATGTTGCTTTAAATAAAATTGGAAAAAAAAATTGTCACGTGAAAAAAAAATGTCAATTAAATTTTATTAAATATTTTTTATTAAGGCATTAAGTTTTTTGCCCAATATTAAAAAATAGCCACCCCACCACCCACGTTAAATATTTTGAAATTAAAAAAAATAAGTGGGTCTTTTAAAGGGGTGCTACTCTTTTTAAAGAAGATGATTTTTGAATTTGTTTTGAAAATTAAAAATTAAATTAATTTGGGAACCACCTTGAAATAATCTACATGGGCGAATTGGATGGTTCACTTCAATGGAGCATAACTTTCACCCAAGATGTTGGATTTTGGACTTCTTATACTCGTTGGAAAGCTAATTCTGAGCACTAGAATATGGTATAGGTTTGGTTCCATGAATTTCCCATTTTGATATTTTCTTGGAGCCTGAAAGTCAAATGTTCTCCTTTATATATTTTTTGTCATAACTTTTCCATACGAAATTAGAGTTTTTATTTAGAATAGGCATTAGAGAGCATGCTCAATTGACTACTTGGTGGTGCTGCTATTTTATCAAATTAATAAGTATGGAGAGTTTTGATATTTTTTGTTCATTGTTTGGTGCCTTAGATTTGAGATGTGAGTGTGAGCGCATCTAGATGAGTTGAGAGGTGAAACCTTGAGGTAGTGCATGTTTTTATAAGATATTTATGATGATATAGTTGGTCATCTAATTTGTTTCTTCTTGGTACATGTTTATAGGTTTCTTTAGAGTTTGGGCTTTGATGGTGATAGGTACATAGGTTGTCTTCAGTTTGAAGGCATGGTATGAGACTTGGAATCTCAATAGTTGAGGGTAGGTACAGTATTGGTATTGATTATGGTATCATGGGCATGCAGGTACATATTTTGCATTGATACGAGACAATCATATTTGTGGTAATTGGTGGTGATTTGCTTTGATGTTAGGAGGTTGTTTCTTATCTCTTTAATACTTATTTGGTTCCTTGACTATGGTACATGATTGTGGACATGATTGGAAAATCAAATTAGATGTTGATTTGGTGTTTGAGTCCTGTGTTCTATAGGATTTTTCTCTTTGATATCATAGTTTGAAGTTTACTAATTTGATAATGAGTTTGCATATTTTAGTGTTTGGATCTATGAGTTATGCAATTAGATGGGTAGGCCACCTATTTGATAGCAGTGGGATGGCTCAGATGTGAACTATCTATATCCACTAGGTTTTATTCATTGGTGTTGCAAACTTCATTATTTTCCCTTATCTATGGTCATTTATACATTGGTATGTTTATTTTGAGATGAGAAGATGGATGATGTTTATGGTACCTAGATAGTTGGTGTTGGGACTTGTAGTATGAGGTTTAATCATGATGTCATGATAGGTTGGTTATTCATTGATTAAAATTTTCAATGTGATCTTTTGACAGTGATATGTTGGTGGTGTAGGATTGTTCCTGATTGTTTGTTGGAAATTGTATGTATCTTCTTGGTTTTCAAATCTTGGTTTCACTTGGTATTACTGATATATCAATTATATGTGTGTAGACTTGGATGATATTCATGTATGAGATGATTTTCATGATGCCATGTGTGACTATGTATCATGGTTTGGTGTGAGTTGTTGGCAATGATGTATATTCATCATTGGATGGTGGATGATCTTCTTTACTATTGTAGATGTTGGAGGATTCCTTGGATCTTTCTATTGGAGAACATGGTCTTTCATATAAATGTTGGTTCACTAGTACAAGATGGTTATCTTCATGGTGATTGGAGATTTTGACATCTTGGAGGACTCAAGGGGTCCTGGGTTGAGATGTGTTTTTATGATTTCATTTGGTATGTTATTGTGGTTGCTATTATGTTATGGGTTGATCTTGAATAGTGGTTTAGAATTGTGGCATGGTACAATTATTTGATGTGATCATCTGGAGCATGCTATCTCCTATAAGGAGATGGTTTAGATCATGTTGTCATGTTTATGATCTTGATTTCGAGGTTTTATATGTGTCATTGATCTTGGTTTTCTTTCTTTGTATTGAGTACATTGATCATTTTCTTGATACTTAATGAGGGTGTTGTGTTGCATTTGGAGTTTGACATGTATATATTGGTTATAGATGCTCATGAATACATGAGGACTTAGGTGTTGTTGGCATTCTCTTGTGATTAGAGATATGTGTTGGGGTGGTTGATGGTTTCAGTAGGAAGATACATTATAATATCAATTTATGATAACCAAATTATACTTTTCATGAAATATCCAGTTTGGCTAAAAACCAATCATGGAGGTCATCCACCATTTATGGACCTCCAAAATACCCAAATATTCAAACTCAAAAAATTAAAAATCCTCATTACTTCCCTTATACACAACACTTCAAAAATGCAATAAAATTTCTATTACACCCATCTAATAAAATTTGTGTAGCATTTCATTTACAAAAATATATTTTCAAAACCCAAATTGGGATCTTTGAAAATAAGAAATGAAATGATTTGGTTTCAAAAGGAAAAATGTTCTATTTGATTAAACACATTATTTACCACAAATTTCAAACAAAAAATGAACAATTGAGAAAGAAATTGAATGTCCTACCTCTCAAGTTGCCAAAACTTCAAATGGAAGTCAAAATCCACATACTAAAAAAAAGAGTACGAAAATAGAGCAGCAACAAGCATTCTCTGAGACAATTCCAACAAGCCATCACTCACAAAAATCCACCCAAGAAATCCTTCCCAACAAAAATCCCAAATTTTGAGTGTATGAGGGTGTTTGAGAGCAAAATGAAGAAAAATAGAATAAGTGTGAAATAGAATTCTAATTTCACAATATAAACTCACTTTTTGAGTGGAAAAAATAATAGTAAAACCAAACTTAAAACCCAAATATAAAATATACTTCTAAAAGCCCCCAGATATTAAATTATTTAATTATCATCAATTGAAATACTCACAAGGCACATTTACCATTTAAATAATACATTACACCATTGATCATTAAAATGGATTAATTATTTATTTAAATCCAGTGATAATTTGCAACTAAGCTAAAAATATTGAAACACTTTTTACTTGTTGACTACACATGACAACTAGGTATCTGAATACTGCCAGTTATGGTAGCTTAGGCTCAAATAATAAAATAATAGGAAATCATCCTTATTAAGGTATAATGGATTTGGGCTAGGGAATGTTTTTGTTGGTTGGTGCCAAAATATTGACCTGTTAATGCCCAATACAACCACTGGACTTATAGAAGACATGTGAGGTAGTTAAGCCATGTCAGGAACCACTGTTGCACTGCACAACACCAAGGATACCAAGGGCACACACCTTGCAACAATCCCCCTAGAGCAAGGATGGGGATTGAACTCGTGACCTTGTCTCTGATACAAAATTTTGGTTTTCGTTGCACCAAAAGCTTGATTTATTAATGCCCAATGCAACCACTGGACTTATAGAAGACATGAGGGGCGGTTAAGACATGTCACGAACCACCGTTGCGCTACACATCACAAGGACACCAAGGGGACACACCTTTCAACAATTTTGTCCAATATGTTATCTCTAGTAACCATTGTTTGGGATATAGGCATGCTGAGATCTGTGAAACTAGGTGGAGTCAATGTCTGGTACTTGGAATCACTA
>MU224360.1:794889-854268 GCA_018584345.1 Thuja plicata
TATATATATATATATATATATAATCAAAGTAAATGAATCCATTGAAAGGGTAATTTAACATTGTATGCATTCTCATATATTTGAATGACACAATATCATCCATTTCACATTTATTCATCATTTAAAGCATATTAATAATTATC
This sequence comes from Thuja plicata, assembly GCA_018584345.1. NCBI lineage: Eukaryota > Viridiplantae > Streptophyta > Pinopsida > Cupressales > Cupressaceae > Thuja > Thuja plicata. The sequence goes on from MU224360.1 coordinate 795,033, forward strand.
TCATCTAATTAAATGTAATAAATTATTATTCACTGCAACAATTCAAGAAAATATGTATTCCCCGAACTGGGTCAATATCATAACATCATCATCATAATAATAATAATCCACTGAATCTAACATGTATCTTTTACTACATAGATTTTTATTTAATATACTTGTATCCTAAATATGGTATATCTATATCTATATGGTTTAAGTTTTAAAAAGTTGTAATTGTATAGGGGTAATTTCTAGTGCTAACAGGTACAACATATTTTATATTTATGAGTGGAATTCTTGTTTATAGGAAAATGCCATTTCTTGTATACTAGATTCTATATGAAACAACCAGCATAGATGAGAGAAAAAAGTAAAGACAATAAATCCATGAGGAAGCTTCTACAATTTATCAAATTGTTTATTATTAGGCAAAGTTTAAATAGGATATAAATTAATGGTGTAATGGAGGGATAGACAAACTCACATCTACCTTTAAAAGTTAACAACAATAGTCAACTTATATTGAGAAAACATAATTGGTAGATCATTCAATTTCATAAAGGGATTACCCTAATTTTAAATACATGCTAATATAAAGCACATATAAATTCTACAGATTGTGCACCATTGACATTAGTGCAACATCATCAATATTATTAAGAAAGGCGAGTTGTGGGAAAGTTTCCAAACTTCCACAATGCAAAGTTGTTTGATTGATGACCATCTAGCACCTTTAGAATTGATTTGGAAACCCCATTGACACCATTAATGACATATGAATTTTCCTCAACCCATGTACTTGCACGTTTAGATCGCCATGTGCAACCCAAATCTGTATAGAAATTTCATTTAGAACATATTTTATCTTTTCTCCAATTTTATTTCACTACAAAATATGAAGAGTCAGTGAAAGAAACTTACACCAAGAAGTAGGTATAAGAAACAAATTGGTTGAGGTATCCCAAATATTCACCATGCACATTATCCATTGCACTTAATTCCAAATTAAATTATAAAATCAATTTTAGATTTGATAAATAAAATTGTTTTTAAACAATCTAACATAAGGGCATAAGGAAGATGAAAGGGGAATGTTTTAAAAATAAACCTTGTTCAAATTTTTAACAAAATCTGAAAAAAAAAAAAAAAAATTGTTATCTCTTTCTTCTAATTTGTATGTATTGTTACTAGCATTGTAAGATAATTTGGTTGTTTCTATGATAGATTCAAGCTCTACAAAATCATGATTATTCAAATCATACTTGTACATGTGTTGCTCATTTATTCTATTGTATTAACATAATTGAAACGAGATACCTTCTAGCCTATCCAAAAGGTCAAAATCATTATGGTAATAAAATACCTTATTACCATCCTTCCTCTATATTCTTTGAACCCTTCCCGTGTACTAGGTTCAACAAGAAACAACTTACCCTGTGTTTTCACAAACACATTTTCTTGTAGTACATTCAATGGGTGGCATTGAATTGTTTTCAAACAATACCCCATAATCTAGTTCAATACCAAAGCTAATTGAAACACCCTTTTGTGGGGCCCTCTCATCCTTCCTAAAGTAGACCTATATTTTGATAACATTGGATTTCCATTCAAATAACTAACCAAAAGATCTTTGAACATATACTTATCATCAAGGTCTACCACTAGTTTTACATTTTCACCAATGGACTCTAAAATTTCATCCAACTAATCATGCCTCCACTCACTTTTCATTATTTTCAAGTCACCATGATTATGTGTCATTGAATACATATATTGAAATATAGAGTTGAAATGAGCTGGTGGAGATTCATCATCTACTTCATCCACATCTTAGAATGTTGGATAATTTTGATCCTCTATCAATGGTTTAACTCACCAATAAGATTGTTTAGGATTATCTGGTCACATGCGAAGAGTTGATAAAAATGTCTTGTGCATCCTTCAGTCCTATTTTGAGGGATAATATAATTTTATCATATACAGATATTTTCATATTTTGATAAAATGTTAACATTATATATCTATTCTCGATGCAATATATTCTAGATACTTTCTTTCTATTTGATTATTCTTCTACAACTCTATTAAGGGTTCCAATGACATGAAGAAAGTCAATGAAATCATAGGCCCTTTTTGCTCCAACGATCCCAACAACTTTGCCAAAGTTATCACATACATCTAGCCTAGTCAAGTGCAAAACACATGGCAAGTGAGCATATTTATCTTAAAATAATCTCTACAACAAAACTACAAAGTGGAAAGAAATATTCACATCTTTATATGCATCTCTACTGATGAAATTTATGTTGACATTATTATTATATTTTTTTCGTATCCAACATAACCATAACGTGAAGAAATGGTGAACTCATGAAGCATTTCACACTCTTTTGCAAACAGTCAAACTCTGAGAAATAAAATATCAATGTAGTCAACAACAATTATTAGATTTGTTTTTATGCCTAGTGTGTTATGTACCCTTCCACTAAATGTACTTCTCATATCTCTCAAACAAATCTGGACATACCTTGAAGTAATGTGATGTGTCTAACTCCAATTATGTTGATCCATCCTCTCTATATCTTTACATTTAAGCTTGTGATCATCCACTTTAAAATTGTTATAAACCATCCTAACATGATTAAAACTTGTTATCTCTTCTCCTAAAATCAAATCTCATTGACCACTAAATAAAGGATTCAATAGCACTTTGTCACTGTAGATGCAGTCATGTTCATGCAATCTTGTTACATGCAGACCATTATTCAGCCTAATTAGTCTCCACTCTTCCTAAGGAATTTGATATCAAATACCTTATGTTGAACAAAATAGTCCATCAACATAAGTTGTCTCCTTCTACTATCTCCAATTGAGTAATTACCAACAATAGATCCCAAATTATTATCCACATGTCACTTCCACAAAAATTCTATTTTTCTACATTTTTTATGAACAAAATTTGCATTGAACTATTACATGTTGGATGAGCAACCATAACCAAAATAGGAAGTTTTTCATGTAAAGGGTTTGCAATAATAACACGTGCATGGTGGTCAATAACATTGTTCTTAAAAGAATCTATTATGATATCATAGTATGCAACTCCTTCGCTAACTATCACCAATAAATGTGATTGACATTGATGTTTTTCTTTATTACCACAAAACTAACCAATGTATCACTTTTTACTACCCACCTGTTGGTTCCTCCAACTGATTGCTTGAAAAAGCCCTAAGGATTTTCTCTGTCCTATCTACAGGTGTCCTAAGGTTGTCGCCCAACATCTTGAGAATTCCTTAAGGGTAAGGAATGTCCCTATCACTTTGGGATCTACATGAAAAGGATGGGTATACCCTCTTTTGCAATATGCTCAAAATATAGAATACTCACTGATAGATATTACACACAATAGATAAATCTCAACAAACCGTAAAATCAGAACTCATATGTATCACATCAGAATTAGCTCTATTTAGAATACACTATTAAATCCAATTTAGAGGTGGAAATTAACTACAAACATACATTTGCAGGCAGAAAGAAAGGAAAACAACTTAGTTTTCACAAGTTTTGTTACTAGAAATTTGAATCATAGTGACCAATGCCTCATATCCATGATTAGCAGAGTCAAATATCACATAAACCCAACATCACTTCTACATAATATTCTAAATTTTAATGCCAAGTACACAAAGACTCAATTATATCAAACCATACATCATTCTTATAGGATCACTACTACCTTCTTTAAGTCATTGTAACCTATAGATTGAATTTAATCTTTTCCTTGAAAAGAACCAAATCTATACATACACAATAATGAAAAATTCATAGCAATAATAATAGTCTACCCTTGATAGAATATACCATACAACATGAAGAAAACATTGCATTAGATAAAATATGTTGATATTTTCATTAACTATGCTCAATATGCAACATTAAAATTCATTCGAATCAGACCTACTGAAACCAATTCAACTATTATATATTCATTCTAAGCCCACCCAATAAAAAATGACTGGAAATTCAGAGATCTTTTAGAACCCCTGGAACTTGCCTTGATATTCCTTTTATAGTCACAAGGAATGCAACAAGCTACACATTATTCCAGTGCACTATCATTTATCATTGTCGCTAGCTAGTCACAAATAATATCTTCCAATTAAAATTTGCTACCTTTGATTTTGTCTTGTAGTAAAATATCATTGCATAATTGAATGAGATAGCCCAAGGTTGGAGTGCTCCAAAGAAGTAAGAGTGTCACCTTTGGATCCAACCATGATTCTAATTCATGCCACTATCACTCTATTGTGGCTATTGATGTGGAGAAGGCCAGAATGAAAGATTCTCACTATCTCCCCTTTTAGAAGAGAACATTGAGACTGCTTCCCAAGGTGAATCGGGCCTAAACAAACCCACACCTTCAAGTCTTTCATTCATGCCCCAACTGCATCCTCCCCTTTGAGAGAATTAGAGCAGTAGACAAAATGGATCAAACCCCTAATAAGCCACAACAAGCTCCTATAGTTTTGCGGTTAAGTTTAAATATACCTACAACTACCCTTGGCATTTTTAAAATCCTTGAAGCGACAAGATGAATCATCATCTTGTACATTGTCATGATCTGTGTATACTTGTTGTAGCAGAGCTCTCTTCAGCTTCTCCCTTAAGAAACAAAAATAGCTACCCACAAAAATCCTCATCATCAATATCTTGAACACACAAAACCCTTCACACTACAAGAAAATAGCCACCACAGGATGCACTTATCCTTTCTCTACTAAGAGCTATAAATCATATTTCTTAATTTTCAAAATGACAACAAATACTTACCAATTCAAGTAACTTCTATAATGGAGATTGTGTGGTTGTGAAATCTTTCCAAGTTGTCTTCCTAGGTTATGAATGAATGAATGAAGAGTTTTACTGACATCCACAAGACCAACAGTCTAAGGGACCACGAATCACAACTCTAAACTAACTCCATAGAATTTTCCATATCTGATTTCCTGTTGTGAATCTTGATAATCAAACTAGTTGTATGCTTGATCTTATCCTCCTCAAATAGACTGTATATGCTACCCTCTTTCAGGATGTCACTGTATTGAACTCAAATGTCATCATAAGTCGTGCACTCAAAGAGAAAGTGTCATTCAATTTCAATCGCACCTTTTTCACAGAACTTGCAAGTCCTCTCCTCCCACTCCTCTTTGGGTCTTTTCCATCTATCGGTCTCACATCTGAGATGATGTGAGCCCGTCCTTAACTGAGTCACCAACACTCTAGGCTTACCTTTAATAGATGCCCCTAGATAAGCTTTATCTCCATGTTCGCGGTAAGTGTTGAACATTTCTATATAATGCATCTTTTTCCAGCCCATATTATTAGACCACATGGCAGCCTGAAATTTACCCATGACAAAAAAATTTATTTCCATATTAGTATTTGGGAAATCATGTAGCTTGATGTTCCACTTGCACAACCACTTTATGTTTTGTTTCATCCAAGTCTTCTTCCTGCGGTCCAAACCCTCTTTCATCGTGATTTTGGGCCATCTTTTGTTGTCCATGTTTTCCAATTTCTTTAAATAACTTATTAACCAAGATATCATTGCCGCCTCCAATGGGAAAATGCTAGCTTCCGCTAATAAAATTTCATAAGGAACTGAGGCCTTGACCTTGATATTGCTAGTGATTAAGTGTTTTTGAATCCTCTCTAACTGTTTCCACCCACATCTACTCATGCTGCCCCCAAACCTCGCAGCCATAAAGAACAACCAGTGTGACAAGCAAACTGAAGAGAGTCTTCTTAATTTTCCAATCCCACAACTTAGCATTCCTGCATCTATTTTGAAGTAGATATAACACTCTCTAGCCTCCATGTATCCTTTTTGTCCTACACGTCTCCCAGAAGAGCCTATAATGGATGTCGATCCCCAAATATTTGTATTCTTTCACAATCTCCAACGGACTGCCCTCGAAAAGAAAAACCCTATGTGTCTCCTTTCTTTTCCATGAAAAAATTATAATTTTAGTCTTGGTAATGTTCACTTTCATCCCCACTTCTTGACAAAAGCATTCTAGCGCCACTAATTGTTCTCTTAATCCCTGGGTTGTTTGATATTAAGATAAGATCATCAGCATATAAAAGAAGCTTCACCACATGCCCCGCCAAATGAACTCCTCCACCGTCAATTTTGTCTAACCAAGCTTCAAGCTTGTCAATATATAAACCAAACAAAGTGGGGGATAATGGGCACCCTTCCTTCACACCGATGTCACTGCCAAATCACTCGGACATACCATCTTTAGTTCTGATTTTGGCTCAGACCCTCTCCTAAATTCTATAAACAACAACTCTATACATGCTTGGAATGCCTAATTCTTCCATTCTATTGCATAGCTTGTCTCTAGGCACCGTATCAAAAGCTTTCCTAAAGTCCACAAAATAGCAATAAGCTTCTCCCCCTAGATGTTCCATATTTTCTCTATCAAATGCCTAAGAGTGACACAGTGATCAATAGTAGAGTGCCTAGGTCTGAAACTTGCTTGTCCTTTAGCCCTTTTTCCTTCCTTTTCCACCCAACTGTTGATCCTACCTTCTATCATGCTCCCAAAAAGCTTGCCAAAAAGAGGATTGACCATAATAGTGTGATAGTTAGATGGATCATTAATGTCCCCACTTTTAAATAAAGGGTAACCACACTAGTAGTCCAATCAACCGGAAAACCATCCTGAATGACCCTGTTAAATACTCCTTTTATGTGAGGGGTGAGGAGATCAACTCCCCACTTTAGGAATTCATCTTGAAGCCCATTAATGTCACTTGCCTTACCATTTTCCAACTTCTTTATCCCACTTTTGATGACGTCTACCGTGAAGAGCTCTAATGAAGATTTTATAATAGGAGGGGAGTTCTTCTCATGAATTTGCTCATAGAGGGTCTTTGCATATTCTAACCACTGAGTATCCGTAATACTATTTTCAGTATGTTTTTTCCTCTATTGCAATTCTTTCTAGAAGTCTTTGGGGTTGTGCTTGCTTAAAGATATAAACTCTCTCCATCTAGAATTTTCATACTCCTCTTTTTTAAACTGGACTATCTATGCATATTTCTTCTTGATTTCTATACTCATGTTTTTCCCTTTTATAGATCTTTTGGCAGCCTTGCACTCTTCATCATACCACGGATTAGTCAGGAAAGTATTAGCAGCCCTCATTCTAATGTGAGATCTTTTACATGTTTTTAACGCCTTGTAAATAATAGAAATCATAAATTTGTTGTGAACATGCTCAAAATCATTGTTGTCCCCATCATTAGTCTTGTTGTTGTTGTCCATTTCCAAAAAATTGTTGTTTAAGGGCAGCTCTGAATATGTCCCTATTTTCTTGATTTAGGAGTATTTTCCCATGATTAAGCGTAGCCTTATCTCTGTGGAGGCCATGCTTGTTATGCTAATTATTTGGAACAATGTCTAAACAAATATAAAGAGGCATGTGATTGGACTTCATATCTAGCTGTAAGGTTTTGAGAACAAATCACGTACTCCACTACACTTTTCCCATTGTAAGTTTTGCAAGTAATGCCCCCGATGTAGGCCAGCCGCTCATGCCATTGTAAATAACCATGCCAAAGAGACTACACATCCCCAATAATTCTGTCCAAAAATGTGAAACACCCCCTTCGCTGGCCTGGGAGGTTCTTTTCCAAGAATGGTCACCGCTTTCTTCAAACCAAAGAGGGTTGGTCTCCCTTTTTTCTACATTACACAATTGCAGCGATTGACTGTTAGCAGTCCTAGCATTGAAGTCCCCAACGAGCATAATTTCTCCCAAATTGCTGAAAATAGATATATCTCTTTTTAACAAGGCAAATGGTTCTTCATTGTCTAAGTTTGTTCTCTTGTAAAATTTAGAGTTTTTCGGTGCAAAATAACAAGCGACCAATCTGAAAATTGTCTCATTCACTATTATCTGGAGCCATATGTATTGTTTGTTCGGGTCCTCTTTTTTGAATTTAACAAACCCATACCATTTCTCTTTGATATAAATTGTGATTCCCCTGTGTCCTTTACCTGTTTAACCCCTTTGTTCCAAACTGAAAATTTCTTGTATCCATCAAAATCTGGGACAACACACCCTTCATGCTCATGTGTTTCAACAAGTATAATTATATCCTTTCCCTCTGCTATGGGCCCCATCCCAGGACCTCTTCTCCAAGGATAACCTCTACAGTTCCAACTTACAATGCTTAAGTGGTCTTGTGGGGCCCCAAATTCCTATTTCTTATTAGAGAAGTGCTCGCTGATTTGGGCTTTCCCATTTTTCAGCCACGCCCACATTCCCTTGTTTATGGCTGCTTTTACTTTTTCCCACTCCTTCCTTTGTTCCTCTTGTTGAGAAAAAGTTAGATCTTCATCTAGGTAAATGTGTGTTCCTCTAAGCAGCCCCCTATTCTTAATGATAGTATTTTTATCCTCTAGGTCCCTCAAAATAACTCTTACGTGATTGTCCCTTCCTCCTTCCACCTTTTTACCTATCTTTTTTGCTTGAAGAATAGCCCCTGACCATTTCAGCTTATCTCTAACAAAATCCCTTGCTAGAATATTGGTCCTTTCTCTTTATTCGAAGTCTTTCAACCATTTGATGATGATATTTGCAGCCTTGCCCCTTTTGTCATGTTCTTCTCTTATCTGAATTTTGATTCGTTATTCAATGATGCCCTTTTGTTTATTTTTTGATCCATTTACCACTTGTGACCATGATTTGGCCTCTTCTATTCTTTCTTTTAGTTGAGTTTCTTTGACTTCTAAGTCTGCCAAAGTTGATTGAATTTCCTTGAAATGAGTTCAATGTCCACCTCATTTACTGCTTCTTTTCCTTTATTCCCTGTAACCTTCAAGAGTGCCAATTCTTGTTTTAGTATCTCAAGCTCTTGTTGTCCCATATCCATTTTGGATTGCATGTTAGCGATTTGTTCTTTGAGATCTTTATTTTCTCGTTGTATTTTTCCTGTGTATTCCAATGCTTCGTACACTTTGTTCTCCTCTTCCCAATTCCTTGTTTCTAGAGTTTCCACCCTCTTTTTTAATTCCATAAGCTCCTCCATGTATAGCTCTAAAGACCACAAAAGTGGTGTTCTAGTTGGGTTGTACTAAATATTGTTGTCTTTTTACCTTCCTTGTTGTCCTCTTTATGTGTTGCACCGATTTCTACTTGAATCATCTTTGAATCACAACCCTTGTTGATTTTAGCCTGATTTTGTGGTCCCTCTTTACCATTAACATCCTGTGTTATTTGTTTCTCATTTGACTAATTAGTTTTGTCAGATATTCCATTTATCCTCAGAAAAATCATAGCAAAACATTTTTTTGTTTGTTTGGCCTTTCGCATCTGTCTATGCCTTATGATACCTTTGTACTGCTTCGCATTTACCAGAATGAACCCTTCACATGTATTCCTTTCTTGTTTGATAAAATCTAATATTGTTGATTCCCACATCCTTGTAATACTTTCCATTGTGGTTAGAAGTTGCGGTGTTGGTTGTCCCCCTACTCTCTGATTCCAACCCTCCTGATACATAAGATTAACCATTGGACCTCCCAGCTGTGTTTGAAGATTCCAGTTGAGCCCCCCCACATCAACATTTTTGACTGAAAATGGTTTATTTCCAACTGGAAGCTGAGACCCCATCATATAGGGTCTGTGACAGACCATGGTGAGGTTATTTTCTGATTTGTCAAGGTTGTGCCCCATAGTTTATTATGCCTTGTTTCATAACTAGTTATTTTCAGATTTACCACAATGGCCCCAGCAAAAAAGAGAAAAAACTAGTAACTAATTTTCATTTTTTCCAATGTTGTCACTTTGAGTTCCCTTGAAAAGTGCAAAGAACAATAAACAAAATAGGGAAAGGGAACAAGAAGTATCGATGTGGGCACACCTCTCTACAGACTAGGACTAGTAGCGCTTGCCTCAGACTTGTTTATCTTGTATTTATCTCTATTTTTGTCTGATGTTGTCTTCCCGCGCTGCTCTTTATTGGTTACTTTATCTTCCTTTGCTCGTCTACTACTGTCTCACGTCTGTTGCTACACCCGTCTGCAAGGTATAGCAACATACCTTACAATATCACCAAAAAAAATGGCACCAAGGTATAGTGATTCTTTGACCTGCACTACAATTCAGAAGTCTTGTAACATTATTTCAAATGTCACTTTTGACTGTAAATATTACCTGTCATCATACTGCATTTTATTCAAAACATATTCAAAAGAAATTTTGACCTGCACAACTTTGCATTTATTGCCTACATGGAAACAATACCTACATGGCAACAGTGCCACCATCTCTCTATTGTTTAACTTCTCAACTCATCAATGTAGTGTAATGCAAAGAAGCTTCCAATGTACCACTGTGTCCCATATCATATTCCCATGTAGACATTTGACTACTCAACAATGAACCCATGTAATCACTCAGTGACGCGCTGAGGGAACAAAGAACTCGCACCACACCACCAAGTACATTCATCTTTTGCATAATCACCCACATGGACTCATCTTTCATCTTAATAGCCACCCATGTCATTTCTTGGTGATGCATTAAAGGAGAAAGGAACTCCCACCGCACCACTGAGTGTCGCCTTAGAAATAACACCTGCATAAAGATATCACTCGGTAACACGCTAGGATAGAGAAAAGCTCTCAACACGCCACTGAGTATCATTAGGTACTTACACAACTTCCAACTCGAATGACATGGCTTAGCTTAGGAATGCATGGAGACAGAAAAAACATTAACCTACACCAGCAAGTGAGACCCATGACCCCTTAACTGACAGATTACGAACATGCACTTAGGAAAGGGTTAAGTTATCATGCGGGGGGAAAACACTCATACACTAACTCAGACATGGGAAACATATGGTCATAGAATATAACACATGAAAATTTGATCATAAGAGGGGTAACCAGCATAGGATGTAAATATTAACAAAGGGGGCCAGTCAACCAACTGATTTTAACCCACGAGACAATCACTTTAAAGAAATTCAACTAGGTAAACAAGTCAATGCGAGAAAAGAAGTTGGTGCCAAGATTTAAACATTTGAAAGTACAAGGCAACAAATTTCACAAAACCCCAACCCCAAAACCTTTATAGAAAATAAGTCTAATAGTGGGGTTCTAGTTGGGGACGGCTAGTTGCAGACTAGCATGAGGATTCAAAAGATTCTGGGATGCAGAACAAAATTATATCCAATGGGCTCAACATTGGACTTAGAATTGGGATAATTCTTCAATTGGTGGCCCTGGGCCACCAAAAATTTATAACCAATACTTACCCCTTTCAAAATATTGATTCTCATCACATAACAACCTAATCAATTTGAAAATACTAATGAGAACATTTTGATCATATATATCACTAGCAATTGCACCTCAACAAGGTGCAATGGTTAGGCCGATAGGAAGATATATCTAGGTAATATATTGAAGGGCAAGAAGAAAATCTTGAGTAATTTTAATCCAATGTAACTTTAATCTTATGAGACTTCTGAATCATTAGTCTAATACACTGGTTATGTGCAATACATAATTAAATTCCAAACTCAACATAATATACATGTCTTTCTCTTTCTTTTCAAAATTGTGCTTGTTTCTATTTGCACGTGTTATGTTTAATTTATATTTAATTATGTATATTAATTTATGCTTAATTATGTCAAGATGTAATGAATTTGTACAACCATGATCTTCCCATTGGTGAAAATTCTTACAGGTCATGAAGCGCTCATAGGTGGGTCATTACCAGTCTTTCTCTCTTTTTCATGATCATTTCTTTCTACTCCATTTTTTCTTCGTTGGGTTAAATAATGAATGTTGGTTTTAACTTGTGAGCAGAATTATTGCATTTGGCACAATTTTGGATCTTGGGTTGATAATGGCGAAGAAGACATGGTTCAATATTCAAGTGAAGGTGCTCTATAACTTTATGCTTAGTATTTTGAAAGATGATGGGAGGAACTAGGACATGGACCATGAGTGGGAACTAGTAATTTGGGCTCACCATGCATATTCTTGTTATGGGAAAGTTTGTCCTTCCACTGTTTAAGGAAGGCACTATGAAGCTACCTTATTTTTCATATATCTTCTAGAACCTTATCCATATTTCTCAATAGGATATTTATTATTGATTCATGTAAATAACAACTATCCCTCACAAGCATATAGTTTCAATTCCATAGGAGAATTTTTGTTGTATAGGATAAATTTTCTGGAAGTTTATTAGATTTGTGTTGATTGAACATAAAAATTGTGCAGCTTGTTGAAAATTCTTTTGGTTTTCATTCTTCCATTCTTGATTTCACTAGTCAAGGGTTCATAGGTAAGGTCTTGGTTGTTTCCTTGAAGCAACCTCACAACTTTCAAACCCTCATTTTTCTCTACCAAATATTTACTTGCATTCATACATATATTTAACTATGAAATTTGTATTTCCCTACACTTCCACACAAATTTACCCAACCTTTTTCGTCCTAGTGATTCTCACATCAAGGTAAAAATTGTTTTCATTGGTGTAAAATCACCATCAATTGGCATACCACTTTCATTGGTGTAAAATCAACATCATTTGGCATACAGGTACCTAACCTTTTTCTTCCTAGTGATTCTCACGATAGGGTAAAATATGCTTTCACTGGTGTAAAATCATCGACAGTTGGCATACATATAATGTTGTTGTTTGACGTGCAAAATCACTTTCACAATCAAATGTCATGGTGTATCTCATGTGTCTTAGATGTAACATTTTATCCTTTCCAGAACACAGATATTGCAAATGTTGTGGTTCCATGTAGGAGCCCATCATTTCACATTTGTCAGCCTACTCCCAACCTTTGCCAAAATAGAAGCTTTGAAACAGGGTATGGTCATTCATCAAAGAACTGAGAATGAATGAATTTTGGAAAATGATGTGGTTGCAAGTCTTCTGGTAAAAATGTAGACAAAATGTGAAAGCATAAACAGAGCCCGTGAATTATTTGAAAAAATGCCTGAAATTGTCATGGACTGCAATGATCGTAGACATGTACAAAATTGATTTGTTGAAAAGGCTTTTCAAACATTCAATTTTATCTCCAACTTTATCCATTTAATTATGTTTAATTAATATATTGAAAGGTCATGTGCAATACATTTATTAGTGCTCATTGTCTTCAAGATCTAGAGAACAATAGTATAATTGTGTCTTCATATTGTTGTTGAGTCTCAAAATTGGCACACTAGAATTATTTCATTGAGAATAATTGAAGTGTGTAGTTGTAGGGACTTAGAGTTTTGCACCTTCATTTCATAAAGAAAAAGTTGTTGTAACTAAGCTTCCTCTTTTTCCCTTATCATTGTATATGGATTGTTTTGTATTTTGGAGTATAGCTCACAAGAAAATATTGGCTAAATAGATGACATTGAGTAGTTTTGTTATTTGCTATTCCCAAAAATATGGTCATCAACAATATATTGTAGTTAAAGAGTGCCTATCTAGAAAAATGATCAAATGCAAATAAAAATGAACCCAAATTTCAAGATATTTGAATTAAGATTTTTTTACTCTAATAACAAAAGGTTACCATAAAAAAAAGTCATTATGAAATATATTTCAACTTATTTTAAAGCTATTGAAAATTTATTAATTTTTATTATTAAATTAACCCTTTTACCTAAATTTTTCATGTAAAATATTAAAATTTTGTCTCCTATTAGTCCATGTAAAGTCACCTCCCCTAAAATCAACTTCCACCAAACCATTGTCCATGATAAAGTTGCTGAAATCCCTTTGACTTTGTCCATACCAACCAACACCCCTTCTTGTTTTCAGGTCTAACAATTGCGTTAAAATCCACAGCAATCAAAAATAATTCCTCAGAATGAGCCCTAAGGACATCTGAGATTTCCACCCACAAATTTTTCTTCAACCTTGGGTTATGAGGTTTGTAGACATTAATTATGTTGATCCTTGTTAACAATTGTTTTGAGTCATCCATTTCCCACATCCAAAACCTATTTTTTCGAATGACATGGATAGTAATTGAGGCTTCATTCCAATTTATTCCCAAACCACCTGAAGCCCCTTCTGCCTCTACATTATAACTTTTCCCTTATATAAAATTTCTTTGCAAAAAGGTCACAACCCTCTTTCTTTAGCTTTGTTTCTTGTAAAAAAAACCATCTCAGGTTTCACCTGATCAAGACAGTGCTTGATCAAGCGACATTTTTCAGGGGCATTGCAGCCCCTAGCATTCCACAAAAGGAGGTACATTTCTCCCATGAAAAGGCTTGGCCTTTTCCCGAGCTCAATTTTCTCTGGCCACTAGTACAACCAGCCTTGGCATTTCTCATTTTGAGGGTGCTTGCTCCCCTTTTCTTTCTCTCTCCAATTTTTGCTTTGTCTATTGAATAATCTGAATGTTCCACCATCCTTACATCTGAGATACCCTATTGTTGAGATAAACCTAAAAAAATCATCCACATCCTGGTCATTGTATGAATCCCCATCGGTTACAAGAACCACTATGTTCCCTCCATTGTCTCTGACATCCTCAAAAGAGTCACCTAGGTTCTTGATTGGAAAGATGGGGATATCCTTAACCAATCTTCAAGTTTTATCAAACCAACAAGTTGGCTCATAGTTTTTGTCTCCCACTTTCTCCTCCCCTTCATAATACTCTATAGGATGTTCAGTACGATCGTCCACCACCTGTGTAGTCTCAAGTTTGTTTACTTGGATGCCCTCCATTGTTAGATTTTCTAATTCCTTGCTACTCACTAGGAGGTCATCACGCCATGATCTAGGTGATCCTTCATGATTATTCGTTAATGAATCCCCAACCAGGTGGTTATCCATTCCCCTTATCTCATCCTCTAGTATCACATCCATGACCTTAGTTGTTTCAATTTGTGTTTTTCCCAGCTCTAGACCATTAGAATATGTGTCATATACAAAATCCAAATTATTTGTTTATCTCATAGTTGATTCAAATTCCCCCCCTCCCCTTGGGTTTTCCAACATCCTCTCCTTTCCAAATTTCTTCATTAAATATCATTAGATCAAAGGGATTGAGAAGTTATTTGTTCAAATCCCTATCATTAACATCAACATTTCTGGTGCTCATCATCTGTGCTAAATCTGAGCAATCCTCTGTAGAAATTCTAGGTTTTTATGAAAATAGTAATAATTCCTCTATAACAATATTTGTCTCCCTCCTTTTGCCTTTTGATCCTTTCTAAGATTGCTTAATCCTTCTTTCAATTCACTATCCTCCATTTTTTCAATGGTTTGCTTCCATATCCCCACACTTGAATCCAGCTCTAGGAAAGTAGGGAGAGGAGTACCCTCCTGCCAAAGAATTAAAATCATAATGTAAGTGGATAGATCTTGGAGATCTAGAGCTTCTTCCCATCTTACAAACTTTTCAAGTTTATCACCGATTAATATTAGGGTGAGAAAAGTCCAATATTCATGAGGAAAAATTTTTAATTTAATCCACAGTGGGATATCCTTCATAGTTTCCTTGGTTGGGTCAAAGTTGGGCTCCAAATTTTTGAGGAAAACCCCTCTTCCATCAATTAAGTAAGGGTTTGATTGTAGAACCTTCTCCTTAGTCTCTCTGGTAGGGCATAAAACCAAATAGAAACCATTTGCAAGTGTTTTGAGAAAACAATCAGAGCTACAGACAGAGTAACACCAGTTTTTGATCTTTTCATAGGCTAACGAAGACCCTAACCATTTCATTACAAATGCTTTGCATCTAAAGAAACCAATATTATCACTACAATCCTCATGATCAATCTGTATAGATATAGCACAAGGAGGATTGGATTTCAAACTTACCTCCTTTGAAATCATCGTTTGAGCCACCGACTTCGCTCTCCAAAATTTTTGTTCAATATCCTTGAAGTGAAATTTGTCTATCCTTGGAGGGCCGCCCCACCTTTCCTAAAAACCCCTAGGTTTGAAAAATGACCTTCCTCCATCCTTTTGCCTCAAAATCGGATCCTATCATGCTCAATTGTTACTGAAAGTCTGTCTACCACTCTACATAAATTTGTTATTGAACGACCATCTCCTTCTAGCACCTCCCTGATAGTTGAAACCTTCATGGCATCAAAAACCAGAGGTTCGAACTCCTGACCATTGGAGCTCCATTTCTAATAATTGTTAGTTATACTTTTATCGAACACTCCAAGTGTATAATTCTTATCAGGGTCCCCCATAAATAAAAGAACTCTTGATTGCAAATATATGTGTAATATTCTGATGTGATTCATTTACATAACATAATGTAATTATCTTTTAGATCACAACTTTCCTTTCAACATCAAACACTTAATCTCAAACTTAAAGTTATAAAATTTACCTTTCACCTTAATTGCACAAGTTGTCCAAGCTCTACTTATTTCAGCTAGAAGTGAAAAGATAGGTAACAGTCCCATTGAGCTTAATCTAAGAGCTCACATTGCATTAAGAAGGAGAAGAAGAAAGGAGGACAAATTGGTTTGAATTTTCATTAAATTTTATTTATTGTTGTTTATACTGTTGATTTTATTGTAGTCGTGGTCGGAATCCACAGGCCGACATAGATATCACAAAGGTTGCGATTATATTTATTATTATTATGAGATGATATTATTATATTATTATGTGATAATATAATGATATTGTATAATTATTATGTTGTATGATAATATACTAATTATTATATTAATAATATAATAATTATGATAATATTATTATATTGATAAATATAATTATTGATAATATATTGATATTATATTAATATTATAAAATATTAATATAATTATTTAATATACAGTTATATTAATATATAAGAGTGGTGTCCCTTGGTGAAAGGGCACCTCTTGCATATATAATGAGATATGTGATCTCATTCACATAGATATACAAGTGAATAATATTATGCAGATTAATATAGATCAGATGTTAGGAGGAGACGATAGTTGTTCATCTACGGTTGAGAAAGAAATAGCATTGCTCGTGATTAAACTAGCATTGTAAATTCAACATGATATCAGAACGGGTTCCCTACCCGTCTGTGAGATTTCACGAATAATCAAAATGCAAAGTTCGTACAGATGAACAAAATGTCATGCAGACTAGCGAGAAGTCTTGGGAATGAAGGACATGTTGCGTGCGAGAAGGAATGAGAAATGAAGTATTCTAGTAGAGATTCAATCAGAGAGGTACTATCGGGCATGATCAAAATTATAAGAGATAAATTGGATTAGTGTTCTTCATTGTTGACCCGCAGTTGGTATTGATGACAAAGTCTGTGCATCCCTAACTTTAGTCTGCAAATTTATTTCTTTCAGAACAAAGGAAATTAACAATGTCATTGGACACATTATCTGAACTACATATGCACAGGAGGGTGATTGAATGAGTAGTATTCGAGTGCATAAAGTATGACTCCAGTTACAAAATATTTTGGACGAAACAAATTTATACACACGGCAGTTTGCTTTATCGATTCACGATGTCTTTCACACTTCTCTCTACAGCAATCTCGACTCTCACAATATTCCTTGATAATTGCTTGCATCAGGTAAAGACTAATTTGGCAATCATGCAAAGACTTTCAAAAGGGCATGACTATATAAAATGGAATTCAAAAGGTCTGAAGAAGTTCCTTAGCCATGATAATATGATGTTGATATGCGACAGTAACTTCTATCACTGTCTTCAAAAACGTCACAAGGCACTATGATAGAAGGGAAGTAATTTTTTAAGAAAAGTTTGTATTCATGTTTCTTTTATCAGAGTTTTGTAGTTTAGCAAGATATGATGAATAACATGTAATGAAAATGGTGGTTGAAAGTTCCATCATTTGTAGTGGCTTCGTCGATTGGAAAGGTGAGTTTCAAACACTTGGATGTTGTCAAATATGACTTTATAAGAGATAACTTTGTCTTTTGTAACCCACGAGAGAGAAGTTGGTCGGTTGTAACTGGGCACTAAGTTTGAATTAAACAGAGATGTTATCAACACATTATCACCGCCTGTTTGGAAGATATTTAGTTTTGTAGTTAATAAAACTACGTTTGTTAGTTGATGCAGTTTCAACTACATGCTAAACTATCCAACCAATAGTTAGTTATATAAAAGCAGTACGGTGGATAGAGGTATTTGTGTTCTTGTGTGGCTCCTACAATATGGCAATATAACGAACGTCGCTCTATTCACAGAGGTACTCATGATCATAGTTCGCTCTTTGGACATAATCAGAATCCCAGTGCTCTGTTCGTGATAGATATCAAGAGTTTGTTTGTGAAGATGATGATACGGTGAGGTATACCCTTCTGCAATATGAATTGCATCAATGTATCAACCGCTGCTAAGTCCCTAAAACACACAATGTCAAGAATTAATCCTAGTGATTAATATAAGGAGATACAATTGAAAGAAGAACAGAGAGAGGGTAACCAACAAAAGTACAATACTAAATACATTTCCCAAAGAATGTCAGAAGTACATAGTAAATGTTATATGATGGTGTATACCAAACGTTTGAGAGGAGGCATAATAAGAAGAGTCTATTTGAGGAGAAGGATGTCCTCTTGAGAATTGAATCTTACTTTCTCTTCCAACACAAATTTTGTGTTCTCCATTGCTCCTTCAAATAAGAACAATAGGCATAAACTGACATTTATAATGAAGTCCCACAATCTCCAAAGGGATTCTTACCAGTTGAGTTTGACACAATAAAGAACTATGAAGTTGCGGATATCCACGACATTCACGTTGCATGTGGAACCATAGAATTAAGGGTGTACCATGTGCGGACACCAACATATAAATGGATCAATGAACAGTTGTAATGGCTTGTCTTCTAGCCATCAGATTTAGACTCGAGATTCACATATGTCTACAGGATATGTTATTTAGGAAGATCTTGAAATTACATTGTCGTTGGTTGTGAACATTGGGCATTGTTCCTATGGTGGTGCATGCGTTGTCCTTATAATATTTAGGAAGAGGTTGTAGACGAGGATAGATATGCCTTGCAGGTTGTAGTTCCTATAAATGAGGAATTGGTGGAACTGTGATGACAGGTTTACATGTTGCAACAACAGTGGTGAAAAGCTCGCAGATTTGTATGAAAGATTGCAAGTGATTGGATCCGATGTAGCAGAGGCACAAACGTCGAGGATCTTGGCTAGTTTAGGTTTTACAAAAGATATACATGTCCAACCTACTAATTCTTTCAGTGGAGGTTGGCGTATGATAATCTCTTTGGAAAAACTCTGTTTGTTCAACCTACCCTCCCTTTACTTGATGAACCTACCAACCATTTGGATCTTAGAGTTGTTCTCTGGTTAGAAGAATATTTGGAGGCAATTTTGATGTTTATGAGGCTGAGTTGGTGACAAATATCTAGATCAGTTTCTTCAAAGAGGAAGAATTAGCATTCAGAGGGAGTCTGAAAATCCATCACAAGCAACCTTGAACAAGGAGGTCAAAATGTTGATATCAGATTTAGAGGGAGACTAACATTTCATCAAGAGAAAACTTAGATGAGGAGGTCAGAAGGATGATATATAATTCAGAGAGAGCCTTCTTAATGCATTTTTATCTAAGATGGAGAAACTTGAGATATCAACCCTTTTAATGCATTATTCTCTATGAGAGATAAGTTTGAGGTGAAAACCCTTGTTCCACCCTTTGGGAGTAGCCATGGTGGATCCACCCTCGGATATGGTTCATGGTGGATGTCATGCATGTGACGTCATGACAACACCATGTGAGAGAGTTCATGTTGATTTCCTTGTACTTGTGATATGAATATCTTTGTGAGGTGATGATCTCACAATGATAAGACTATGTAATCCTCATTGTAAGGTGACAATCTCACAATGAAGATTTATTGAAATCCATTATGTTATATGTCTAATGTTTAATATCACATTAGGTGGTATCCGAAGAACATGGCATAAATGTTCAATATCACTTGAGGTGGTATCCGAGGAACATAAAATAATGGTAGATATATTTTGTGCAAAATCACTTGAGGTGGTATCCAAGGAACTTAACATAATGGTAAATATCTATTATTTAATATCACATAAGGTGATATTTGAAGAACATGTCATAATAATAGATATGAAATGTTCAATATCACAATATGTGATAGCCGAGGAACATACCATAATGATAGATATCTAATGTTCAATATCACTTAAGGTGATATCCGAGAATATAATGTTCAATAACACATGAGGTGATATCTGAAGAACATACCATAATGATAGATATCTAATGTTTAATATCACTTAAGGTGATATCCGAGAACATAAAATTCATTGTGATGTTTATGGTGAACCATAATGATGCAGTCATTATGGTTCAACCTAATATGAATTCCTCCCTAGCTATGAGGGAGTGTTGAAGGTAGCGTTGGGAGGACGAACCTGAAGGCATATGATCGTCTCAAGAGATGCATTGCATCACTTTAGACAATGGTTGATTATCTATTATCGAGAAGGATTCCTCCCTAGCTAAGAGGCAGTGTTGATTTTATTATAGTTGTGGTCGGAATCCACAGGCCAACATAGATATCACAAAGGTTGTGATTAAATTTATATTATTATTATGACATGATATAATTATATTATTATGTGATAATATAATTATATTGTATAATTATTATGTTGTATGATAATATAATAATTATAATATTAATAATATAATAATTATGAATAATAATCATGATAATATTACTATATTGATAAATGTAATTATTTAACAATTATATTAATATATAAGAGTGGCGTCCCTTGGTGAAAGGGCACCTCTTGCATATATATAATGAGATATGTGATCTCATTCAGATAGATATACAAGTGAATAATATTATGCATATTAATATAGATCAGATGCTTGGGGCAGACAATAGTTGTTCGTCTACGGTTGGGAGGGCAATGGCATTGCCCGTATTTAATTGAGCATTGTAAATTCAACATATACATTCTATTCTCAAGCATTCTCTTTGATGTTAGGGATTTCTAACCGTGATTAATGAATCTTGGTGGTTAAATTTGTTATATAATTGCAAGCTTCTAGATCTCAAAATTAACCCTATCCTACAACTTGTAACTAGGGATTCTATTTGACTAGGAGTTTAACAGGCTGACAATTAAATGAATTAATGTTTTTAGTCATGTGCATTACAAACAATTAATTATTCTCTTTTATTCTCAGTTATAGAGATAAGATTGCACGTTCTAAATTATATTTGAGTTATTGGTACTAATTGTATTTGGAACAACAGGGTTGTAAATACTTTGATATTCATCCACAACCCATGGAGTGCAATTTTCCTCTACACGTGATGTCTTCTTGTCAAGTTTGAGCCTTCTGATCATCCCATACTTAGATACCATCTCAATATTCATTGCAATTTGAAAATATTCATGCAAACTCATTGGGTCGTCATTCCTTAATATGTAGCTCATCTTCTTGTCAAATGCACCTAGGTATATAACTAGTTCCATTGCATCTTGAGGTCTATACTTCTCAGGGATTCTCCTTAGTGCCTTCATGAATCTTTAGTTAAACTTGGGGACTAATTCCTCACCTGTGATGCAAATATTCATGAACTCAATAATAACCAAACCTTCACTTAAATTTTCTCTAAATTTCTCACTGAAAGAAACCTTGAGATCATCCCAAGTATTATTTGAAATTGGTAACAGACTTGAGAACCACTCTTTGACCTCATCCTCTCAGGATTGCACACACAATTTCAACTCTCGATCTTCACACCCAATTTTAAATCATCTATTCGATCACTAAATCTCTTAAGGTACTTGTCTGTTGATTCACATTTTTGCCCATGGAATTTTTCCCCAGGATCTCCTTTTTTATTTCACTTTCTATAACATTTGGGTAACCACAAATACTCTTGAAGTTTATGGGCCTGTATCTTTTTGAGCTAATTTTTTTTCTCAAATTACACAATAGAGGCTATGGTCTATTACAAGGTATGGTCACACCTGGACCCATACAGGGATGCTTAGACTAAAACATCCTCATAATTATGATCTTAAAAATTTTTGTCTACAACAAGAGACCTTATACACACTAAACATGACTTATTTCAATAAAAAACAAACTAAGATATCTGTCAACAAGCATACCTATGGAAGACATACATACTTCTCCTCAAACAAAATACATAATCAATCATATGAGAAGAAAATGTAACCATTACAATTCTTTCCATGTTATATATAGTGTTAGATTTCACTTATTAGGGAACATTAATACAACATAAGAACCTTGAGGAATACCTAGAAATTTAACGTAGCTACTGCCCCTTTCCTTAGACTAGAGGCTTTGTAGACATTTAATGTTTTGTCACACTTTACGATCTTTGAAAGAGAGAGTTTTCACCTCATTCATAAAGGAATACATCTTCACAGGTGTGAAGAATATTCAAAGATTATTTCTAATTTTGGGTCCTTTTATTAGCAAAGCCACACTTAAAATTAGATACTCACTACTACAAACCTCTAGATCTAGTAAATTTATCAAGTTTTGATACAACTTTCAGTGCATATAACACCATAATTCATCTTCAACCAAATTTTGGATAGACTCGATAGATACTTTAGGGTAGATTTATTAAAACACTGGAGGGTATCACCCCTAGTAGGTTTGGATAGACATGTTTGACAAGTTGACCTCAAATTTGAATGTTCCAGGTAGCAACAATAAACCTCTGTAAGTTGTTGTGAACTTCTACTCTTTCCTCCTCTTCTATAAATTTTGTAACTCTTCTATACTAAACATAAATAGTCTTATTTTCCATGCTAACAAACTCAACTGAGATATAATATCTTCTTGTTCATTCTCAGGCCAATTCAGGTCGAGCTGCAATACAGGGGCAACATTTTTACTGGGAAGAACCATCTTGTATGATATCCTCTAAGAATTATGATGCAAGAGAAAAATGATTACTAAATCTTACAACTAGGAAACCCTACATTACTCTTATCAAACATGTGTAAAATATTCCCAATAGAGTCACCCTTTTGTTTGTTCCTCCAACTGAATACTTAAGAAAACCCTAAGGATTTTCCCTCTCCTATCTATACGTGTCCTAAGCTAGCCAACCAACATCTTGAGAATTCCTCAAGGGGAAGGAGTGCCCCCATCACTTTGGGCTCTACAAGACCCAGGCGGGTATACCCTCTTTTGCAATGTGTTTAAAATATAGAACACTCACTGATAGATATTGCATACAACAAATAACTCTAAACAAACCATAAAATCATAATTAACATGTATCATATTAGAATTGGATCTATTTTGAATACACTGTTAAATCTAGTTGAGATGTGGGACTTAACTGTAAACATACATTCACGGGCAGAAAGAAAGGAAAACAACTTAGTTTTCACAAGTTTTATTACTAAAAATCTAAACCGTAGGAACCAGTGCCTCATATCCATGGTTAACAGAGTCAAATATCACATAAACCCAACATCACTTATGAATAATATTTTTAATGTTAATGCCTTACATAAACACTCAATTATATTAGACCATGCATCATTCTTATAGGACCACTACTACCTTCTTCAATCCATTGTAACCCACAGACTGAATTTAATCTTTTCCTTGAAAATAACCAAATCTATAGATTACACAATAATGAAAAAATCATTGCGACAATATTAGTCTACTCTTGACAGATAATACCATACAACATGAAGAAAATAATGTTGGAGATGAAACATGTTGAGATTTTAATTAATTATTCTCAATATGCAACATTATAAATCATTCAAATCAGACTTGCTATAACCACTTTAACTATTATATTTTCATTCTACGCCCACCTAGTACAAAACGGCTGGAAATTCAAAGATATTTTTAGAACCCCTAAAGTTGGCCTTGATATTCCTTTTATAGTCACAAGTAATGCAACAAGCTACAAGCCATTCTAATATACTTTCATTTCTAACTATCACTAGCTAATCATAGATAATATCTTCCTAACATAATTTGTTACCTAAGGTTTTGTCTTGTAGTAAAATTTGATTATATGATTGTGTGAGATAGACCAAGGTCAAAGTACTCCAAAAAAATTAGAGTGTCACCTTTAGATCCAATCATGCCTCTAATTCGTTCCATTGTCACTATTTTGTGCTTATTGATGCATAGAAGGCCAAAATGAAAGTTTCACACTATCTACCCTCTTAGAAGAGAACTTTGAGACTGCTTCCTAAGGCAAACTAGACCTATAAAAGCCCATGCCTTCAGGTCCTGCACTCACGACCCAATCTGCATCCCACCCCTTAGGGAGAATCATATTGGTAACCAAAAGATATCAAACCCATAATAAGCCACAACAAGCTCCTATAGTTTTTCATTAAGCACTAACAACATCAGATTGTACACTATCATGATCTTTGTATACTTATTGTAGTAGGGCTCTCTCCACCTTCTCCCTTAAGCAACAAAAAAACACTACCCATAAAAATCCTCATCATCAACATCTTGAACATACAAAAACCTTCACACTGCAAGAAAACAACCCCAGATAATCACTTATTCTTTCTCTACTAAGAGCTATAAATCATATTTCTTAAGCTTCAAAATGAGGGCAACTACTTGCCAATTTGAGTAACTTCTATATTGGAGATCATAGCTATGAAATCTTTTTAAGATGGCTTCCTTGGTTATAGAAACATCACAACATCATGAAAAATAAATGGTGATAGGGTATAATGATTCTCTGGCTTGCAGTGTAATTCAAAAGTAATGTAACATTCCTTCAAATGTCACTTCTGACTTCAATTCTTACCTACCATCATACTGCATTTTTCCAAAATGCAGTTAAAAGAACCTTGACCTCCACAACTTGGCATTTCTTGCCTACATGGAAACATATGTCAGCACTCTACTTGCTTGACCCTTGCTAATAGAACAATCAGCACCAAAACACAAGACTCTAGCCAACCTATATGTTGTCACGTAATCATAATACTTGCAACTCCTTTTCAAACCAATCCCGCATTGGAATGAAAGAGAGATTCCAGTGATCCATCATCCAATTCATAAGCATTCTACATCATGATCCATATCACACTCGGTGACGTGTTGAAATAGTTGAAAGCTTTCAACGCATGACCGAATGGAACAAATCATCAGAAGATTGGACCCACCGATCAAACCACTACATTTCTTTGAATTTGTGGCATGTTGAAACGTCAGATTAACCTCTCCAATCTAACTAGTTTTCAACACACACATCTCTCTTTCCATGTGGATATACACCTACACATCCCCAAACACTTTGTGACATGGTGAAAGGCTTGAAAGATCATATTACGCTAGAGTGCGGGACCCACCGTCATCTCTCTATTATTTAAATACTCAACTCATTAGTGCGATGAAATGTAAAGAAACTTCCAATGTTTCATCACATCCCAAATCATATTCTCACGTAGGCATTTAACCACTTAACAATGAACTCATGTAGTCACTTGATGAAACGTTGATAGAACAAAGAACTCCCACCATGCCACTACATACATTCATCTTTTGCATAACTACCCATGTGGACTCATCTTTCATCTAAATAAATTCCTACATCATCGCATGGTGACACATTGAAGGAGAAAGGAACTCCCATCGTGCTATTGAGTGTCACCTTAGAAAGAACATCTACATTAAGATATCACTCAGTAATGTGTTAGGATAGAGAAAATCTCTCAACGCGTTACTGAGTGTCATTAGGGACTAACACAACTACCAACTCAAATGACATGACTTAGCTCAACAATGTGGAGAGACATACTAACATTACACTGCACCAACGAATGGGACTCATGACCCCTTAACTTAAAAATTACACACATGCACTTACAAAAGGGTTAAGCTATTATGTGGGGGAAAACACTTAGGCATTAACTAGGAAACATATGGTCATAGAATATAGCACATGAAAAATTGACCATAAGAGGGGTAACCCGCATAGGATGTAAATCTTAAAAAAGGGGATCGGTCAACCAACAAATTTTAACACACGGGACAATCACTTTAAATAACTTCAATCGATCAAACAAGTCAATGGGAGAAAAGAATTTGGTGCCAAGATTTAAACATTTGAATTCACAAGGAAACAAATTTCACAAAACCTCAACCCTAAACCCTTTATACAAAATAGGTCTAACACCACCTAATATACTTTTTCACAATATTTTTATCTTCACAAAGGTACATAGGAATTGAGCCATCTATACCATGTTTGTTTTTATAAGAAGCATACACTTTTCCTACTACCTCAAAAATGTAGTCGTGCTCCCCTAGGTTGTATGCCAATGACTTTCTAACTTTACACAAAGTTATAGAAATTGAAGCACCATCCGGATTCAAGATAATAAAGCTATGTAATCTAGGACCTCCCCATAACTTGATCATCTCATAATGGGATTTAGTGGATGTACTACAACTTCTTCCTGCCTTTAGATGCATTATGTTGTGAAAGATATCCTTGATAAAATCCCAAACTGCATCTTTACCTTATAATTTTCTTTGATTATATGCCTCACACACATCCTTGCAAAACCTAAAAATATCATTCCTTTCTATTGATTCAAATAGCTTCTCCTTTAGTGATCTCATTCTAATATAGATTATAGAAACCTTTTTCTTTTCCCACCAAAGAGTTCACATTGTTGATCTTTGGCTAGCATTTGAAACCCTAGCAACTATTCTAAGTTCAGTTTGAGTCGAATACTCTAGTATTCTCCTTCTCCCTATATCTCTCCCATATCTTTTATTAGCACCTTGATTCACAATATAAATGCATCCTAAAGTCATCGCATTCTGGAATCATCTTACAAAAGTTTCATTTCAATGAATCAAATGAGATCCTTGTCTCAAAAGCTCTCTTGCAATAAATATGCCTATGTGTGTTATCAATACAATATTTATTACCCTCATAACATATCATCATCTTTGTATGCTTCTCTATGGCCCATAATTTTCCACCCCTTTGATCATCCATTAGGACCTTTATGTCTAATCTCTCGCCATTTCTATTAATATGGGAATACCAATAACCCCAACATTGCAACATCAATGGCCTCCAACTCCAAGTTGGTGAATGCTCAGATTTGTGTTAATATCTACAAGTTGACTGATCTACCTTTAAGTATTGATTTATTTTCCAAAATGGGAAAATGGAATCAACCAATTGAATTTGAATCTCTACCATTTTCATGTTTTAATTGCAAAAATACTGATCACTAGGTCAAGATTTGTCCGCTTAAATCCAATAATATGAAGGAGAATAATAAGGAAAGCCAGAAAACTGAAACCAAGATGAATACCTCCTTTTGGAGGCCAAAAAACCCAACCACCAACTACGTGACTGAAGAATTAGTGAAGATTGTTAATGGGGAAAGAGATGGAGATGAGGTCCAAAACAAGGTCTTAGAAGACATGAAAACCCCCAAGGAGGACATTACTAACCCAATAAAGTTGAATCACCGGGATGATGGGGTGACTACTCAAGACGATGCTGAGAATGAAGATATTTTTAGGAATGATAAGGATCTAGACCAGAATCTAGGGGGTAATCAGTTCTTTCTACTGATGCCTGAGATTGTTGGTAGTGAGGAAGGATTCCAACAAGATTTAGAGAGAAATGCAGAAGAGGCCAAGGAGATCAACCAGATGGACCAAAATCATGATTTAACTGTGGGGACAAAATTGCAATCCATGATTAAGGACAAGAAGTTTGAAGATGCCCAGGGACGTAACATTATTGGAGTAACTCAATCAGTGGATGAGTTTAGGGGAGAAAATGAAGGTTTCCCAGCCTCTCCAGATATAAATAGTAAAATAAATGAAGGGAGTCTATCCCTAGACAAAAATAAGCAAAAGGATTCTAAGAAAGGGAAAGGAGTAACCTTTAGTGTTAAAAAGAACAACAAGGGGAACAACCAGGCCTCCCCTTTCACCCAAGATGGAATAAAGACTTGAAGCGGGAAGGAAGATGTTGGAAAATCGAAGAATGGTCCAAGAAGAAATTAGAACAAAAATGGAAGGGAGCTAGATAGCTAGCAGGATGTTGTGGATGGAAAATAAATAACCATCCTAGAGGATTTCTCCCCAAAAATAATATGAAGATAATTTCTTGGAACATAAGGGGACTAAATGCACACTACAAATAGGACATTCTCAAGAATTTGGTAAGAGGTCATAAACCTGATAGTTTAGGACACTTCTCATCCTGATTTGGAAAAAAGGATCTGCGGGTGGTGGAACATAAGGATGGAAGGGACTTTCATGTATAAAGTTACCAAAAAACTAAGAAACATCAAAGACAATATCAAGGGTTGGAATAAGGAATTTTTTGCAGATATATTCTAGCAAAAAAATTGAGGTTAAACAGGATCTCATGAGTATTCAGGACCTCATCCAGCAAACAGGTTTATCTAAGGACTTAAGTGAGAAAGATTAGAAAGCCTTAGTTAGCTACCATGACATTATTGCCAAGGAAGAGACTTATTGGCGACAAAGATCCAGAGCTCTATAGCTTAAGGAAGGGGATAAAAATACCAAATTTTTCCACTCTACCACTCTCAAACATGGAGCTGCCAAGAGAATAGCCCAAATCACTAAAGAGGATAGGGTGGTCAGTAAGGAGGAGGAAATTAAAAAGGAATTTTTTGTTTATTTCTCTTCTCTTTTTAGGAAGGATGATAACTTAGATAGCATTGACCAGAGAAAACTTTTAGAAGTCATTCTGAAGATCATAAATGATAATCATATCAGTCAAAGAAATTAAGGAAGTTGTCTTCTCATTTGATGGGGATAAAGTCCCTAGCTCCGATGGGTTCCCTATGCTATTGTTTTAGAAATATTGGAATATTTTGGAGAAGGATGTTTCAAATGTTGTTAAGGAATTCTTTGGGAGTCACAGTATATTGAAGGAAATAAATGGCACCTTCCTTATTCTTATTCCCAATATTGCAGGTGCGAAGTCTTTTGACCAATTCAAACCTATTAGCCTATGTAAATCTCTGTATAAAATGATCTCTAAGGTTATCACTTTCGTAATGCTCGCCATCCTTCCTCTTTTGATTGCACCCCAACAAAATGGTTTTGTCCCTGGTAGGCAGATTCTGGATTCTGTTATGAAAACATCCACTCTTTGGATTCGGCTGGAAAATAGGACTTTCTCTTTACGATGGATTTGTCTAAGGCCTATGATCGGGTTGATTGGAGTTTCCTAGGAATGGTGTTAAGAAAATTTGGTTTTAGTGATAGAATTATTTGGATAATTTTCCAGTTGGTTTCAACGTCTTTTGCAGTTATTATTAATGGTACTGCTTCTAAATTCTTTAAAAATTCAAGAGGTTTAAGGCAGGGAGATCCAATATCTCTTATTATTTTCACCATAATGGTTGAATTCCTGGGGAGATAGATGAATATGATGGTCTTGAAGGGTGCCATCCAAGGATTGAGACCTTCTTCTAATAGTCTAATCTGATCGCATACTCAATTTGTGGATGACACTATCACTATGGGTTCTTCCACTCTCCAAGAAGCTATGGATATGAAAAGCACTCTTAATATTTATAAAAGGGATACTGGACAAATAATCAATTAGAACAAAAGTACCTTGTTCTTTATCAACACCCCAGAGGAAAGATTATGAAGAATTGCCCATATCCTGGATTGTAACATAAGTTGCTTCCCATCTTCCTACCTTGGTCTCCCTCTTGGTTTGAAAATTACTGATTCCTTTTGGAACTTTTTGATTGATAAGTTTTACAAAAATCTTGGTGGATGGAAAGGGGTTCTCTTATCTCATGCGGGAAAAGTGGCTTTACTTAAATTTACTCTTCAGAATCTGGTTATCTATGCTCTGAGCCTTTTCAAGATCCCTACCAAGTTTTCTGAGAAGATTGAGAGTATCCAAAAAATATTTATTTGGTTTGGAGCTGAGGAAAGAAACTGTATCCCTCTGGTGGCCTGGGATAAGGTGTTCAAACCTAAAATGATGGGGGGTCTTGGTTTGAGACCCATTAAGGTTATCAATTCTACTCTTCTGGCTAAACAGGTTTGGAGGATATGTGGAGAAGAAAAAGAATGGAATACTATTTGGAAAGAAAAATACATCTTTGATCAACCCTCTTTAGATGAATTCCTTTCTAGTGAGGAGAGGGTGGTTGGTTTTGATGCCTGCTAGTAAAGGGAAAAAATGGAGGATGGGAAACTGCAAAAAGGTTAACTTTTGGGATGATGCCTAGCTTATGAAAAAACTCCAATGTATCATCCCTAAGATTTTTAATCTTATGAATTGGTGTAAAGATAGGTACATTTTTAAAGTTGAAGATTATTGGAATGGGAATGGCTGAGTGAACTTAACTGGGATTAGCACTTCCTTGGACGAAATTGGTAAAGCCTTGCTCACTCAAAGTATATGTGAAGACAAAAAGGATGTTGTGGTGTGGGGCCCCACAACTTTTGGGTGCTTCTCGGTGGCTACCGCTAGATTGGTGCAATTTGAAAATCAGGTTATCAAACCTTTTTGGTTGAAAGCCTGGAACAACTCTCTAAACTCCAAAATTGAAAATTTTACTGAATTTTTATTCAAAATAAGATTCTAACTGTGGAAAATCTTATTAAGTGTGGTTTCTATATTCCCAATAGATTTTTTTTATGTTGTTCCGATGAGGAGAATGCTATCCATCTTCTTTTGCATTGTCCTTTTTCTCAGCAAGTTTGGTCTTTACTTTAGCAGAAATGGAAGATTTGTTGGGTTTTCCCATCTTCCATCCAGGATTTCTTCCAGCATTGGACTTGCCCAAGCTCAAATGAGACGGACATTAGTGCTTGGAATATGGTTTCTCCTCATGTTTCTTGGAACCTATGGAAAGAAAGAAATAACAAAATATTTAGAGATAAGCACGCTACGTTTGTTGTGGTGTTTGAAAAAGTTATCAAGGGAATCTATGAAAAATTATCGATGAAATCTATGCAGAAAGGAAAAAAAATCCATCAGTATTGATTGTTGGAAATTGAACGAGACTAAAGGGAAGAATATAAAGTGGGAGAATAGTGTATGGCTGTCTCTTCCTAATGGATGGATTAAAATCAATTTTGATGGAGCGGCGAAGGGCAACCTGTGCCCGGCGGGTTGTGGTAGTATCATCAATGATAGTAGAGGAAATTTATTAGTTGCCATAGTTTCCCCTTTGGGAATTTATACTAATCATGTGGTTGAGGCCCTTGGTGCTTTCTATAGACTTGACTTAGCCAAAAAATTAAATTGTCAAAACATTTGGATAGAGGGAGACTCTATGAACATTATAAAATGTCTCAAAGGTGATTCCTCCCCTTCGTGGACTATAGGGAATGTTATTAAAAAATCAAGAGACATTTTAAATACCTTTGATCAAGTTCATATTTCCCATGTGTATAGGGAAAGTAATGGTGTGGCAGACAACCTGGTGAACTACGGGGTGAGGTCTGATGATGTCATGACATGGGAGGTCTTATCAAATATGAATGATGATATTAAAACCAAAATTAATTATGACAAGATCAACAATAAGGAGGGAAAATTATATTTTAATAGGGATTAATTTTCTAAGTGTTACGGCTTTAGTAGAGGATCATTGGAAAGAGAGGCGTGATGGAAGCAGAATTTATTTCATCATTATTTCCCACACTTTCTGGGTAGTTTTATTCACTTATCTTTAGTTGTGTAAAAACAAAGGCTTTTGCATCTATCATTTAGTGTTTGTGAAGTGAGAAATCAGTTTCAAGCATAGTGAGATGGGTGGAGATCTTAAGAGAGAAGAGTCTGATAATTGTCAGAAGATCAAAGAGGAGGACATGGCCATTAAATGGCATAAACTGAAAAAAGGAGGTGTCACATCGTATTTGGAGAAACTTCATGATTTCAATAAAACTGTGACTCAGAGATTCTGTAAGGGTTGGCGTAATGATACGGTGACCATGGATGGGAAAATGGTGGCCCTTTCGGTGGAACTTATAGCTCAAATCACTGGTATCCCTAACTAGGATTTGAAATTCTATAGGAATCGAAAGATTTTGGATATGGTTGTGAGGAAGTTTCCAAAATATGAGAAAGAAAAAGAGGATTTCATTGAAGCCAAAGCAAGTGACTTTATTGATGTCAATAAGGTTAAGAAGATTTGGCATTATGTTCTGTTAGTTATCATGTAATATATAACCCTGGATGGTTGCTTCATGAGGGCGCAGTCTCGCCACTTCATGCTACTTAATCACTTTAGGTACAAAGATTTGGTGAGCATTCCCTACTCTTTGTATAGTTCTTTGATAAAAAGCCTATCTAAGGATAAAAAGAAAATTAATAAACTTGTGTTGCATGAGGGTTTGATTTTTTTTTATCTACAAACACATAAGGGATAAGGTCCCTTCACCCATTAAAAAAACCCTTATTTTGAGGAGAGGCAAACAGAAAGTGGGGGATGTAATGGAAGGCACTTCCAAGAAATGTGGGTCTAGAATTGCTAAGTGGAAGGCTAAAAGTTGTAGCAGTGATGGCGATTCTGAAACTCAAGATTCCACTAAAGAGGAAAACAATGTGGTTGAGAAAATCCCTATCCCCAATGGGGAATAGGATACCATGGAGGACTCTGGTGAGGAAAATGAGAATTAGGTAGAGGTGGAGGTTGAAGAGACTGACTTGGGGAATAAACTAAATATTGAGGAGCAAGCAGAAGAGTACAATGCCTAGATAGATGTTGTTGACCATGCTCGCAGAGGGGAGCACTGTGAATGTGATTTAGACAATGAGAAGGAGATAAATTTCAATTTGGACACTGGGAAGGCTACCCTTAATATGGAAGGTATGTCTGGTGAAAACCTTTTCAGAACTCATCAAATCTAGAGGACCTTGTGGACAAGGTTGTTCAGTTTTCCATCATGGAGATTCTGGAAGGAATGAGAGTGAAAAAAATAAGGAGGTGCCTATGCTTGGAAAATTTGTGGTGGGGGTTAGGCATGATGTTCCGGTGTCTCGTGAAACTCAAGAGAACTCTAAGGAGGAAACATAGCATGTCAGTGATAGGAAGGTTAGGGAATCCTCAATTAAGTTGGTTTTTGATGATTTCAATGACAAAGAGGAGATCACCATTGGGGCAATTCAAACGGATAAAGGTGAGGCCGTTTACTCTTTCAGGTTTAAGAAATGGTGTTTTCAAGAAATAAAAATGTTGAATATGAAATGTAGAAAACTGGAGGCTAACAATAATAAGCTTAAGGAACAAATAGTTGGGGGGAGTAACAAGCAAGAAAATAATTTGACTCAGGATGTGGGGTTTTCTTTAGAGGCTATGAAGAGCCAAGTGGACAAGATGGAGAACACTATCTTTGAGATCCTCCAGCATATAAAAGATAGTATGAAAGCCACCAACTCCAACCTCAACGCTCTGGTGAAAGTACT
Source organism: Thuja plicata (assembly GCA_018584345.1). NCBI lineage: Eukaryota > Viridiplantae > Streptophyta > Pinopsida > Cupressales > Cupressaceae > Thuja > Thuja plicata. The sequence goes on from MU224360.1 coordinate 828,555, forward strand.
AGAAAATGGTATGGGGGATGTTGGAGATCAGGGGGATGAGGTCCTGGAGGAAAGCGGAGGGTCGAGCACTAGAGCTAGAGTGAGTGTTAAGAAAAATTCCCCTTCTGCTATCAAGAATGTTACTGAGCTCAAAGCCATCATCGGAAGGATGAAGAATATTGAAGACAAAATGCATGATACTCTGAAGAGTAAAGTTGCTCTGGTTGGTGCTGGGGTCTGGTCTGGTTTCTTTGCTGGGTGTTTCCTTTTTGCTGGGCTCTGCTGGTTTTTCTCGGGTGGTTTTTTGTTGGGTCTTGTAGAGGTATCTTTTGCTAATTTCTTGTTTTTTGTTAGTTTTTATAATGCTCTATCTTTCATAGCTATGGTTGTAAAGGGTTTTGGGTCCCTTCAAAACTTGCTTTTGCCAATTAATCAAAACATTGCAACATCAATGGTCATGAATGACCTTTAATAACATCATATCATAAATAATATACAAATTCTTGATGAACTATAACTTATTGAATGCTTGAAGATGATAAGTTGATGAACACTGAGATGCAAAAGTGAATGCAAGACATTAAATCAGTTAATGTATTGTATTTTCATTGATGTCAACTTGATATGGTTTGATTGATCATATGCATATTGGTCATAACCTTGAAGATCTAAAGAGACAAAGTTTATGTAATCGATAAAACATAAAAAGTCAGTATACACCGAGTGACAGTGAACACTGACGGACAATGTACCCCGAGCAATTCACAGTGTAAACTGAGCACAGTAGTAACCGAGCAAGCGTTATTGAGTAAGTGTCACCGAGTAGTTCGCAATGTATACCGAGCACCGAGCATAACTGAAGTTGTTACCGAGAATAACTGAAGGTTCTACCGAGCATAATTGAAGTTGATGACCGAGCTGAACTGAAGTTAAAGAATGACAAAACTACTTAGCTTGCAAGAGCTATATTTAGGGATTGACTAATTGATAGCATTATTTTCAATGATCAATTAAACTAAAGCATGGAAGAGATTTAAAGCACATTTTATTCACAGCTATCATGGAGAGATCTATGGAATAAAACTAAAGCAGAGCTTTACGGGATAAAGCAAGCATGGTGAGTTTTACGGATCAAGAAGTGATCTATGAAAAAAATAAGGAGATATAGCGGCTAATCATGTCTATATAAAGAGACAAGGAATTCATTATGGAAGAGAGTAATGTTGAGTATATTCTGGTGAAGATAGAATTCTTCATGTAGATCTGATCATACAGGTTGGAGAACAGAGCCAAGGAATTCTACAAACACCGAGCAACAAAGGACATATCATTCACCGAGTAGAAGAAAGAAAGAAAAGGAACTTAAGTGAACATTGATCCAAGAGGTATTATTGGACTAATAATAGATCTGAATATCTGTAAGTTAAAGTTGTATTTTGAACATATCATTTAATATATCAGTTTAACCATTGATTCAGAAAATCTCTTAACCGAGTGGGATTTAACAATCCTTGTTGTATTGAGATACTCAAGAGTATCAAAAGGTTTTCTTGTTGACAGCATAGTGAATGCTAGGTCAAAAGACAAACTGTTAGTTTTAAATCCTCTAACAAGGTCGCACTTAATAGTGTGTATTGTAACCTTTAACAGGGTTGGCTCTTCACCGAGCTCACTTCAGAAGAGTGAAAATATTTTGGGTTACCGGTCCCAGGTGGTTTTTCCCTTAGCATGGTTTCCATGCTAAAATCTATGTGTCAAATGTGTATGTGGTTCATTACATTGATATTTTTCTTTACACATTATTGAAACTGGATTAGTCGGTTAACACTAAGTTTATTTACTACTATTCGGTAAAGTATAGAAAAGATAAACAATATATCTTACCGAGCATCTTATATTTGTTAAGTTTGTTTAAGGCATACATCTTGATGGACTGAAAGATAACTAGAGAGTATTATATTTGAGATATAAGTTTTGGGTGGATTTTTGGAATTAATTTTAAGACCACTGATTCACCCCTCCTCTCAGTTATTCTAACAATTGGTATCAGAGCTTTGGTGCTTGGAAGAGAAATTTAAAAGTACTTAAGCTAAAGATCACAAGATGAGTAAAAGGGATGTGCCTAAGTTGAACAAGGAAAACTTTGCATCATGGAAAAGTAGGATAATACTTCATCTATCAGGTATTGGAAATGATGTCACATAATACTTGGATACTGAATATGTTGCACCTACTGGACCTCTCACTGTTGATCAATTAAGAGAGAAACATGAACATGATTCATTGATGATAGAACTTGCTTCTTCAATAACTGATGCTAAATTTGAAGATGTGAAATGATGCACCTCTGCAAAGAAAATGTGGGACAAACTCAAGCTATTACATGGAGGAGAAATCAATGTGTTGAGAGCTAAAGCCGAAAGCCTAAGAGGAAAGTTTGATGACCTGAGAATGAAAGAAGGAGAGAACATCACTCACTACAGTAGAAGAATCAAAGAAGTTGTTAATGCTATCAGTTCCATAATATGTTGATGAAATGCCAAATTAGCATAAGTAAAGATGCATCATGATATTACTTGTTAAAATATGTGATAACTATTCTATCGCGCAATACATACTGAAATCTATCAGTATACGCTCAAAGCTAAAAATGCCTACACTTACCGAGAAGCGTCAGTTGACATGAGAAAGCAAAATTGCTAGTGTAAACCGAGACTCATCGGTAATCAAGCAAAGTGAATAAGTTGTTGGCGCACCACATCGAAACCCATCGGTAAAAGGAGTTGAACGACCGCCCTAAAATGTCACATTTTCACTGAAGAGAGAAGTTAATGTTTTAACCGATGAACTCCATTTTCAAACATCGAGGAGTGGTTGAGCTTTAATGACTTGCTTTTAGGGAAAACACCTATAAAAGGGCGACGGAAGGGTTTCATTCTTCACCATGACCAGAGCAGAACAACGAGAGTGAAAATTTGAAAAAATAGAAAAAGCATCACATGGCGACTTCAACTCAACCTAGAGAACTCCAAGCAGATCAGAGATCACTACAGCTGTAAACAATAAGTTCCTATGACAACCAAGAACTCTATTTTACATATTTTTCAGAAAGCCCTAAGTTCTCTTAAACATTGGCCACGACCTCAAGAACTACCAAAATGAATAACATCAAGAAGGATGAGGTTAAACTCATCAAGAATTATGTATGTGAGGAACCACATTACAAGGTTTACCCTGAGGTTGCATCACAACTCGACAATGCTGTAGCATTCTCGCAAATACCAACTAGGGTTTTGCTTGTCGAAGACGTGCGAGCTTACATCCACTGCAAGATTGCATAAATTGGTAATTTAGAGGTAGAACAAGCTTACAATAAGGTATGTAATGAAGATGGATCCATAAAAGATGAACATAAACACATAGAGGTGAAAGGGCTCACTAATGCCCTATTGTTCCTAAAGGTATTCAAAACCAAGTGGATTCAATTAGTACTAAGCCGAATGCACAATCACAAGCTATGGCTGGATGAGCCTAAAATGATAACCCGAGATGTTATCCATGCAGTCACCGATTACCCTATAACCAAAAAAGTAAAGGCATTGAAACACCCACCCAAGGCTGAGATTGAGAACACAGGAGCCAAATGTGATGGCAGAGGACTAAAGGTATCTACTATAATCGATGATGAACTTAAATTTGGAGCATGTGTTATAGGTTATAAATTCTTCCAAGAAAGCAGGATGAACAACATAGAATCCGATGCAGTAGATACAACCTATAAGATTGTAAAGAAAGGTACTCAATTGGATTTTTTGGCACTTCTATTGAATCAGCTAGAAGAAAACTTGAGGACAATAAGAAATGCTTAGACAAATACATGTAAGTTTGGATCACTTATCATGTGCATTTTCTTTTACTTTCAAGAAACATTTCCATCAGTAGGAGATGTAAAACGGGATACCACAAAACCAGTCACCATGCATATCAGTGAATACATAACATCACTAGGAGACAAATTTGAAATAGTCATGGATGAATACTTTACAGGATTCAAGGACCGAATGCAAAAAAGGGTAAGGATCCCTAAACAACTTATAGAGAAATTTAAGAATGATATATGTTTTATGGTTAACACCGACCACACATACATCAAACCTGTTGTACCGAGGACAACATGGTTACAACCTCTGAAATATGAGGTAAATATTGATCAAGCATCTAAGGCAATCGATGCATTGATAAATGAACCATTAGATAAGAAACAACCAAAGTTCAGAATTTATGAGGAGGCCAAATCAAGAATCAAATCTTGCCTGGTTGTAAAGAAGATTGATAGGAAAATGGATAAAATGGTCAAGAATCTAGAGAAAATATTTTTGGTAACAGAAGAAGAAACCGAACAGGGAGAAGAAGCTGAAAAGGAGGAAGAGACCGAAGGTCAGTCACCCATTAGGGAAGCTACATAAAATAATGACTCCAACGCCAAGGGTCAGATTCACCACCTCCTCCACCAGCAAAGAAGCCAAGAACAACAGCAGAACAAGAATCCAAACAGCTAAGGACTCAAGTCCTTCACCCTTGAAGAAAGGAAAGGTAAGAACCTACAAGAGGAAACTGGCCACACAAAAAAGAGGACCAAAAAAGAGAAGGAAGTTCATAAGAACCCAAGAAGATATTGAGGACACTGAACAAGATGAAGGTGTACAAGCATAAAAGATTAAGGTTCCAGAAAGCATTGACGAGGTATGCAAATCTATTACAAATTTTGGATCTATTACAGATTCTAAGATAAGAAGATGGCTAAAACTGGATCTAGAAGATCAAAACAAAGTTGAAGATGCCATCATTGCAAAGATGTACAAATTCAAGTACATACCAATTTAATTCGAAGGTAATAATGTACCAAGGGAACTCTTGGATAGACTATATGCCAGATGGACATTTTCATTTAAAAATGAGAAGGAGATAAGGGAACGAGTACTTGTTTCTCTTATGCCTCCTAAATCTAAGAGGGAATAAATTAATGAGATGATGGAGAACCATAAAAAGGAGTTCTCACCCAAGTTGAGAGCCTACAAATTTCTTGAAGGGAGGCTTATAGAGCCTGAAAAATAAAGTCACAAGAAATGGAGTAAAATACTCAATAGACCTATTGAGGAAGCTAGCCCCGAAAAATACCTACCACAACAAGATGATAACCAGGCAACTCAAGAACACATAATAATCAAAGATGTAGAAGATGACACATCAGTTGAGTTAGATAAATAAGAAATAAACACAACCGGAAACAAGAATGTGGAAGTTGCAGATGAGATATGGCCGGACACCGCAATGGAAAACATAGGCATTGACATAACCGATGACCCAACAGAAGAAATACAAAAATATGAAGATGTCACTGTTACCAAGGACACAATCGACAAATAGGACACCACAATAGATACTTCATAGGTGAACATACCAGGCAACATGCCAATATTGATGCAAGCCATCAATATACTTCAAGAAACAGACAAGGCACTTGACAAAGATACAAGCATTACTGATGATGCAGGGTATGAAGGAAAGAAAGACAACACCGATGAACAGAATGTCATCGGAGACACTCATATTGTAATCGAAACTGACAAGGTTACAGAAGGAGAATCAAAGCAAACAGATGGAGACACAACCAAGAAGGATGCACAGACAAAGATAGATGAAGCTAAGGACATCGATGAAGAAGGAAAACCCAAAGATGGCACTCCTGAGGAAACCAGAAAAGTTTCTACCGATAATGTAAAGGTTGATGTGGAGACGTCTACAGAAAATTGAAAAGCTAACACCGAAACAAAGCAGCAAAAAGAGGCAACACCACAAGTAACTTCAACTAGCACCACAGACAAAGCCAATAAGATGGCTATGGTTTTGCACTCAAGTGAAAATCAGAAGAAGAAGAAGAAGAAGAAATCCAAAAAGAGTAAGTTGGAAGTCACTCTAGATGAAATCATAGAGATACCCAAATGTGACCCAACTACACCTGACTATGAAGCACTGAAGGAATACGGTGAAATATACCAGAGGGAGGCATTACATGAGAAGCTAAGGAAGTAACACAGAGACTTCGTGGTACTAGAAACAACTACGGACATATTGCACCAGATTGTACCTGATGTTGATGTTGATCAGACTAAATTGATTCTTGATCGACTAGCTACTCTCACAGAGGCCATTACAATGCAGTTAATTGGTGCAAAGAAGGAAATTAAAGAGAGAGAAGAGCATAAATATCTGCACAAGCTAGTTGAGAAGATCAACCAAGAAGTGGCAGTAAACAAGGTAAAGCTTTTAGAATTCATAAGTGAATTAGATCCAATAATTGCTGAAGTTATTTCCTTGATACAACAATTAAGAACACTAAAGAAATTCACTAAGGAGCATAGTGATAACATAGAAAAGTTAGATTCTGATCTAGCTAATAGTGCTAAAAGTTTAACCACTGGAGACAATGCAATTAAGTTGCATTATGCGAAGATTATTGAGATAAAAAGGTTAAGGCAAGGACTGTGGAAAGCAAAAACACAATTCAAGGAAGAGGTCACCGAGCTCCAGGCTCAAATTCTACCAGATCTAACACTGTTTCAATAGCATATCAGTTTAACAAGACGATAGCCACCCCCAAGATGTCTGTGGCAGACAACATTTGTGATATGCACTCAAGGATCACACTCGAGCACATGGATCTAGAGAACCTAAAGGACCAATGGGAGAAGATGATGGAAGACATGAATTCTTCGCACTCTCACATTTTTGATAAGCTATAAGGTATACACCTTTTCCCTTAGTATCAAAAAAGGGGGAAAATAATGATATGTACAGATAGGGAAGCTATACAGTACTACAAAAAGTAACACAAAGGGGAAAATAATGATATACCGGCATATACATAGGGGGAGTCATGAAATGACTAAGAATATGACTAAGTATTATATATGTTGTACATACTTAATATTTTGTTAGTATTTTGCACATATCAGTTTTTGATACTAATGTCAAAGGGGGAGATTGATGACATTATTTTTCCATTAGTATGCAAAGAACACTTTTGGTAAGCATACACCGAAAGACATAACAAAGAGAAAACCAAAAATTAGATATAAAGAGATCACCAAAAAAAGCTAAGTACAAAGAGAACCGACGACACAATTTTGTGTGCAAACCGAAAAGGTAGAGTCTGAAGGATAAAGAGGAACCCGAAAAGAAGGTTATAGTGCAACCCAAGAGAACAGTTAAAGAGGAAACCAAGAGAACAGTTCAAGCAAGGAACCTAAAATACAATCAACTGGTTTAAGAGCATAACCAATTGATAGAAACTGAAAGTTAGTTGCGGCCAACAAAAAGTGGATCTGACTTCCACGTCAGATAAAATAGTCTTATTCTATTTATAGAATCTTGATTTGTTTTTAAAACCATTTCTTTATGGACAAGAAACATGAATTCAATTGCTTTAATCATTCTAACTAATTTAAAATGCATAGACTAGGAGATCAAGGTCAAGTTGTAAACCTATGATCTTAGAGTTAACATTGTTCTACGTGAAACTTGATTAGGTCAATCTATCTTACAAATAGATGATGCAATCATTCTCTATAATGTATGAGAGAGGGATGTGAGAATGAATGAGAGGATGAATGAAGCATACGAGCACATCTATGGATCAGATTGAAAGTTTCAAGAACCAGGACAGCAAAAGGTGAATTTGGTTATCAAGAACCAAGAATAGAGGCTACCGAGCATCAGAGGTATTATTCAATCACATTAGATGATATACTTATTCATGTAAACTTATATAGATCTGTAATCAGAAATAGGAGATTGCATACACCAGGTCAAATTGTAATTTGCTCTCATTCTACCAAATGAAGCAAAGTGTAAAAATCCTTTCAAGGAAGGTGGATTTAACAGTCCAACTATAAATCTCTTAACCGAGTGCACACTAAACAATGTTGCTAAAGCTCTTAACCAAGTAGACTTTAACATGTCTCCACAGATAATCTTAACAGGTAGATCATCAGAAGTGATCAAATTGTAAGCCTTAACCGACCCCTTCCAATCTGTAGATAGTGAAGAATTTGTGGGTGTCATCCCCACCGTAGTTTTTACTTCCTAACAGGAGTTTTCTATGATATCATATATTGTTTTTTGTGTCAATTACTTTCAAGAATGTTTCTATGAATGTTCACATGTTTGATTAAGTTTATGAAGTGATATATCTTACATCAAGATAGTATAGAACAGATGGTTAGATAAACATTTGATAACTTAAAGGATAAAGGTTAAAAGATACAAAAGTTTTAAAGGTATTGATTCACCCCTCCCCTCTTAGTACACACTTCCCATTAATTCCAACATTGAGAATGAAAGGAGAGAACATCACTCTGTACAGTAGCATAATCAAAGAATTTGTTAATGTTATCTGTGGAGTAGGAGTACTTGAGGAAGAAATAGTTGTAAGAAAAAATATGAGAACCTTACTGCCTATGTATGCAATTAGAGTATCTGCAATTCAAGAAATGAGAGTAGTAGCAAATACCAATGTTACTCTTGATAGTTTAATTAGTAGACTTATTTCATTTGAGATGAAAAACTATGACAACAATGTCTTACCTACTATTGAGTCTGCATTCAAATCCTCTCTGAAAATAAGCAAATCTAATAACAAACACACTATGAGAAATGATAGTGACAGTGATAGTGATGAACAAGAACTTGATGAACTTGAAGCACTAATGGCTAGGAGATTGCATGGAGGTAAAGGAAGATATAAAGGTAAATTACCACTGGTCTATTTTAATTGCAAAGAAATTGGACATTTTGTTGCTAGATGCCCTAACAAGAAAAAGGATGAAAGAAACAATGATAGATCTTATGAAAATAAGTATGAAAGAAGTGATGACCGAGACTATAGAAGCAACTGACACTCTAACAAAAGAGATAACCGAGATTAAAAGGACAAAGGCAAGAAGGCTTGTTACCTGGTTGAGAACAAAGCTGAAAATTTTGACATTGATTCTGATGAAGATGTTGAGGTAGTATTTGTTGCTATGAAGGATGATTCAGATGAAGAAGAAAGGTATGTTAAAACAACACTCATATCTAAAGTTATCAAAAATGATGTCAGGATTATTGATAGAAGCAATACTCATCACATGACTGGAGATAAAGAAAAGTTTGAAACTTTTGAATATTATAATGGTGGATCAGTTAGGATGGGTAATGACTCGCCTTTCCTAGTTGAAGGAAAAGGTACCATCATGTTGAATAATCTGATCAGATGTGAAAATGCATATTGGGTGAAAGGACTTAACTATAATTTGTTGAGTGTTTCACAACTGAACAACACAGGACACCATGTTGCATTTGAGAACAAAAAGGCAATGATCTATAATGAAAAAGGAAAGTTGATCGGTACTGGTGAACAAACAAAAGGTAATCTATTCTATCTTGAGGATATTGAGACCACTTGTTTATTTTCTAGAAATGAAGACGTTTGGTTGTGGCATAAAAGGTTATGTCATGTTAATTTTGACAACATGGTTAAGATAAGTAAGAAAATAAAAGTGAGAGGCTTACCGATTATTTCAAAGCCTGACCATGTTATGTGCAAGAATTATCAAATAGGAAAAATGATAAAGTCTAGTTTCAAGAGCAAAACCTACACATCTAATGCTATTCTAGAGTTAGTCCATACTGGCTTATGTGGACCAATGAGAACAAAGAGCTATTATGGTGATAGATACTATATTCTATTTGTTGATGACTATTCTAGGATGATGACAGTAATGTTCTTAAAAGAGAAATATGAAGCATTTAAGATGTTCAAATGGTATAAATCTAAAGTTGAAAAACAAAGTGGAAAAGAACTAAAAATTTTACGATCAGATAGAGGAGGAGAATTTATTTTTTACGAATTCACTAACTTTTGTAATGAGCATGGGATTAAAAGACAAGTTTCTGCAGCGAGAACACCACAGCAAAATGGGATTGTTGAAAGGAGGAATAGATCAATTGTTGATTGTGTCAGAACACTGATGATTGAAAAAGGCATCACACAAACATTCTAGAGAGAAGTTGTAAGTATTGTTGTCTATACACTAAATCAAGTTCAATTAAAGAAAGACACAAATAAGATACCTTATGAGCTATGGTATGGATACACACCAAATGTGAGTTACTTTATAATTTTTGGAATTCAATGTTATATACTGAAAGATGATAGAAATGGGAAACTTGATTCTAAAAGTGATGAAGGAATATTTATAGGATATTCTACTAAAAGCAAAGCTTATAAATGCATGAACAAATCTTCTAACAAAATCATTGAAAGTGAAAATGTTAAAGTGGATGCATTTGCTGAGAAAAATGATGAGGAAAGCATAAAGGAACCTGAAGATTACAATAGAATTTTCTACATTGAATAATGTGACATCTTATCTGAGTGACAGAACAATGCAACCGAGAAACATGCTGCACACATCAAGAATTAGAAAAATGCTCACAATACTGAACTGAGTGATGAGGATCAAAATGAAGATCATAATGAAGAGCAGAGATATGAGCCTATACTTGCAAAATATGTCAGAAGACACCATCCACAGGACCAGATCATTGGAGACAAAAGAGCATGAATGAGAATAATAAGTAAGCCTCTTAACAATAGATGTTTGATTTGTGATTTTGAGCCTAAATATGTTAATGTTGCACTTGAGAATCAAGAATGGGTTAGTGCAATGAATGAAGAGATTGAACAAATTAAGAATAAAACATGGACATTAGTACCTAGACCAAGTGACAAAAATTCCATTGACACAAAATGTATTTTCATAAACAAATTGAATGAGAATGGAGAAGTCACAAGGAATAAAATAAGACTGGTATGTAAAGGGTATGCATAAGAAGAAGGTATTGATTATGGATAAAACTTTGCACCCGTTGCTAGACTAGAAGGAGTAAGAATTCTACTTGCTTGTGCTACTTTTAAAGGATTCAAAGTATACCAAATGGATGTTAAATCTACATTTCTGAATGGAATACTAGAAGAGGAGGTATAAATTGAACAACCTGAAGGGTTTGTTGATCCTAACAAGAGAAACATGGTTTGTAAACTACAGAAGGCCTTATATGGATTGAAACAAGCATCAAGAGCATGGTATGAAATAATTCACTCTTATCTCATTAGTATTGGATTTATTAGAACAAGTGATAACAATAATCTATATTTGAAAGGAGATATTTATTATAAGACTTTGATTGTTGACATATTTGTTGATGATGTCATATTTGGAGGTAATAATATGCTATGCAAGTCATTTGTTGATGAAATGACCAAAGAATTTGAAATGTCAATGTTTGGAGAGATCAAATTTTTTCTTGGTCTACAAATTCTACAACAGGATGAAGGAATCTACATCACACAATCCAAATACATCAAATAAGTTCTGAAGATATTCAAAATGGAGGACTCAAAATGAGTTGGAACACCTATGGAAACCAGATGCAAATTGACAAAGGAAGACAAGACAACTGAGGTAAATCAGACCTTATACAGATCTATGATTGGAAAACTAATGTATGTTGTACACACTAGACCTGAAATAGCACATGCAGTTGGTATAGTTGCAAGATTCTCTACTAATCCTTAGGAATCACACATGACTGTTGTTAAAATAATTTTGAGGTATCTAAAGAATACTAAAGACTATGGTTTGTGGTACAATAAAGAAGTCAAATTTGAGCTACAAGTTTATACTGATGTTGATTGGGCTGGAAACATGGATGATAGAAAGAGAACTACAGGAGGATCATTCTTTATGGGTGACAGACTTGTCACATGGATGAGTAAAAAGCAAGGATGCATATCTCAATCAACTGCAGAAGCAGAATGTGTAGTTGTTGCTGCAAATTGCTCTAACATTGCATGGATCAAGCAATTGCTGAAAGGTATGAATGAGGAAATTCTTGACCCAGTTATTATCTATTGTGATAATACTAGTGCTATCAACATTTCAAATAACCCTATGATGCATGCTAAGACCAAGCACATAGCTATTAAGTATCATTACTTAAGGGAACAAGTACAAGAAAAATACGTAATACTGGAATATGTACAATCCAAAGAACAACTAGCAGACATATTCACAAAACCATTGCCAAAAGATACATTTGAGTAGCTGAGGAAAAGACTAGGGGTTTGACCCTTGTCTACTAGTCACTAAGCTTACTAGGAGACTGCATCAGCCTACACATTATAAAAAGATTATTCATGTTGATGCAAACTAAGATATGGACTACAATGACATATCAGTCCACTAAAGGGACAAAAAGATTCAAAGGGAGAAAAATATTGTTGGCTACTACAGAGCTGTAATTTTTTTTTGGCATTTTTGTCAAAGGGAGAGGAAGATTCAATGAAATATCCATCAGGGATAAAATACCCATCAAGGAGAATAGTAAGATTCAATGGAGAGAGAGAGAGATTCAATGAAATAACCATCCATGAAAGGGAGAGAATTGGAAAGAGTTAACACTGCATATCTATCCAGAAAAGGGAGAAGAGATTCTACATAATAAGGAAGAGATAGAATTGCTACACCTATCCATTAAAGGGAATGAAGAAAGGGAGAACACACAACAGAATCAAATCTAAGCTAGAAGAACTTACCGAGATTCAGATATTTGAATTGGTTATAGAACAATAAGTTTGGTATGTTGTGGCATATTTTACACTGCATATTTCATAGTATGTTCCCATCAATGCCAAAGGGAGAGATTGATGAACTATAATTGATTGAATGCTTGAAGATGATAAGTTGATGATCACCAAGATGAAAAAGTGAATGCAAGACATTAAATCAGTTAATGTATTGTATTTTCATTGATGTCAATTTGATATGGTTTGATTGATCATATACATATTGGTCATAACCTTGAAGATATGAAGAGACAAAGTTTATGTTATCGATAAAACATAAAAAAAAGTCTGTATACACCGAGTGACAGTGAACACCGACAGACAGTGAACCCCGACAGACAGTGAACCCTGAGAAGTTCACAGTATAAACCAAGCACAATAGTAACTAGGCAAGCATTATTGAGTAAGTGTCATCAAGCATTTCATAGTGCATACCAAGCACCAAGCATAACTAAAGTTTTTACCGAGCATAATTGATGTTGTTACCGAGCATAACTGGAGTTGATGACTGAGCTGAACTGAAGTTAAAGAATGACAAAACTACTTAGCTGGCAAGAGCTATATTGAGGGATTGACTGATTGATTGTGTTGTTTTCAATGATCAGTTAAACTAAATCATGGAAGAGATTTAAAGCATGTTTTATTCACAGCTATCATGGAGAGATCTACGGAATAAAACTAAAGTAGAGCTTTACGGGATAAAGAAAGCATGGCAAGATTTACGGATCAAGAAGTGATCTACGATAAAAAAAAAAAAAAGGAGATTGAGCGGCTAATCATGTCTATATAAAGAGACAAGGAATTCATTATGGAAGAGAGGAATGTTGAGTATATTCTGGTGAAGATAGAATTCTTCATGTAGATCTGATCATACAGGTTGAAGAACAGAGCCAAGGAATTCTACAGACACCGAGCAACAAAGGACATATCATTCACCGAGTAGAAGAAAGAAAGAAAAGGAACTTAAGTGAACATTGATCAGAGAGGTATTATTGGACTAACAATAGATCTGAATATCTGCAAGCTAAAGTTGTATTTTGAACATATCATTTACTATATCAGTTTAACCATTGATTCAGAAAATCTCTTAACCGAGTGGGATTTAACAGTCCTTGTTGTATTGAGATACTCAAGAGTATCAAAAGGTTTTCTTGTTGACAGCATAGTGAATGCTAGGTCAAAAAACAAACTGTTAGTTTTAAATCCTCTAACAAGGTCGCACTTAACAGTGTGTATTGTAACCTTTAACAGGGTTGGCACTTCACCGAGCTCACTTCAGAAGAGTGAAAATATTTTGGGTTACTGGTCCTAGGTAGTTTTTCCCTTAGCAGGGTTTCCATGCTAAAATATATGTGTCAAATGTGTATATGGTTCATTGTATTGATATTTTTCTTTACACATTATTAAAACTGGATTGGTCGGTTAACACTGAGTTTATTTATTGTTATTCAGTAAAGTCTAGAAAAGATAAATAGTATATCTTACCGAGCAACTTATATTTGCTAAGTTTATTTAAGGCATACACCTTGATGGACTGAAAGATAACTAGAGAGTATTATATTTGAGATATAATTTTTGGTTGGATTTTTTGAATTAATTTTAAGACCATCGATTCACCCCCCTCTCAGTTATTCTAACAATTCTAACATATTATATTCAAAATAAATTTAAACTTATTTAGTTAACACACCTGAAATTGTAGAAGAATTTAAACTTTTACAACTCATATGTAATACAAATGGTGATGATGAGATCAAGAACCTTGTCAAACTTTGTTGGGACTTATTATTAGTAGGCTTCTTGGGTCTCTTGGTTGTGCCACTCCTTAAAAAAATTGTATTAGTGAAGTCTCATTTATAGTGATGTCCTTCTTTGATTTCACATGTTCATTTAGAGAATTGAAAATATTACCACTTGTTGGAACCAAACAAAACCATTTATCACATTGTGTACATTCCACTCTTACCTTTTTCTTATCCTTATTGCACCACCTTGAACCAACTTGAATAATTTTCACCATTTTCATCAATGAAAATGTGACGTTGATGGGACATTGTTTTCATGTGATTATTTTTTAAGTTAGGACCTATTTGTGTTGTCATAAACACTTCCCCTATTCCATAATCAATGTCAAAACTTTCACAACATATCTTTATTTTAAGTTCTCCCTTTCCTAAATATACTTTGAGAGTAACTTTCTTATTGACAAATTCTTCCATTAAACTGTTCACTTTCTGATCCCAAGATGCCAATATATTAGGATCAATAATTATGCTTTGTTACACTAACTCACACCTATCTCCAACTCTAGGTTGTTTATGCATGCCTTCCTCCACACTCACTCTATTATTTTGAAGGTTTGGTGTACTTTCCACCATATTTAACTTTAGTGTTTCAACATCCATTGTGTCATGTTTCAGCTTAATACCTATAAGTGTTGTTGCAACTTTCCTTTTTTTCTTACTTTATATTTATTTGATGCCCAAGCCCACCATAAAATCAAAAGGATATTCTATGAGTTCATCATCCATAATTTCATGATGGATGTCAAGAAGTGTACAACCTTTTTGATAAATCATTATGCCAACAACATAATTGTCTTCACTGTTAACAATTACATTTTCCATATCCACTATTGGATTCATCCGCAATTTAATATGACTTCAATCTATAAGTACCTGTAGACACCTAGAAATGGCATATTGCTCTAATGCAATGACATTAGTAATATTCATCTTTAATTTATTTAATAAATTGTGTCTTTCTACCATATTCTAAGATCAAAATCATCATTTTCCTTTAATTTCATAATTAAGTAGTTTTAATTAATTACTTTAATTAATCAATGTCTAATCAATATTTCATCACCTATTTGTCTACTAAATAATTATATAATTAAACATTATTTAATTATCCCCTGACTCCTTATAATTAATTAATTAATCAAATTTAATTAATGTTCCCCTTCACTAATTATTACATTTATGTAATAATTATTCAAATTCTATCTCATGACTAAATAAATGTTATTTAATTAAACTATTTATTCGGCTCTCATGATTAAATAAGTTATATTTATTTAATTAAACTAATAATTCATCTCTCATGATTAAATAAATTATATTTATTTAATTAAACAAATATTTCCTCTCATAAATAAATAAGTAATTATTTATTTATTAAATATCCCCACATGTGCAAATAAATAATTTATTATTTATTTAAATCATAAATATCCTCCTAAACCTTAACTCACACTCACTTTGAGTTAGGTTCTCAATTACAATTCCTTCCTCCAAAATTTTCTCTCCTAACTATTCAATCCACATTGTAAATTCCTCCCCCAACAATCAATTAAGTCTCCAGTCAATTCAGTCTTTTAATCCATGAAATCAGTTAACTTGTCCATACCATTTGTTAACTCACCAGTCTATTCAAGTCATCTCTCCAATCTATTTGCTGACAAGTCAATCAATCCCAAAATCGTGGCAGTCGGGCAGAGTTGAACTCCTACTCACTTTGAGTTCAACTCCTCAATCATAATCAATCAGTCCTTCAATCATGGAATCTTGGTTGGAATCCTAAAAATCTTATAAATAGAGACCCAAAACTTTATTTTTGGTAACCACAATTGCTTTGAATTCTTATGTTGGCATACAATCAAGCACTCGTTTCTAAGAGCCCACATTGCATAAAGAAGGAGAACACCAAGGAAGGATTTTATGGTTTGCATATTCATGTTCTTAGAATAATTTCATATTAGTTATTATTTATGATTATTATTTGTCTTACATCCTTTCTTGAGTATTGGGAATAGTAATTGCTTTAAAAATCTCTTTGTAGTTGAGATTTTAGTGTTATCGCAGGATTCTATTATACCCGATTATAAATAGTGAACTGACGTGAATCGTGGAGATGCATAGGTTCATGAATTGTGTTTTCTTGTCTTCTGTCTGTGGGATGTTGACTAAGAAATATTGAAAGAGTGTTTTGGGTTTCTTTGGTAAGAGCCTTCATAACCACATGTGATATCTAATTGCAAGGCTTGCAATAGATTTAAATCGGTTGTGATATGTCGCACATACCTCGACTCTTAACACCCAACCTAGATTTATCATCCCACATTCCTTGTCTGTTCAAAGTGCTTATTAGAATGCAAAAGGATAGTCATGCCTAGATCTTTAATATCTAGGTATGATGATATTTAAGTTTTTCTATAATAAAAGTGGCTCAATGATGAAAGATATTATTCAATTCAATTGGAATTCAAATGTGGTTATTAAATAATGGAAGCTATATATTTACTATAATCTTAGGGTTTCAATCAAGGATTCATCCTCATTCTTTCCCCTCTTAACTTTCTATCAATCAATTCTAACATTCTATTGGTCAGTATTATATAGGGCATGTCTTCCGTAAAACTAGATGTTGTCACTAGTCTTATATAGGATTGGTCCTTCCTGAAAGAAGATGTGATTCTTATCAACAATCACTATGACCAATGGCGATCGAACAATCATCATGACCTACCAATATTCTCTACTTCTAACTAAGTATTTTTTTATTGCATCATTTCATCTAACATTCATCATCTTCTTTCAAGAGATTAGTCATGCCTTTCTTGCATAAATAATCTCTTGAGGGGGCATCATTTACCTCATTGTCACATTTTTCCAATGGGGCATACTATGGCATTGTTTTGATCAAATTATTCTTTGAAACGTCTAAAATAACACTGTATCAAAGAGGGGAAAAATGTGGACACCTAAAAATCACCTATTGCTCTTATGCAATGACATTACTAATATTCCTTTTTAATTTATTTAATAATCTTTATTATTTTAAAAAATGTGTCTTTCTACCATATTCTAAGATCAAAATCATCGTTTCCCTTTAATTTTATAATTAAGTAGTTTTAATTAATTACTTTAATTATTCAACGTCTAATCAATATTTCATCACCTATTCGTCTACAAAATAATTAAATAATTAAAGATTATTTAATTATTCCTTGTCTCCTTATAATTAATTAAGTAATCAAATTTGATTAATATTCCCCCTTCATTAATTATTATATTTATGTAATAATTAAATCAAATTCTATCTCATGATTAAATAAATGTTATTTATTTAATTAAACTAATTATTCCCTTCTCATGATTAAATAAATTATATTTGTTTAATTAAACTAATAATTCCTCTCTCATGATTAAATAAATTATATTTATTTAATTAAACTAATATTTGCTCTCATAAATTATTTATTTATAAAATATCTCCACATGTGCGAATAAATAATTTATTATTTATTTAAATCATAAATATCCTCCTAAATCCTAACTCACACTCACTTTGAGTTAGTTTCTCAATCACAATTCCTTCCTCCACAATTCTATCTCCTAACTATTCAATCCACATTGCTAATTCCTCCCCCAACAATCAATTAACTCTTCAATCAATTCAGTCTTCTAATCCATGCAATCAGTTAACTTCTCCATACCATTTGTTAACTCGCCAGTCTATTCAAGTCATCTCTCTAATCTATTTGCTAACAAGTCAATCAATCCTCCAATCATGGCAGTCAAGCAGAGTTGAACTCCTACTCACTCTGAATTCAACTCCTTAATCACAGTCAATCAGTCCTTAAATCATGGAATCTTGGTTGGAATCCTTAAAATATTATAAATAGAGAGCCAAACCTTTGGTTTTGGTAACAACAATTGATTTGAATTCTTATTTTAGCAAACAATCAAGCACTCATTTCTGAGAGCCCACATTGCATAAAGAAGGAGAACAACAAGGAAGGATTTTATAGTTTGTATATTCATGTTCTTAGAATAATTTCATATTAATTATTGTTTATGCTTATTAATTTTCATACATCCTTTCTTGAATATTGGTAATACTAATTGCTTTTACAATCTCTTTGTGGTTGAGATTTCAATGTTATTGCAGGATTCTATTATACCCAACTATCAATTGGTTAAGTAATGGATAAAATAATAATAATAAATTCAAAAGTCTTAGTTATAATATTGCTATGAAATGATGTGTATGTTTATCCTAGTGCATCCATAAGTAAAAATAAAAAAATAAAGTAAGCCAAATTTACACATGTGGATCATAGCCAACTTGGGAATAGATAAAGTTGACAAAGAATAGGTCACTAATAATCCTAAAGTATGGCCTAATCTAGTAAAGATAATTGAGGAAGATTGAGAAGTACTCCCATACAGAGAATGTGTGAGCATTAGTTAAAGAAAGATAAGAAGATGACTATTTGGGGAAGGGAAATGGTACTATTCTTTAAAAAATCAAGAAAGATACCATATGCTATAGTGGGTTTCCCTCCATTTATCTAGATCGTGCTTTGGAAATGTAGAGAATAATTATCCAAACTCGACAAGTTCTATTTTTTTTGCGGTGTAAGATCCAATGCATAATAGATATATCTATGGTACGAGTGGACAATAAATAAAGTATGCTAAGATTTGTTTCCTATTTTTTTATTTTTTTATTTTTTGAGGGGGGGAGGAGATGTAAATATCATTGATTAAAGAGGGTTTTTGCCTATAAAAGGAGTGGGGAACACAAAGTTTTATATTGAATAACAATACTTAAGGAGAAGTATGGAAGGAAGTGTTCACTTTGGTACATTTTGTAGGTGTGGGGAGAACAAAATTGATAGTTACCTAAAAATTATGTCCAAGTTGTGAGATGTATCACTATTGCTTGCGATCAAGCTGGTCATTGGGCCAATTCCATCCAGTCACTATCATGATGCATTCTTATTAGAAAATTTATTTACTGCAGTGGCTAAAGCCTTTAGAGTAGTATAAAAGGATTGAAGGATGGTAGATGCATTACTTTAGGATGAATACAAACATGGTGTTTTAGTGTCCATGATGCAAATGAATATAGACCATGAAAAAGGCTTATTGTTGGATTTTTGATGTTGAACCTAAGACCAAGAATAAGAAACTTGTTGAAGCCTTGACTCTTTTTAATGAAGGACTGGCCCATATGGACATTATTTCATTTGCCAACTTTGTGGAAAACAATGGTGGTCTTTTCTTTGTCTCTCAACTTGAGAGGATTAATGCATTGGCTAACGATTACCATACCATAGCCAAATGGATTTACTAGATAATTAGCTTGTAAGGTAGCTACCACATTTGGTAGTTATATATTGTACTATCCTAAAAATTAGCACTCATAATTGGATGCTCAATTAGGAATCATTTTGGTGATTTCAAGGTTTCATGTTCATTGTGCTTGATCCATCTACCTATCTCCTCTTGTTCTGAGCCTCATCTTCCAGATCTCCCATTTCAATTTTGGTGCTTTCTCTTAGGTACATAACTCCCTAGGCATTGTGTTCCCCTAGGTTTGACCCCAAATTTGAATTGGGGCCTCGTTGAAGTATTTTGGTGGGAAATTAGATCTCATGGTTATCCTGGGTTAATTTTGAATCCCAAAATGTGTGAGAGGTATATAAAACCATATCTCTCCTCATTTTGGTAACCATTATGATCGATGTTATCAAGCAATAAATTTAATTCAAAATTTGAAGGCAAGCATCCAAGATTTAACATCTTTTCAAGCATCCAAGGCATTTTGAAGGAAATATTCTCCATTTTAGCAAGATTATCTCCCATGATGGCCAACTAAATGATTTCCTAATAAAGCAATAAAATCCTTTTTCCATCTACATGTATTCTTTTTTCATAGCTAGTGTTCATCAAGCATAACAACATTGAAGATCTAAGAGTGTCATTCATAGATCCATGCATTTTCTAGGACATCCTTAATCCCTTTCTACATTCCAAGGTTCAACAACTATAATTAAAGCAACATGCAATCATCCTCATGTATATTTGTGATCTCAGTAGCTCTTCATGAAGGTATTTACAAGGTAGATCTAATATTTACCTTTACATTTGCTTTTCTTTATGCAATTTCATTTCATTTTCAAGGTTGATTCCTAAACAAGGTTTTGGCCAAGGAAAACCCCTTTCCATGACCTTTTCACCATTTTTTTGTGTAGGAATAGGTGGTGCAACTATCAAAACTAATCTGGAAAGTTTGGGACTTGTCGAACTGACTGTAAAAATTTCAGGTAGAGTCACAAGGAATGCAACAAAATCTACAAACTGTTCCTGGGAACAAAATGCCTAGTTTGATTTGTACCCTAAAAATCACTTTAAATTTAAATTGTAGGTTAGTACAACTTTATGGTTTTCATTTATAGTCGTTGCATGTGTCTTTTTGTTTTCTGTCAATCTTTATTTCCCAAATCTTGTCGATTTTTCTTATTTAGCCTCCTATTTTACATCAGTATATCTTTTCCCTAAAATATAACTTATCCCAATTCATTTATAGAGAAGGATCATTGACCCATATAGTGCTTGAGCCTCACTTGAGCCTATTGGGTCATCTTCCTTCTGACTTATGCATTAGGGAAAGGAGGATAAATCCCTTGCATTACTTCATCCCCCTTTTCTTTATACACATATTTGGTGAGCTTGACGCATGACATTTCCATTTTGATTCTGGTGTTAGATCCCTTTTATGTGCATTAGATCCTCATTTTTAATTTTGTAATTAGTTGTGTTATTCATTACATTTTATGTGCAATTATGTGTTTTAATTCCATGTATGTTGCATAAATTTAATGAGTCTTTGCACATCTCTTTCAAATTTCATACTTGTGTTTGTTAGATCTATATTTCCTTTCTTTTCTTGTGCACGAGTGTTATAACATTGAGTCCTACCTATATCGTTATGGTTAGGAAAAGTCATAAACTTATAGGTTTATTTGATTCTACGTCTTCTTAATTTCCTAGGAATCTTGATGAGAAACACATGCCTACTAATGAAATTCCTACTATCATTGATAATCCTACTTCTCATTCTTATCATGATGAATATGATACCTTAATATTCCATTGTATGCAAGTGAAAAATCTTTCTCATGACTTTGAAAATTTTGAGCAATGGTTAAGTTAAGAAAAATCTAATACTTAATCCATCTCCTTATTAGAGGGTTTGAGAAAGTTGGTGAACATGGTGTTAGTTTGTTAAATTTTATTTCCCATCTTATTGATAGTAATGTTAAACCTATTAAATATTGTGCTCAATAACTTGGTTTCACTGAACCTTCCAATAGTGTTCAGACTTTTATTCCTATTCCTACTTCATTACCTATCATTTTCACTTATGCTCCATATCTAATGACCACGTCTGTTTCAAACATCAATCTCATACATGTTCATCTTGGAAGCATTACTAGTCCTATTCTTCCTCCCCCTTCAAGTATTCCATGTGTTTCACAACCTTCATCTATGCCTACCTACAACAATGTTCCATTTTCACATTCCAATGTTCCTTCCGTTCCCATAATGTTCCAAACCTTTCACATAAATCTCATACCAAACTTTCTACCAAATCCACTATCAATAGTATTCCTCAAACTATTTCATCCTTACAATAATAAATTGCCTCCATGAATCAATCTGAATTAAACATTCATACGTGTGACACTGCTATCCCTTTGTCTTTAGACATGATTCGTATCATTATCCCTTAATACATGGAAATACCTCACTTCGAGACTTACAATGGTAAAGGTAACCCCTTGACCTATGTTAAGACCTTTCAAACATTATGTAGTGAATTTTTTCATGATCGTAGGTTCGTGACTAAATCATTTACTAGAACCTTTTGAGATAATGCCTTGCAATGTAATTTTTCTTTACTTTTGTATTCCATTGATTTTTTTTCCAAAAACTTTCTAATGTTTTCACTCAACAATTTCAAAACAATATTGGTCCTAAGATTTCTTTAATTTATTTAATGCATCGTAAACAATGTGTCAATGAAAAAGTGACTAATTTCATTGGTATATATAAAATTTTGCATGCTCATATTTCTTATCTTGTGCCTAATATTGATATTCAACATATTTTTATTGCTAATTTGCAAAAAAGACATCATATATAAGATATTTCTTTCTGCATTCTCCTCTTTTCTTTAATTGTGTGCAGTGCTTCGTAGTTATCAACTTCTAATGAGTTAATTTGAGAGAACCACTCCAATGGCTCTAGTTGATAAGAGTGATGTTACATCCCAACCTTTTCAGAAGTTTCAAATACTAAAATGTATTAGAATTCAAAGAATTCATACACCAAGATCCTCTGTATGAAAATAACTTGTTACAAAAGAAAATAATGTAGACAAGACAAAGATTGATCTAAAAGATAAAATATTCAGTCAGAGAGAATCATAATTACAAAGAGATCAAAACCTTAGAAAGGTGATCAAAACCCTAAAAATGGGAGAAACCTAGGTTGCATGATAATAATTAATAAAGAAATAATTATTATATGCCTAAAATTTAACTTAAGTGAACTAGAGATAATAAGTGACTATAATAATTAAATCAAATGATTTAATTAATAAGTGAATTAACTTATTACTCTAACACCCCTCTTAAGATAAACTTAGGGAAAAGCTAGAAACCTAGAAACAACTATTGAAAGCAGGAAATGGGTCCTGACAATATCGCCTAGTCAGGTACCCAAGTACCAAAAATCTCTGATAAAGAGGAGAAAAGGAGAAAACTCAATGGGAAAACCCCCTCTCTAAAAAGAGATGAAGCCTAGCAAAGGACTAAAGAAGCCTCCAAACTAGAAAATGTCCCAAAAAATAGAAACAAAGATTAGGTAGAGAAGACTATAATCTTCATGAGTGCCCTCAAATGACACTACTTGAATCATGATGGAAAACATCAAAACTCAAAGATACAGATGGAAAAAACACCAAAGTCTGAAGAGTTGATCAAAATAAGAACATGAAGAACACCATTGAAGCCTAAAGCTGCAAAAACTGTCGAAGAATAACTATTGGAACCTCCACTATAATAGAACATGATCAGTTAGAGAAATTTGTAATCTGCATGAGTGCTCTCAAATGAAACTACTCTAATCAGGATGGAAAACAAAGGAAAACATCAGAACTCAAAGATATAGATGAAAAAAAACACCAAAGTCTAAATAGCTAGTAAAAAGATGGAAGGATACCTTGAAAATAGGGATGGAAGAGTGTCCATATGGTAAATGATCTATCTCACTGAAAGGCATAGGTACCCAGCCACTCCATCCACCTAGTACATAGGAACAAATGCTAAATACATAGCTCACTCTGTCAAACCAAGAAAGCATTAGAACCAACATGAAATACCCCCCCCCCCCATAATGTTGAGTAGGGAGAGGCATGAGGGATACATTGAACCAGACTGCCAAGAATAACTGCATGTTGAAGAAAGTACAAACACATATAAAGGATGGCGTCGAGGAGGATCAATCTTTGGATACATATAATGAGGCTAATGTCATGGAAGGAACACTCGAAAAAGGTAGATAAAACCCCCCTCATGGAACTTTATTATGTAGTGTGAGTACAAATAGGCACAAAATGTGCAAGATCCCAAGCATGCAACATATGACACTTTATCTTAGTGCATCTGCAAAAATGAAATGCTACAAAAATAGATGTTTATAATGCTCAGGAATGACAAAAAGATGTAAGAACATATGTAACAGCTAAAAAGGAGTCGTCCCATGCAAGGAAAATGATCCCAGGACCTGAAACATCCAAGATATTCAACAGATTGCAAAAAAGAAAAAACATGAATAAAATAACCTGGAGCAGATTCTAGAGATGAGACCCATATAATAAGAAATTGAACAGAATCAACTTTCCAACAACATGCGGAAGTAAAAAAAATAGAGTCTGGAGGAGCAAGATATAGTTGTCGGAGTGCAAAAAGGAACCCTAACTTTGATTGGCAAAAAACACTACAAGACGGAAAAATCAGAAAACCAAACCAGGAAAATCAAAACGGGCCTGGAACCATCTTTTTAGCGGTATATCATTTGGAAAAAAATGTCTCTGTTTGCTCAAGTTATGAGAAAAAAATGGATAGTAACCCTAGAAAGAAAAAAAGAGAGCCTAGTGGCTCTGCAGTGGCTCCCCGGGCGATGGTGACGCAGTGGCAACATAATCGGGCAGCGGGTGGCGCATCTAGTGGTGGGTGAGTGACGCATCTTGTGGTGGGTGGGCAGCACTAAGAAAGCCGAGGGTGGAGCTCGGTGAGCTGAGCCCACTGGTAGTGCCACTCGGTGGTGACCCTTCATTAGTGCCTCAGTTTTCCCAAAAAAAAATATTTAAATTTTTTCTTGATTTGTGTGTCAGGACTGTTAAAAATGGAAAAAGAAATATGTAAATAAGCAATACCAGGAAAGAATCTAAGCGAGTTAATGCATGAAAAGATATTACCATAAGATAGGAGAGAGAAAGCTTCAAGATCCAACGCCGTGAGACAAGATATTTGAAAGGGGAAAGCAAAGAAAACCCCTTGTGACATTATGAATGAGGCATGAAAAGCCTAAGAAGAGAGAGAGAGAGAGAGAGAGAGAGAGAGCAAATTGCTCATACAAAAGTTGAGAAGAGGAAGAAACCTCATAAAAAATGAGAGAGGGTCATCTCTTAAATAGAGATGAGAGAGAGGAGTTAGAATGTAACTCCCAAGTCTATGAATGCCACCATTCATAAGTGTGTGAGGGCCAAGTGTGAGATTCCTCTTAAGGAGGAATAAACTAATTTACAAATTACAATAAATATTTGTCCTCACATATTCCACTAGAGGACGAAATAGAATGTAGTGGAAAGAAGACAAAAAAGAAGTATATTAGGATACCTTGGCTTATATCCTAATATATTACAACAAAGATTAATATTCTAACCTTGGTTTATAAATACACCAAGGAAAGATTACAAATTCTAACACCCCCCTTTAATCTTTACTAGGGGCAATAACAACAAGAGGTATTGAACCCATAATTTACAACAATCTGCAACTTGATCTTCAAGATGAAGTAATTTGATTGTCTTCAAGTGTGCAAGAAGCCATATGGAACATTAGTCTTTGATAGGAGAATAGGG
>MU224360.1:863773-874319 GCA_018584345.1 Thuja plicata
CATCTTGAATGCTTCAGATTTATCTTTTAGAAACATTACTGTCATCATTCTAGAGTAATCATCAACAAAGAGAATAAAATATCTATCACCATAATAACTCTTTGTCCTCATGGGTCCACATAGATCATTATGGACTAATTCTAGAATGGTGTCAGATGTATGGGTTTTGCTTTTGAAACTAGACTTTGTCATCTTACTTTTTAGATAATTTTTGCACATGATATTGTCTGGCTTAATCATCATCGGTAAGCCTCTTACATTTTTATTTTTGCTTATCTTTATCATGTTGTCAAAGTTTACATAACACAATCTTGTATGCCACAACCATATGTCTTCCTTTTTAGCCATTAAGAAAGTGGTGTCAGTATCATTCAAATAGAATAAGTTACCTTTTGTCTGCTCACCGGTACCAATCAGACTTCCTAATTTATTGAAGATCTTTGCCTTCTTATTTTCAAATGCTACTCTGTAACCTAAATTGTTCAACTAAGAAACACTCAATATATTATAATTCAATCCTTTCACCCAATAATCATTTTCACATTTTATCAGGTTATTCAACATTATAGTTCCTTTACCTTCAACTGGACAAGGTGTGTCATTACCCATTCTTACTGAACCACCATTATAGTATTCAAAAGTCTCAAACTTTTTGTTTGTCACCAGTCATATGGTGAGTGCAGCCACTATCTATGATCTAGACATTATTTTTACTAACTTTAGATATGAGTGCAGTTTCTACATACCTTTCTTCATTATCATTTGAACCATATTTTACTACCACAAACACCATCTCGATGTATTCTTTAGATTTAGTGTCAATATCTTCATCTTTGCATTTAGCTAGGTAACTAGCCTTCTTTCCTTTGTCCTTGTAGTCTCAGGTATCTCTTCTTTCTGATTGTCGGTTGCTTTTGCAATCTCAGTTATCACCTTTGTCAAACTTCTTTTCAAATGACCTGTCATCTTTTCTCCTGTTAGGACATCTTGCAGCAAAGTGTCCAATCTCTTTACAATTAAAACATACAAGTGGTAATTTACCTTTGTATTTACCTTTGCCTCTCTGCATTCTTCTTGCCATAAGTGCTTCAATTTCATCAAAATCTTCTTCTTCACTTTCACTATCACTATCTTTTCTCATAGTGTGTTTATGACTTGATTTACTTATTCTCAAAGAAGATTTCAATGCAGACTCTATGTTTGGTAAGACACTATTATCAAAGTTATTCATCTCAAATGAAATCAATCTTCCAATCAAACTATCTAGAGTAACATTGTTATTTGCTACTGCTCTTATTTCTTGTATGGAAAATACTCTAATAGCATAAGTAGGCAGCAAAGTTCTTAGAATTTTACTTACCACTGTATCTTCATCTAGTACACCTCCAACTCCTCGGATAGCATTGACTACCTCTTTGATTCTTGTGTTGTACTGTGTGATGTTTTCACATTGTTTCATTCTGAGATCATCAAAATTTCCTCTAAGTCTTTCTTCCTTGGCTCTTAGAACATTTTTGTCACCACCATGTACAAGCTTCATTTTGTCCCACATCTGCTTTGCAGTTGTGCATGCTTTGACATCTTCAAATTTAGCATCGGAGAGTGAGGAAGCAAGCTCTATTATCATGCAGTTGTGCTCATGCTTCTCTCTCATTTGTTCAACCGTGAGTGCTCTTGTGGGCAACACACATTCAGTATCTAAGTATTGAGTAACATCATTTCCAATACCTAATAAGTGGATTCTCATCCTGCTTTTCCATGAAGCAAAGTTGTCTTGTATCAACTTGGGCACATCTCATCTGTTCATCTTGTGATCTTTAGCTTGAGATTTTAAACTCCCTTTCTAAGAACACAAGCTCTGATACCAATTGTTAGTAATAACTAAGAGGGGGGGTGAATTAGTGGCCTAAAAAATTAATCCTTAAATCAACCCTTCAAACTTAGTACCACAAAATTACACCTCTATTTATCTTCAGTCCTATAAGATGAATGCCTTGAAATACTTATATCAAATTACTACTTGTTGGAATGCTTTGTAAAACCTTCTATTGTATGTTTACTGATAAGCAATATTTCTATTTACCGAAACATAGTAAATAACTAGTGTATACCGATCAATCTAGATTTACTTATGTGAAATGAAAAATAATAAAGTAATGACTCGTAGACACATGACACATGGATTTTTAACTTGGAAACCCTGTTAAGGGAAAAACCACTGGAACCGATACCCCAAAATTTTACTCTTCTAATTTGAGCTCGGTGAAGAGCCAACCCTGTTAAAGGTTACAAACACACTGTTAGGTGTGACCTTGTTAGAGGATTTAAATAGATAGTTTGTCACTTAGTATCTAGCATCTAATGCTACCATCCTTGATCAAACACTCACTTGGCCTATCAATAGGTATCGGGCATATCCAATGCTACTTTGTATGATCAAACTTTTTGATACTCCTTGGGATGTATCTCAATTACAAAAGACTTTTAAGTCCTTCTCGGTTAAGAGAATTCATGCTTCAATGGTTAAACTAAAACAGTAAATTGATTTGTTCATATATACAACTTGAATTGCAAATTTTCAGATCTATTGTAAGTGCATTACCGTTCTGATCAATGTTATCAATTCAATACCTTTGTTCCACACTGTTCTGCTCTGTGATGCTCTATAACTATTCGTCGGTGTCTGCAAAATTTAGCTCTTTCCTCAGCTTGATTGATCAGGTCTGAATGAAGACTTTCTTCTCCTTCAGAATCTCTTCAGCATCTATTCTCTTGTCACTCCCCTCTTTTCATAATGAATAAGCTTGTCTCTTATATATACATGATTTCACTATTTCTTGGCTTTCTTGATCTTGGCATGATCCATAATTCTCTCCAATTATATTTAAAGCAAAAGTCCAGTTTAATTTCGTGGAGATATTCTTGGCAATTGGACAAAGCAACTTTAAATCCTTTACTTATCTCCGGCTTTATCTTGTCGATTAAAACAACGATAAGTATCAATTAAGTCTATATTTAGCTCTTGAAAACTAAGCACTTTGTCATTTTTGAACTCTATGTTCTATTGGTCAATACTTCAGTTAGTCATCGGTGACAACTGACTATTCCATTGATGTGACTTCATTTGTCTTTGGGATCTCCCTCCGTCGGGAAACACTATAATTTTGTCTGTCAGGTTACACTGTGCTTTGCTCGTCAAGCAACACTGTGACATTACTTGTTGGTGATGTTGTGCTTTTGGTCGTCGGGTAACACTATGAATTTTCTCTCATTGGTTTACTCTAACTGTTGGTGTGCACTCCGTCGATGTATACAGTCACTCTGTGAATACTTGACTTATATGCATTACTAATAGCATAGCCTTTGATTCATCAGTACTTTGAAGTCTTTAGCAATATGTACATGACCATACAGATTATATCAAGTTGACATCAATTTTAATATAATACATTAATTGATTTAATGTCTTACATTAACATTTTTATGTCTCTGTGATCATCAAATTAACATCTTCAAACATTCAATCAGTTATAGTTCATCACAAATAACCTATTGCAAAAGCAAAGAATAGAGACAAGACAAAGATTGATCTGAAAGATGAAATATTCATTCAGAGAGGGATTCATAATTACAAAGAGATCAAAACCTTATAAAGGTGATCAAAACCCTAAAAAGGGGAGAAACCTAGGTTGCATGATAATAATTAATTATCATATTCCTAAACTGTAACTTAAGTGAACTAGAGATAATAAGTGAATTTATTAATTAAATCAAATGATTTAATTAATAAGTGAATTAACTTATTACTCTAACAAAAGGGTTCATCAAGATAAACAATTCATCAAACAACTTTGATGTACAAGTGGATACAACATGCAAACGTTTGGCTCCTTTCTCATTTTATTTTATACCTTCTCGTAATTTTACACCTCTTTCTGAATGTTTGCATAATGTGATGTTGAAGTTTATTAATGTTAATATCTTAACACTTCATCCCATTAATCCTATTGAACCTTCCAAACAATCCAATGAAAACTTTGATCCCAAAGCTTTTTTCCAAAACTATCATCAACGGGGTCATGATATTGAAAGGTGTTTCCATTTGAAATCTATTGTTCAAGGCCTCATTGATTCTAATTCTATACTTGTTGAGGGTGTTAATGATAAAGGAAACAAATCCATTTCCCTTCCCAACTAAAACTTGCAAATTTATACCAATCCTTTACATTCCCATTCGACCAATACCATTGAGTCTTTCTATTCTTTGCCTTGTCCCTCTACCCATGTTCTTGACACTCATACCATTGTGAGCTATGATGTTGAGTGTACCAAAGTTAATAATGTTGTTAACTTTATTGACCAATCTGATCCTAAACCCAAACAAAAACATGATCTTTGCATTACATTTGATTCTAAGAAGACAGTTAGGGCTCCTAATGGTCCTCTTTACATAGTTGCAAAGATTAATGGTCTCCACTTTCAAGGAGTTCTTATAGATCCTACTTGCATGGTGAATGTTATAGCTGAAGAATGTCTTTACACTAGGAAACTCCAACGATATTTCTATGATAAATCTGATGTTATGATCAAAACATTCAATGGTTTCACTTATCCTACCTATGGTTTCATTACTTTTCCTGTATAAGTTGGTAATAAAACCTTATATGTCACCTTTGTTGTCATCCCAACTTCCAATCAATTTCAAGTTAGACTTGGTCTTCCTTGGCTCACTTTTATGAAAGCTATTGTCTCTCTTATCCATAAGTGTTTGAAATTTCCCCATGATGCATAAATTGTCACAATTAACCATAGTCTCTACCAACCTCTTTCTATTTGTGGGAAGTTTGACATTGACTTCTTTTGGACTTCCATCTCAACCAATTCAACCTCGCAAAGATATTTATTTCTTATCCTATCAAAAATTCAAATTTAAAAATATTTGTGAGATTAGCAATTCTTCTTCCATTGTTCCTTTCCTTGGCCTTGGACATCTTCCTACACCTTCCACACCTCCTATTTATGTTTCATTTTTGTCAGTACTTGCAAAATGTTGCATGGTTCCAAGCTTTCTTTCCTTGTCTCTGCAATTATTTTTGGTCTCTAGCCTAAAACCCTAGTCTTGTGGAGTCTGACTCTTGTTAAACCCCTAAACTCTCAAGACTTGTTATGTTTTCATTCTACTTTTTCCAAGCCACTTAAAATATTTTAAGTCATGTACGCTTTAAACCATGCATTTATCTCCCAATCTCCCAACCTAGGCCGAATATTCCTTTTCCTTTCGATTGCGCGCACACCATTGATCGAGTTCTTTTCTTGTCATGATCATGTCGTCTACACCAAATCTCATAATGAACCAAGGGTTAAGAAAAGAATTTGGAGATTTAGAGATAGATTTATCTCTAAATCTCGTAATTTGACCAGAGTCAGGACAGGGCTTACTTTTTTCTTTGTTTCCAGATATCCATATGGACTCAGGGTTAAATTAAATTTCTCAAGATTCAGCGTGAGCCATTGATGAAGAACATGATCAAGGGTTGTCTCGTAATCTTGAAAAGAATTGGTCAAGTACAAGTGTATTCAGAGATTCAGCACTGATCGTTGATTGAGATCAAGATCTAGGGCTTGTGTGTGGTCTTAGAATAGACTCAAGGTTAAGTAAAGTATCTAGTGACATAGAGATTACATTGTCATTGAATCTCTAGATCAAACCAAGGTAAAGATAAATCAAGTTAAGTTACATTCAGTGATAGACTTGTTGTGTGTGATCTCCAGATTTAACCTGAGTAAAGGTAAACATTCAGAGACTTGGAGATCCCTTTAGTCATGCAATCTGCAGATGAACCTGAGTCAAGATAAAGTTAACATGGAGTTTTCGAGATCAAATAAAAACCATGGATGTTGAGAAGGATCAAGGGCTAGTGCTTAATCTATGAATGTAACTCCAGTTAAAGAAAATGTTTAGTGATTCAGAGATACAGTTGTCTCTGAATCTCTAGATTTAATCGTGGTCAAGAAAATTTAGTCAGAGTTAAAGTCAGTTTTTCCAAGATTGCATTGTATTCGTTGATCTAGACTTGATTGAGGGGTTAGTGTTGAATCTCTAGATAAAATTCAAGGTCTTCTTTTCATTTTGAGATCTAGCGAGGGTCGTCGATGCAGTTTTGATCATAGGGCTTGCATGTAATCTCCGAATGAACCCAGAGTTAGTAAATTCATTCAGCGACTTGGAGATAAAAAGGAATGAGTTGATCAGAGTTAAAGGTGATTCAAAGGCAAGTTAGAGGAAAAGAAAAAATGAGGGACATATCTGACGGTGGGCTCTTTCCCTCAATGGCCAAGATGAAGGTTTTTAAGGTTCAAGGCATTACGTTGTTGTGCCACGTGTCAATGGCGGGGCCGGGCTGAAGTCTTAAAGGGGTAAAATAAAGATCGATCAAGTCTGAAAAGATCTTGCGGTCAGTGTGAAGGCTCAAGTGAAAGATGCGTGAGATCTAATGTTCAAGGCATCATGCTTGTGCTACACCTGGCGAAATCTTATCTGAGAGCCTGGGTAACTTGAGGGAATCCACGACTATGTTTTAAACTTATGTTGAGACTTGATCTAGACTATCCATATCTTGCTACATGCCACCTATGACCGTTTTAACTAGAATTCAAATATTTAAATCTATTCTCAGAGGGTTTTCATGGTGGTGGACTCAGATATTTTATCTCAAAGCCATTAATGAATCGATTTGATCTTGTGGGTCAACTTTGCATAATTGTTGGACAGTGTAGGGATTAGAATATGATATGACAAGATGCATTCAAGACTAGAATTAACAAATAGGGTTTCTAGATCAAAGGGATAAATGTATTTAGCGACACATGGTCTTTCTACATTTATGTCCAGTTGCTTTCCGCGTCATACCTTGGAAATTATTGCACCTCAGGATGTTGCGATCACATCCATGGACTAGGGAAAATTGATTGCAGATCATATTTGCATAGGGAAAAGAGAGAGATAGGGTTTCAACTTGATGATAGAATTAAATTCTTGCATTAATTGGTTGTAAACCCTAACCGTAAATGGTTTGATGCTTGTTGCATTCATATTCCTATAAAGGAATATTTAAGACCATTTAGTAAGGGCTGAAAAATTGGGAAAGTAGAGAGCATTAGGCTTATACTTGTTTCTAGTCTAGGATATAGTAGATGTGTTCAGATTGTATTGAGAGAGAATAGAAAGCTTATGATCTTTTGCATATTGTCTTATTTTGTATTTCCTTATCACATTGTTGCGGAAACAGGATTTCATCATACTTAATATAAGTGTTCTCAGATTTTAAGTCTCTCCTTTGTGATTATCTCTGTGAGTTGTAAGTTTTATGGCTTACTCTATAAGTCTTGCTTATTCATATGTGTATTTCATAAGCCTTTGATCTTAGATAAATTTAAAATGCTTTGATAATTACATTGATACTACCTGGATATCTATTTAAGGATCTTGTAGTGTGTGATATGAGATATTTATGTTTATGGCTTTGAATCTATACAAATGGGTTGTTTAAATTTTAGTATTGTATTTAGGAGTTTACACAATGGATAAGGAAATGATCTAAAGAAAGTAGTTTCTTTGGAGATATATGTTTGATAGGTTTGGCTATATTATGTCCCATAAAACTTACATTGAAACCATTTCATTTCCCTTTATGTTTTGCAGTTATTGTTGTTATCCCACCATGGTAATGGAGAGTTAATAGGTGAGTGGTTACCATTTAGCACTTTCTTTCCATTTATCTGTTGTTCAAATCTAGGAGTAGAAGATATTGTAAAGAGTTGAGTTTTGTCTGGATTAGGTGCACCCACCTTGGTTTTGTAGAGCCGAAAGAGTAGAGGACATCCTTGACCTATAGTCGGTCTAGTTACCTTGCAGAGCTCTCATAGTTGGAATTAACCATTCATAATATTAATCTCAGGGTATATTGGTTGCTTCTCAAAGCGTAATAGTTTTAAGCACCAACAAGATGGTGACTCCGCTAGGGACAGAGAAGTAAAAAGCTTATTGAACCTTTTAAGGAATCTATGGTGTTCTAGTATTTATATCATTTGACCCATCTGAGTCACCAACAAGATGGTGACTCTGCTCGGAATACAGAATCAAAAGTGATTAGTGATTGTAAGTGAGTTCCTTTCCTTGCCTTGCTAAGTTAATCCCAGAGTCTGGTTATAGAGTCATAGTTTTCAAAGAGATATTCCTCATAATTATAAGAGTGAGTCTTTTCTCCTTGTCTGTCATTGCAAAGTGTCTAAAATTCCAAGTTCTTAAATAAATATCTATACTATCTCACATGTGGTGAGTAACGACTCTGAGTTCTCTAATTTGCACCAGTGTGCTTGATTAAAGAAAGACTACAAAGAAGAGGTGGACTTGCAGTGAGGAGGCAGTAGATGTTGGGACTCCTATGTCTATGAGCATAGTCAAGAGAGGAATTAATAAGAGACCCTATATTGGGGATGTCTTGTAGGTTTCTTATAATTTAAATAAGGTCAGAGTTAGGAAAGAGATCTCAACTAAATATTTGTCCTCTACAAAGAGGTGGTGGCTCTACCAAGTTTTAAAGGTTATTTGGAGGTGACTTCAAATCAAATAATTTGGCAGCACCTTCATCATATTCCAAGTTTTTTATTTTCATAGGTTAATCTTTTGTTCCATGAAAATCAGTTATAATTTTTTCCTTATGAAGTGGTCAGCACTAATTAAGAGGGAAGGAAGAGGCAATTTGTAACTTATTCTTCCTAATAAGATGTCACAACATAATAAAAGTGGGTTGTATGTGGCTATAAATTTCAATGAAATCCTTGGTTACCCAAATCCTATTCCATCAGTAATTAGGGATTACTTGCCTAAGTTCAGTGGTATAGGTGAACAATGATGAACTATAACTGATTGAATGTTTGAAGATGTTAAGTTGATGATCACCGAGCTATAGAAATTTAATGCAAGACATTAAATCAGTTAATGTATTGTATTGTCATTGATGTCAACTTGATATAATCTGATTGGTTATATACAAAGTGTCAAAGACTTCAAAGAAACAGAAAGATAAAGGTTATTCTTTCAGTAATGCATAAAATTTCAGTATGCACCAAGTGACTACAAACATTGACGGGCAGTGCACCCTGATGAACAGAGAAATCTGAGAGGAAAGTCACAGTGATACCCAGGCAAGAAACCCTAGCAAGCATTACCAATGAGCATAACTTCACAGTGTTACCTGATGGACAGACAACCCCGACAGAGATGCCTGAGGAGAACAGTGTTGACTGAGCTAACAAGGAGTTAAACACCGAAAAGAACTAAAGTTTAGAAATGACAAAAGACTTAGTTGGAAAGAGCTAAAGAAGGATTTAACTGGTTGTTAATATTTTTTTCATCGACAAGTTAAAATCCATAGATAAGCAAGAAATTCAAAGTTGTTTTATTCCAGTTGTCAAAGAGAAATCTATGGGATAAAACTGAAGTATAGTTTTAAAGCTAGATTGGCTAGAATTGTGGATCACGCCAAGAACAAGAAATTCAAGAACTGAGAAATGGTGAAATCATGTCTATAAAGAGACAAGATAATTCATTATGAATTAGGGGGTGAATAGAGAAAGAGGATGTTGAAGAGAAACTGATGAATAAAGAAGTCTTCAATCAGACTTGATCAATCATCCTAAAGAACAGAGCTAATTCTACATACACCGAGAAATAGAGAAGCACAACATCACCAAGCAGAAAGAAGTGGAGAAAATGTATTGAAAGGATACATTGATTAGAAAGGTATTATGAGCTTACAATAGATCTGAAAATCTTCAAAGTATAGTTGTATATGTGAACATATCATTTATTATTTCTATGTATGAGGAGTTCTTCAATATGTTGGGAGCAAGCTCAAACATGCAAACATTAGTGGGTTAGCACATAAATCATTTCAAAATCATGTAAAAGATCAAGCAAGCAACAAAGAACACCAAATAACATTAGATTAAGCTAAAAATAAGTAAACAAATGCACCCTATTTTACTTATTTTGATTTGTTTTTTTAGATGGATGTGGGTGTGCTCTCTCAAACACACAAATGCTATGGATCCCAATGCAATTCAAGATTATCAAAGCAAGAAGAAAGATTCAAGAGCTAGTTATGAAGAACTAGTCTCAAATCTTCTTCAAGAAGATGATATCCTAAGCTAGTTATGAAGATGATATGCAAGACAATTGAAATGAACTATGATTCATTAACCATTAGCCTAGCATGTAATTTCTAGATTATTTAAGCATGGAAAGCATGAAACTAACAACTAAGAACATTAGCATGAAAATAACTACGAATTCTAAAGCAATTCTAGCATGATAACAATGCAAATTGAGAGATGAAAATATGAGAGGAGAAGGCTTCTATTTATAGAGTTTTTGGAGAGAGGAAGAGGCTTGGATGAAGTGGCACCTATGTGGCATCCACATAAGAGCCACATGGGAGACACATAGACTTGAAAAGATGGCCAATTTTGAGTCAAAATTGGC
>MU224360.1:874369-894095 GCA_018584345.1 Thuja plicata
TGTGGGTGAGCATTCCATTAGCCTTAAAAAGGTTAGGAATCACCCATTAAGCATGGTTAAAGGATAGTTAGGTGTGGAAGCATACTTAGGAAATGAGGTGATGGGAGTAGGGTAGGAATAGGGTAGGAATAGGGTAGGCTTTAGGGTAGGATTAATAGGTTCCTAGCTAGGGTTTAGATTATAATCCAAATTGAATTTGAATAAATCATGCTTTAGAAGAATTAAGAATATGGAGGATTTAATAAATATAAATTTATTAAAAGGGGATTTTGTAGAGGCAAATGTATTTAAATGAAATATATTAGAATAGTATTTAAACTATTGATAAATGAAACTATTTAATTGATTAAATTAAATAGTTAGAGGAATAATAGGGAGAATAATATTAATAATAATATTAATATTTTTGGACATCTACATTTTGCCCCTCTTTGATGTGGCGTCGCAAATGACGTTTCGTCAAAGACAAGAAAATGAGTTGCCCCAGAAGAAGAGGGTTTCTAGGAGTCATGCTGAAGCAACGACGGTACGGGGGTGTGCCCCCTCAAGAAAAGAACACAACGAAAACAATGTTGTGGGATTTTATCGAAAAAGGATGCAACGGGAGAGAAGAAAAGGAGGGAATAAATAGAAGCCTTCTGAAATGCAATTAAGAATGCAGCTAAGAATGTAAATGCAAATGAAACTAAATGCAGCTAATGAGCATTGGGGATCCATTTGTGTGTAAAATATGGAGAGCACATCTGATTTTGATATTGAAATAGGAGGTATGCATCAGGTGTTAGAAAACACAGATGACAAGATTCCTTTGCATGGACTAGACGCTCAACAAAAGCACACTGCAAAAGATGCATGTATCAGTAGCGACCAGTCACAACGCACCAAGATATAGCAGATCGAGGTAGTGGTGAGTAGGTTTTAACCGACACAAAAAGATAAAATCAATAAAGAAGGTCTCATGACCAAGCAGTCATTCGGTCCAAAATTCTTGCCATGAACAAGATTGATGTGATGAAGGATTTGATAAGTCGACGCCGGAAGGATGCATCCTGATGGGCAAAGATTGGGTTTGATTTGATTTGATTTGATTTGATGGAAAGATATTCGCTGGCAAAAGCTGTGAATAGGATGAAGAGCAAGGACAATTGGTCACAAAATTGATTTGGTGCAAAATAGTGTCGCAGTCGCATGAGTCGAAACGTGGCTAAAAACTAAGACCTGAAAGGAATCAGAAAGAACAAAGTGCTTATTGCATGATTTTTGAGATTTTTGGAATTTTTTGGATTTTTCACGATTTTTGAATATTTTTGAGATTTTATACGTATTGCAGCTTTACAACAGGATGATATATACAAAAATATACACGGGGGGGGGGACGAAAANGTGGAGAAAAACTCTGGCAAAAATGGGGCTATAAGAGGGGCTGGGGGGGTTAAAGAAGGTCATTTGTGAATAGTGAATAGTGAAATCTAAGCTCTGGAGTGAAAAGATGGCTGAGGAGAGGATGAAGGGGCAGCTTGGGGAGCGTGTGCGGACACACGGGAGGCCCATTGAGCGATCGGTACTAGTGAGTGGGCTATCCTAGACCTTGCATTTATTAATTAGTAATGTCATTTATTGCTTTGGGGGGGTAGAAAGTGCATTAATGGGGGAAAAATGGATTTCAGACCAGAGACGCTGATTCTTGAACCAGCGTCTGTGAGGACGCCGATCCCTAGATCGACATCTTTGGAGACGTCGATCCCTGGATCAGCATCTCCAGAGCTGACGGTGCTGGACCGGCGTCTTCGAAGACATCAGACCCAGACCCGCGTCTTCAAAGACAATGGTCTGCGGGAAAGCACGTCGAAGACGCCGGTGTATGAACCGACATTTTCGGCTGAACCGACATCTGCGCCTAAAAGGGCAAATGCCAAAAAGGAGGGAAAAGGGGAGACCCGTCGGGGGCCGAGGATGGGTCGGCATAAGACCTAGGCATAAGATGCCCCACTTTGGGAAGGGTTAGATTAGGACTAGAAGAACAGGTGATTGACATGGAGGATTTTGAAATTCTTGCAGGAGCAGTTCCCACTATTGGGATTGCGAGAGCATTGGCCTCCCACTATGGAGTTGGAGTCACAGCTGACGGAGGATGAATAGAGACTATTAGCGGTAGTAGAGTTGGACTATGTGCCCCGTTGGCCTACGCTACAGGCATACAATGGGATGATGACCACACTGATCGAGCGGTGGCATAGTGATACCACCAC
Source organism: Thuja plicata (assembly GCA_018584345.1). Classification (NCBI taxonomy): domain Eukaryota; kingdom Viridiplantae; phylum Streptophyta; class Pinopsida; order Cupressales; family Cupressaceae; genus Thuja; species Thuja plicata. The sequence goes on from MU224360.1 coordinate 876,619, forward strand.
CTTTCACTTGCCTACTAGAGAGGTGACCATTACCTTGGAGGACGTCTAGCGGATTCTACGGATACCCATCCAAGGGTTGATTCCTTGATATAGGTTGGAGGATAGCGACCATTATATGGAGGTCGCGTTCAGGCGGCCGATGAGGCAGATCCTGACGTATCAGACTTGGATGCCCTAGCAGCCAGCAGCCAGCAGTCGACAGGAGACTTAGGCGGATAGCCCTCTATATTGCGAGACTGATTGGTGGACGCATGTTAGAAGATCTAGCAGGACATGGTTTTGGTATGGGCTGGTCATGGGCGCTAGCTCAGATGCTGGAGGAGGGGACCTCTTACTGCTGGGGGTATGTTGTCCTAGGATAGCTATACCATGATCTTCACATGGCTGCGTACAGCGAGGCACGCAACTTGGGGACAAGAGTGACCTTACTGTTAGTATGGGCATGGGAGCACATTGTAGTGTTCCAATCGCTGAGGGTTAGGGAGTCACGTCAACCTGGGGAGCCCTATGCCTGCAGATACAGGCTCCCTTTGAGATACACCTCCATTGGCCAGACTGGGTACTAGCGACGACTGTTAGATGAGGTGCAGGTTTTCTGCTGGACCCCATACAGGCTATGCGAGCCATGGGGGGCTATGGACTGGGCAGCAGGGGTGGAGGATGATTTCGAGGATTTTCTATACCTTTCGTACGTTCAGACCGATTGCTTTCTACTAGGGAGGACCATCCACCAGATAGAGAGGTATAGACCGTCCAGGGTCATGCAACAATTTGGGCTGCAACAGGGAGTGGTGGCAGAGGATGCCTTACATCCTCATGTCACTAGGGAGGTAGGGAGATGGGGCAGGTATACAGATGCGCTCACTGCGAGGGCATCCTAGAGGGATATGGTACGGCTAGACTTTGTGGCATGGTGAGACAGCACAGATGCAGGCATGACCCAAGAGTACACAGCATGGTGGGTGGCGCACACACCAATGAGACTAACCAACCTAGCTCAGGTGGCTACTCATGAGCAGCCGATAGGGGACTTGGATGTGGATGACGGTACAAAGATCATGGATTCCCTAGAGACCTTGGCAGCGGGTCAGAAGAGGAGGCTGCAAAGACAGGTGAGACCTCGAACTGAGGCAAAGGTATAGGATCAGGGACCATAGGGGCCCCCACCAGCAAAGGGACAGGATCAGGCACGGGAACCACCAGTGCCACCACAGGTACAGGGGCCACCCGCAGAGTACATAGCACAAGAGACTTATGATACTGTCATCGCAGAGCGAGATGGTCTTCAGACAGAGTGCACCAGACTGCGAGGTTTATTAGACATGGCGGTGGTGTCTGATGCAAGCTTACATGCGAAGATTGCCTGGATACAGGGTTTATTGACGACAGAGACAGCACGGGCCGACAAGGCAGAGGGTGCACTGGACACCTTACAGGGCCGGGTGGACTCAGATGAGTTTTCTATGGTGGACCTGACACAAGACATTGGGGAGATACATACCGAGATAGGTACACTTACAGACCAGTTAGATACGCTGACCCTGCAGATGGAGCATGCAACTGAGCAGATCTCTGCATTGACCTCAAAGAGGGATGCAGCACTGCAACGGGCTGAGGCGTACAGGGCTGAGCATGACATTCCCTGGCAGGCAGCGGTCATAGGTGGGGTCAGATAGGTGGTGGCCGAGGCGTTTGTAGCTCACAGAGATGCGAATGGGGCAGGTAGGGAGGCATCCCATTACAGGGCACTGTACCATCAGCTACTCCCCGAGGGACGGAGCCAAGACTACTTAGAGAGGTCACATTTCTAGAGCACAGTGCGGACTTCTGCGTCACAGGGATCATTGGGGATGCCACCACGTCCACCACCAGGGCAGGGAGGTGGGCCATCACAGCCACCAGCATGATTCCTCAGAGGATCAGATGACACACAGTTTTGCATTTTTGAGATTATACATGTATATTGGCACTGAAGTGCATGTGATGTATTTTATTAACAGACATTGATATATATAGATGATGAGGACTCTATTTATGCTCATGATGTATGATCTATATGATGTGTTGATGCATACTATATGATTACTGACATTTGATGCTTGCAGGATGTGATGTATATAGATGACTTGATTATGTATATATGATGTATGACTTATGCAGAATGGATGATGCTTATATATATATGTGATGTACTGATGTGTGTGGATGCAGGATGTGATGTGTTTTTATGATGTATGCAATATATATGCTGATGTTTTATGAATATGTATAGGAATGCCAGATGAATGATGTTTTAACAATGTAAGACTAAAATGAATCTAAATGAATTAATTATGCAAATGATATATGAATCTAAATGTTGTAAATATGTGAGATGATAAAAATGGATGAATGCAAGATGAATTAAATGGATGAACTATGCAAGATTAACAATGCAAGATAATGAACCTAAAAGGGATTAACAATGCAAGACAATGCAAGATGATAAAATGAATCTAACAATGCAAGATGGATTAACAATGCAAGACAATGAATCTAAAATGAATCTAACAATGCAAGATGGATTAACAATGCAAGATAATGAACCTAAAATGGATTAACAATGCAAGATGATAAAATGAATCTAACAATGCAAGATGATAAAATGAATCTAACAATGCAAGATGATAAAATGAATCTAACAATGCAAGACAATGCAAGATGATAAAATGAATCTAACAATGCAAGCTAAATAATGGATTAAAATGATACTAACTATTGACATGATGATTAATGCAATGTAATGAACAATATGACCTGAATGATGAATCTAATGCAATCTAATGAATCTAAAATGATGAATGATGTAACCAAATTGTAATGAACGATGATAGATACAATAATGATACTAGAGGTAATGGATGAAATGGATGCAATGGGTGCAAATGGGACTCACCTATATTTCTATTTTTTTTTGGTCACAATCAACTGATAAACCAGACAGGTGGACTATGGAGGATCGGGTATGGAATGTTAGCAGGATGACGACTCAGGATGTTACCATGATGGTGGGAAGATGGAGTGCATTACGAATGTACAAGGATCAAACTGAGCGATTAATTACAAGTGATTAGTTACAGCGATTACGTGCAAAGGTTGCTACCAAAATTTGATCGGATCATGTTACTTGTCTCGATGCGTGTGATAGGTGTGTGTGCTGATTGATTAGTTTCAAGATGAAAGATACATCCTGTGAGAACCTAAAGATGATGATGATCTAGTTTTAAGTTGATGAGAGGAAGGATACATCCTCAAGACTCATTTCCAAAAAGATGGGACTTACCAAGTGGATTGATCAAATGCGCACTACAAGCAAACTATAGAACCAACGTAGGATCTTACAAGGAGCAACTTAGGACACGAGAAATATACAGGACTGACGCTCATGGCTTTGGATAGTACAATGTATAGACAATAATATACAAGATTATGTGTACAAAAGCTCAGGATACGAGATAGGAAGATCACTACGGACTAGTGCGTATGATATACGAACACCCAGGGAATATAGGAAATGTAGAGATTAGTGGAAATGTGGTACTGGTGATGGAAGGAAATGAGATTTTGATAGATAATGGAATGGTCCACTATGTGTGACACCTATTTTCAGGTTTTTATCACGCATACTTGTTCAAGGCACCCGATTGCCAAGTTTTCACCATTGGACAAAGGTTCTCTCTTTATTTTTCTTTTTGATTTCTTTGGATCTTTTTTTTTTTTTTTATTGCCCAAGTGCCTGTTTACATGTTTTCACTGGGACAACTATTTTTTCAGCTTCATTTTTCTGCTTTTTAGAGATTTTTTTCAGGACTGTTTTACATTATTTTTGTGCTTTCTTTAGGACTTTTTACACTTTTTATGGATTTTCCCAGATAACCGGAATGAACAACCAGCCATCAGGCATAGAAGCACCTAAGATGAATGATGTTGATAGGATCATTCAATGGTTCTCCTTCTGGGGTGGAGATTTTATATGCCCCAGAACTGAAGCATGCAATGACAACATATGGGCCTTTCCAGGTGACTTCAAACTTGCCTTTCTTTTCCCAATCAGTACCCACTTTCTAATTTTCTTTTAGCACAAGGTCCCCTACCTAGAACTGGTGTGGGTGGACCTTCTTGTTATAGTTCCGCTTGAGTCAATTCTGGTAAACAATCAAGTGATCATAAGCTTGCTAGCGCTTTTCATCTAGGAGATCCAGCTGTGTGAGTCGTGCTACCCGGTAATATTCATCCTTAATCATGCCTCTTAGTGATACTCGTAGAGAAGGTAGTTCGACCTCAATTGGTAAGACTACTTTAGCACTGTAGACTAGGGAGTAGGGAGTAGTGCTAGTAGGATTACGGTAGGAGGTGCGATATGCCTAGAGGGCAAGATTGATCTGGAGATGCCAGTCATGACCAGTATCATTGACAACTTTCTTGAGGATTTTGAGAATGGTTTCATTAGTTGCCTCGGCTTGGTCGTTACCTTGCGGGAAATATGGACTGGAGAAATGGTGATGGATATGGAGGTGAGCACAGAGATCACTGACGTGTTAATTTTCAAATGGTGTACCATGATTTGTGAAGATGGTGGAGGGTATGCCAAAGCGGAAAATGATGTGATAGAGGATGAATTTGGATATCTGGACACCTGTAGTGAGTGTGAGCGGAATTGCTTCGACCCACTTTGTAAAGTAATTCGTAGCTGTGATTATGTACTTGTGGCATTCAGAGGAGAGGGGAGTAATCTTACCGAGGTCAAAACCCCAACAAGAGAATGGCCAAGGAGGTGCAATAGGTCTGAGGTCCTGAGCAGGAGCATGGATCAAATTAGCATGATGTTGACAAGGTAGGCACTTTTTGACGAACTCACAAGCATCATGTTCCATTGTAGGCCAATAGTACCCTATACATAGAAGTTGTTTGGCTAGGACCATGCCACTCGTGTGGGCACCACAGATTCTAGCATGTACCTCTTGTAAAGCCTGGGCAGCTTTGTTTTCATCTAAACATCTGGAGAGTACATTGTGATAGCCTCGACGATAAAGGGTATTGGCTATGAGGATGTAACTGGATGCTCTGTAGATAAAGTTTTGGCATTGGTTTGTGGTGAGATGAGGAGATATGATACCATTTTGTAAGTAAGCTTGGATATCGTGGTACCACGGGGACTGGGGACCAACCAAGACACATATGCGATTTGATTCATCGTTCTCATAAGTGGGAGCATGTAGTTGCTCAACTAAGAATTTGTATTGCGTAGACTCATGGGGAATCTCGAGAAGGGAGCCAATTGTGGCCATGGCATCAGCAGCTTTGTTTTGTAAACATGGTACTTGTGTTATCTGCAAGTGGAGGAAGTGTTCTTTCAGCTTGTCAACCATCTTCTTATATGGCGTCAATTTGTCATCTTTGGTTTGGTACTCATCCAAGACTTGTTTGATGATGAGTTGGGAGTCACCAAAGACCCCGATATCTGTGATGTTCCATTCTATGGCCATGCAGAGTCCTGCAATTAACGCTTCATATTCTACAATGTTGTTTGTGCAGGGAAATCCCAATTTGAATGACATGGGTATGTAGTCACCTTGAGGTGTGAAAAAAAGTATTCATGCCCTTGCGCCATGAGTTGTGTAGGACCCATCAAAGTAGAGTTTCCATGTTGGTTGTTCTTGTATCATGTACAAATGCTCATATGGAAATTCTATGACCAAAGGATATGCATCTACCAATGGTGCTTCGGCTAGCTGATCGGCAATGACTTGCCCTTTACTGGCTTTTCTGTCGACATACTAAATATCAAATTCACTTAGCAACATAACCCATTTTTCCATTCAACCTGTAAGTGTATTCCTGGAGAGTAGGTACTTGAGAGGATCCACATTTGAAATGAGCTTGGTTGTGTGACTAAGCATGTAGTGGCGGATTTTTTGAGTGGCGAAGACCACTGCCAGACATGCTTTTTCCATAGGAGAATAATTGAGCTCATAACCCACTAAGGTTCGACTGATATAATAAATGGCTCTTTCTTTGCCTTCGTCATTCAATTGAGTGAAGAGTGCCCCCAGTGCTGTGGTAGTAGCAGAAATGTATAGGATGAGTGGTCGACCAAGTACAGGTGGTACCAAGATGGGTGGATTAGCCAAGTATTCTTTGATTTTGTCAAAACTCTTCTAACATTGAGGATCCCACTTAAATGTGTTATCTTTGCGCAGGAGATGAGTGAATGGTTGGCACTTGTCTGCTAGTTGAGAAATGAAACAACGCACCGATTGTAGCTTTCCTTGGAGGCTGCGTAGCTATCGGAGTGTTTTTGGTGGAGTCATCTCTATGATAGCTTGTACTTTCTTTGGATCAATTTCAATGCCTCATCTGGATACAATAAACCCTAGGAGTTTCCCTGATGTGACTCCAAAGATACATTTCTTAGGGTTGAGCATTAAGTAGTAGTGCCCAATTCTGTCAAAGATACATTCCAGAACATCTAGGTGATCTTCCCTTTTTATTGATTTTGCCAAGATATCGTCCACATAGTCTTCAAGGATCTTGTGAATCATGTCGTGAAAAATGACAGTCATGGCTCTTTGATAGGTTGCCCCTGCGTTCTTTAATCCAAAAGGCATCATATTATAGTAGAAGGTGCCCCAAGGGGTTGTGAATGTTGTCTTATGTTGATCTTCTTCTGCAATGTGGATCTGATTATATCTAGAAAAGCTTTCCATGAGTGACAACATCTCATGTCTATGTTTCGCAAGGGGAAATCATCCTTGGGACATGCCTTATTGAGATCTCTAAAATCTGTACATATCCTGATTGATTTATCAGGCTTAGAAATAGGCACCATATTAGAAATCTAGTCAAAATAGTCAATGGGGCGGATGATCTTGGTGTGGAGTATTTTTTCTAGCTCTGCTTTGACAAGTAGTGCCACTTTAGGGTGCATCTTTCTGAGCTTTTTCTTGACAGGTTTGATGTTTGGGTCCACTGCTAGATCGTGAACCACCAAGTTGGGACCTAACCCCGGCATGTGGGAGTAAGACCATGCGAACTTGTTGATGGATTCCTTTAATAAAGTGAAAAGATCACTTTCTTCTGCTTCAGTTAGAGATGTAGCTATGTATGTAATGGCGGGATTTTCTTTGGTACCCAGGTTGACAGGTTTTGCTTCTTCAATGAGAATTGATGACTGTTCAGGCTTATAATCTCGGATAAGAGGAAGAGGAGAATCTTCATCCTCTGGCACCTCAGAGAGGTTTTTACCAGGGGTTACACCCTTTGTTTTTACTTTTTTATGATCAGATAGCGCCCCAGAGGGGTTTTCGCTAGGGGGTCAATTTTTCTCTTTTTTATTTTTGTTTTTTGTGTCATTTTTGCGGCTAAAGTTCTCCTCTTCCCCAAAGTATGCCTTTGGGTCCAGTTTGTAGACATATGCTAAGTCTTGCCCCCAGTCATTGCTTTGCTCAATTGCTCCCATAAAGCTTAGGAGCGCATCCTCACTTTGGAACTCGTCAACGTGTACGACACTTGGTTGGTCCCAATCTATGAGTTCAGGATGGCGGAGGGGGAGGTCAATGAATGGAAATTTGTTGTAGGACAACATTGCCTAGGAAGGTTTCACCATCGAAAACATCGTCATAAGCTCTCACAACTTTCTCTTCCGGGATATCTTTGATGTCAACGATTTTGCCTAGGGATGGACAAGAGGAATAGTTGATGAACTCGTTGGTGCCCCCAGTCATGTCAGAGCCCATGCCAAGGCCCAGGTGCTTTTCTAGTTGGGTAGGTACAATAGGATCTTTCATTCCTTTCTCTTCATAACCAAGGCCACCTCCTTGGTTTTTCCATTTTTCTGTCACCAGTTTGTGCGTTGCGAGGTACTTATCCTTGAAGTAATTGAGGTGACTTGTGTCCTTGGGTGGTGGATCTTTATATATCCATTGGTTGATGTTTGGTGCCATTTCCTGGCCAGTCAAAGTACCTTGTGATATAAAAGTGGTGGAACCAAATTGTAGTACCTTGGTTGTCTATGATTCTGTTTTGCTTAGATTAGGCTGGCAACCTTGAGTGTGAGGATCAATTGGTAGTGCTCCAACTGCGAAGGCATCAGATAAAGTGTACTCACCACAACCTTTGTTGTTAATCTTGACCATGGACAAGGTGGAGGAGAGGATTTTTTCTGCGTCTGAATGGGTTCGAGATGAGCTGGTGATAGAGGTGCCAATATCAATCCCGGGATAGTGATTGGAATGTGGAAAGGATGTCTCCAACACATTGCAGTATGCGAAGGGCTTGGGATCTATGCAGATGGTGATCTCAGTGCCTTTATATGGGAACTTGATGCACTAATGGTAGGTGGATGGGACGGCTTGCATAGAATGAATCCATGGGCGTCCGACGAGGATGGTGAAGGGAAGGTCAAGATCAACAACATGACATAATGTATCCTGGATAACTGGGCCCACTTGAATGGGCAATGATATGGTGCCTTCAAAAGTATGCTCCATATTGTCATATGCTTTTATTGTGATGACATCATTTGTTATATCAGCCTTAGTACAACCCAACTGTTTTATAAATTTTAGAGTACATAGATTTAGGGCCGATCCATTATCTATCATGACCCGTTTGATGGAAAAATATTTAACCATGACAGCGATACGGAGTGGGAGATTATGATCAGTTTCTTCGGAGGGTACATTTGTTGGTCTAAAGGAGACTCCACAAGATGTAGACAAGTTTCCAACAAGGTTTTGGAATTCAATGAGGTTGATGTCACTGGGAGCACGGGATTCTTGCAAGGCTTTGTTGAGGATCTCTTGATAAGTGGGTGATGTGCGGAGAAGATCCAGGATGGAAATTTGAGCTGGGGTATTCCCTAGGTGTTCCAAAATGTTGTATTGGGTCCCAGCAGATGGGGTGGGACCAACAGCTGCAACCGTTATCCTACCAGTACGAGTGGTGATTGCACATTGGTTATCGGTACCTTTGACATGGGTGACATTGACGGAGGACTGGACTTGGGATATGCAGCCGATGAGATTATCATAGTTGATATATGCATTGGTATAATCTTTTCTATTGGCATTTTCCACTTGTTTACCCTTTCCTTGGTTAGAGGACTGAGTAGGATTGCCTGGACCTAAACCGGAAGTGTGTCTAGGGAATTCATTTTGATAAATTTTAAGGCCTGTGTTTGGCGATGATTGGGCAGGAGAATCCACTTTGATCTCCTTGTGATCAATGAGATCCTAGATATAGTGTTTTAGCTTTGTGCATTTAAGCATGGTGTGTCCCTTAACATGATGGTATTCACAGTACTCGTTGTCTTTATACCAAGCTGGCTTAGGAGTTGAGTCATCAAATGCCTGTGTTTTAGGATACACAACTTGGTTAGCTTGGACCAGCTTGCAGAAGATAACGTCTATAGGTTCACCTAAAGGGGTAAATGTGCATTGTAGCACATTCAAAGTGCGAGGTATTTGTTGTCCATGCGGGATTGAGATAGCATTTGTTTGATTCATAGGACCTTGGTAGTTATGTTGATATGACGTCCCTGGAGGAGGATAGATAGGTGCACCTTGAGGGTGCATGTTTTGCTGATATGTTGGTTGAGGATACATGGGATTGGGTTATTGATACATGGGAGGAGGTTGAGGGTACATTGGTGGTGCTTGCTGATAAGTCTGGGTAGGTGCATTAGGACTAGCTACCACAACTTGAACATGTTTGGTGTCAGTGGCTCCATCTGTTACCGTGTTTTTGTTCTTGTTCCAGTATCACGATCGATCATTGTTATGTTTGTCAGGCTGGGATTATTTGTAGTTCTTAATGGTACCTTCTTCCATGAGACCTCGTTCAAGGTCCATACCCTTAATTCTGATATCGTGATAAGTTTGTATATAGTTCATGCGCATGTGATAGGCAAGCTTAGGATGAAGGTTGTTAATGAAGATTTTGATAAGATGCTACTCTGGGAGTTGGTAATACAACCTTGTAGTAATCCCTTGCCAGCGCTAAAGATAATCAACCAGGCTTTCTCCTCCCTTTTGTTTGGAATTGCATAGGTCAAGGAGTGAGAGTTCATTTTCGACATTATGTGTGTATTGGACCACAAACTTTTCAGATAATTCCGTGAAAGTAGAGACTGTGTCGTAAGGGATTTTGTAGAACCATTCAAGAGCGGTGCCTCCCAAGCTTTTGGGAAATAGTCTCATGAGGAAGTTATCGCTATAGGCCACTTCTTGACAGGCCATGTAGAATTCTTTCATGTGACTCACAAGATCACCCTTCCCCCGATATTTATCAAATTTTGGGGTTTCAAAGTGCTCGGGGAAGGGTATAGCAGTGATGGATCGGTCAAACGGATAAGGACACACTTCCTCGAACTTGAATGTTTTAGCTTATGTCCCAACTTTTAGCTCTTTGAGGGCATTCTTCATTTCCTCTCATTCATGATTGATTTGCGGGGGAGGATTGTTGATTGTGATTGCAGTATTTCCTTGAACCTGATATGGATCGAATTGCAAAAATGGAGGGTTCTATGGGGGATATTGTGGTGTTTGGTAGGGTGGTTGCTGGTCAACATATACAGGTTATTGTGGTGGAAGTTGTGGTTGAGTGGAATACTGCAGTGGAGGAGGTGTTGGCGCTTGATAAGATTGTTGCAACTGCTGAAAATATGCTTGTATTTGTTGCGACGTTGGATAGGCGGGATGAGTTTGTTGCATACCTGTATAGGATGGAGGATAAGTGTTTTGCGGCGGAATGCCCCCAATGAGAGCTTGTTGTGGAGGGGGAATTGTTTGTGATGTAGCGGAAGATGGCATGGATATGTAATTGGTGGAATGAGTTTGTTGCTGTTGCACAGGTTGGATAAAAGGGTTAGCAAACTGTTGCAGTGGTTGTACCATGAGGGGATTTTCCCCCTGCGTTTGTGGTTGTGGCTGCTATATAGTTTGGAGAGTGGGATGTGCAGCTGCGAAGGGGTTGATTGGTTGTTTTTGTGCTTGGGATGTGAATGGATTAGTGATTTGTTGTTGTTGGATAGGTTGTTGTTGTTGCTGCTGTTGGATAGGTTGTTGTTGCTATTATTGTTGGATAGGTTGTTGTTGTTGTTGGATAGGTTGGAAGGGAATTTGTGCTACGACGAAGGGATTCATGGATGGTTGTAGTATGGGGGGATTTGGGTTGAACAACATTTGAGGTGGAACTACTGGCATTTGTTGTGATTGTGTTGTTGGTGGAGCGGGAAAAGTGGACCCTTGCGGGAATAAGGGTTGGTTATATGCGTTGGTAGGTGGCATGCCTATGGTGAAGAAAGGTGGAATAGGCATGGAGACTTGGGTGCTTTGATGTTGTGAACTGGTTGTAGTACTTTGGACGGGTTGAGCAGGAATGGGTAGAATGGTGGTTTGATGTGTGCTAACTGGTGGTGGTGGAAAGTTTGCAACAAATGTTGGGATTGCTTGCGAAAGAGGAGTGACTGTGGTTTGCGGAGGTGCTTTCATAGTGATAGGGGGTATTGCTTGTGCTGCTGATGTGGCATCAAGAGGTGGGGCTCCCGTGGTAGGTGAAGGTGTTTTGTGTATAATGGAAGGTGGAATGGAGGGATGAACTACTTGCGCGAGAAGAGTTCCCACTTGTAGGTCTCGTTGAAGTGGATCAAAAACTTCATTTCTCGTGGGATAAGGATGTTCCCCTAGAAGTGCCATAGGTCATGTGACAAGTGTGGGTATAATCCAAGGTGGAAGTTGAAGTCCTTGTTGTTGGATGTCTAAGAGTACCTGGTTATTTTTACGTCCACTCATGGTATATACCATGTGGACAAGCGCTGGATGGTTGATAAATGTTTCCACGGTACTTAGAGTGGGAGTTTCATTAGTGTCTACCTAGATGTGTTTGATTTGATCATTGGGTTGAGGCACATAAGTGACCATGGTGTTGGTATTGTCAGTCGTAGGATTAGATGAGCTAGCAACAAGATTAGGATCCATGTTCTTCCTCTTCTTAGTGGCTCGTGTGATAGGTGGCATAAAATGGTTATCCTAAGGGAATATGAGATGCAAGATGTATGCAAGGATGCACCTAGGAAACTAAGTATGATGATACTAGGATTATGATGTGATTCTACGAATTAAGGATGACTTGATGTATGCAAGGATAAAGGGTTGCTTTCCCTAGTGTAGGATCAAGTGGATATGAATGTCTACCTAAGACAGACTTGTGGTCTTTGGCGGACGAGATTCTTTGTTAATGTGAACCAACCTTTTGATCAAGGTGATGAGGTTGCAAAAGACAAAGAGGATTATCCTAAACAATGCTTAGTTTAAGGACATTCAAGGATGGGGTTTGATTAAGATGTAGGTTTTTAGCAACTCAAAAAGGTATGCACTACCAAGTGATGGGTGTGATCAAGGATGCTTTAGATGATGATTAGGATGATGCTAGGCTGATTAGGACTGATTTGATTAATGCAAGATCATGCTAGGATGAGTGTGTGATGTGTTCCTAAAGATGACAACCTAAGTGAGGTCCTAAAAATGCAAGCTAAGTGAGCTTAAGAAGAGGAGAACTTGTGTTTGTTGTGGTAAACCGACTAGTCATATTGTTCAACTCCAACAAAAGAAGAATTTAGACGATATTTGACCATGAAACGAGAAACCTTGTTGTTGTAGATCACTTTCTCCAATTGTTCTCGCTTATGGATTTCTTGCTTGACAGAATCGATAATGTGTTGGTACTTGGTAGCCTCTCAGGTTGTGTTTTTATGTTCTCTTTGCACAGGTGGTAACAGGGTTTTCACCTTCTTATGCTTCTTGGAATCGGTCATGTCCTATAAGTAGATCTGATCTTGGATGAATAGTTGGAGGTTTTTAGGACATATCTCATAAAAGACTGAATTTTTGCAAAAGGATGTTGTCTTGATAATCTGTCAAAAACTTGGTTTTGTTCTGATTTCTCAATAGATTTGTTCCATGGCAAGAACCAATTTCAACATAGTCAAAGCAGAAAATAACAAGCATGTGTCTAAAAATAATCTAACAAGGGACAAAGCAACCTTGACAGATACAAGCACGTGACAAATTTAAATGTTGGATATTGTCTGTGTTTTGGATTTGTCAAATGTTCTTCAAGCACAAAATCTACCTAAGGAATTGGCATAGCATGAAAATACTTGCTCATAAGCTTAGGCACACACACAAGAGCTAATCAGAATATGGTCGTCACTAACCACATAATGGCTCTAGTCATGATGTCATATTATCCGGTTCCAAGCACTCAGGGTGGCACGAATGTACGAGTGATCTTGGGGAAGTTACTATCTTCCTTGCACAAGCATTATCACCTTTCAGGGGTGTTCTGGGTAGCTTCTAAGCCTAGAGTGTTTAGTATGGGTCTCTGTTCGATTGTATCCTCTATGTCCATGCAAGCACGATTCAGGTGTATAGCCCCATAGAGCGTCTTGACACAAGTGGTCACGTAAATGTGATTAAGACCGCGAGGCCGCACTTAAGTTAGATGAGAGCCAGGTACAAGCTCAAATGCCAACCGACTCCCAAGGCTTTGACCCCAAGGAGTAAATTTGATTAACATGAATTAGAGTGGTGTGGCTTACACCTTGTTCTCACGTGGGTCGTTCCTGGGAGATTTTTTCCTCAACTGGCAGGCCCATCTAAGGGATTCATAGTAACCTGGATTGGCAAAAAAAGGAGTCTGGATTTTTTATTTTCCCACAAGGGGAAAAGAGCATAATATCCTATCCAATATCATTTTCTCCACAAGCACTCAAGACACGCTTTGTTCTTTCCAAAAGATTCGATTGTTTAACACTAAGTAAGTGTGTCTAGGTTTTTTATCTTCCCAAAAGGGAAGAGAGCATAATCCCCTAACACTCACTTAGGATTAAGCAAAAAAATCTAACTAATTAGTCTAGGTGCCTAAAAAAAATTAATACAAACACGATCATTTGGTTGATGTAGATCCGAGGCAACCTACAAGACAAATATGAGTAGTTTCTAAGTTTTTGTGTCTTTGACAAGTGGTGTTGCAAAACAATCGGTTAGTAGTGTCAAGTTTGGCCTTTGGAAAGCGTTAAAAACACAAGAAACACTTAACACTTGTTAGCATATGATAAATCAAACTTTGACAAAGCGCAAACGTCGGTTCAGGGCGCAGACGCCGATTCTGGGTTTTTTCTTAAAAAAAGACAGAAAGTAGAAAATTCTCCAAAAAACACAGAAAACTAGAAAAATAGCTATGCCAGTCGGAGACGTCAGTTTACAGATCACAGACACCGATGCAGGGCACAAATGCTAATTTGTGAGTTGCAGACGCTGATTCATGAACCAATGTTTACGAAGCCACTGATTTACCTGTAAACATAAAAAGACAGCAAATAAATGTCACTTTTCTTCTTTCTAGTCTTTAGTTAGATCAAATTTAGCTATTTAGAGAGTATTAACACAACTTAAAAGCTAGTGTTCTTTCAACCATTATCAAAATATATTCTCCCTAATGAAAATTTAGCATAACCTCTACTTGTAAAATGAATCTCTGCTAAAAAATAGAATGATAATATGCCAAAAACCAGTAGGAAAACCAGAAATCTTGAAAAGTCAAAAGGTTGTGTTTTCAAAGTCTTAAACTAGCTCTTCCAGGCAGAGACGTCGGTTTAGAGTGGAGACACTAGTTCAGCGCAGACATCGAACGACAGTTCAGTGAGAACTGGTGTTTGTGCAGACGCCTCTGTGTGAAATGAAGACGCCGATTCACGTTCTGGGCGAAATTTGAAGAGAATTAAGATAAGAAGTTAGAAATTTTAGGGACGTGGGTCCCATCGGGCGTGCCAGAATGTGTATAAGGAGTTCTTCAATCTGTTGGGAGCAAGCTCAAACATATAAACATTAGCGGGTTAGCACATAAATCATTTCAAAATCATGTGAAAGATCAAGCAAGCAATAAAGAACACCAAATAACATCAGATTAAGCTAAAAATAAGTAAATAAATGCACCCTATTTTACTCATTTTGATTTGATTTTTTAGATGGATGTGGGTGTGATCTCTCAAACACACAAATGCTATGGATTCCAATGCAATGCAAGATTATTAAAACAAGAAGAAATATTCAAGAGCTAGTTATGAAGAACTAGTCTCAAATCTTCTTCAAGAAGATGATATCCTAAGCTAGCTATGAAGATGATATGCAAGACAATTGCAATGAACTATGATTCATTAACCATTAGCCTAGAATATAATTTCTAGATGATTTAAGCATGGAAAGCATGAAACTAGCAACTAAGAACATTAGCATGGAAATAACTATGAATTCTAAAGCAATTCTAGCATGATAACAATGCAAATTAAGAGATGAAAATATGAGAGGAGAAGGCCTCTATTTATAGAGTTTTTGGAGAGAGGAAGAGGCTTGAATGAAGTGGCACCTATGTGGCATCCACATAAGAGCCACATGGGAGACACGTAGACTTGAAAAGATGGCCAATTTTGAGTCAAAATTGGCACTAATATTCAGTAGCTCAATATTTCAAAAGAGGAGACAAAGTTGTAAGAGGGAATTAAAGAGGAACTGGTGCCCATTTTGGAGAGAATTTCCCCATGTGGGTGAGCATTCCATTAGCCTTAAAAAGGTTAGGAATCACCCATTAAGCATGGTTAAAGGACAGTTAGGTGTGGAAGCATACTTAGGAAATGAGGTGATGGGAGTAGGGTAGGAATAGGGTAGGCTTTAGGGTAGGATTAATAGGTTCCTAGCTAGGGTTTAGATTATAATCCAAATTAAATTTGAATAAATCATGCTTTAGAAGAATTAGGAATATGGAGGATTTAATAAATATAAATTTATTAAAAGGGGATTTTGTGGAGGCAAATGTATTTAAATGAAATACATTAGAATAGTATTTAAACTATTGATAAATGAAACTATTTAATTGATTGAATTAAATAGTTAGAGGAATAATAGGGAGAATAATATTAATATTTTTGGACGTCTACAATTTCAATTTAACCATTGGATCAGAAAGTCTCTTAACTGAGCAAGACTTAACAATCCTTTATATATTAAGATACATCCTAAGGAGTATCAAAAGGTTTGGTCATGAAGATAGCATAGAGATGCTGGATATCAAGTGACAAACTACACTGGGTTTTGGTCACAAAGATAGCATAGAGATGTCAAATATCAAGTGACAAACTATTCTATTTAAATCCTCTAACAAGGTCACACCTAACAACGTGTTTCAAACCTTTAACAGGGTTGGCTCTTCACCGAGCTCACTTCAGAAGAGTGAAAATTTGGGTTACCCATCTGATAAGGCTAAATTATTGCCTTTGTTTTGTATAATTTTAATACTCTGTTCTAGTTTTTGTTAAAACATTTGAGAGCCTAGCGAGTCAAAACTTGTGATAAAAGTCCAGATAAAACTGTTAAACCATGGGTAGATGTTTTTGACATACTTTGCTAATATTATGCATATAATGCAGTATTTCATAAAACCATCAGAATATATGTTCTAACATCTGGATATTTAATTTGATTAAGCTTGTTGCATGAATATTTCCATGTCATAACTAACTTGGCAGGAGAGAAGCGGCTAGAGAGTGGTCAACAGTATTCAAAGAAGACCATTGAAGACCAGCTATGGTGGAGTGATCATTACAGCACTAGGAAAACATGGCTGCTACAATAGAGCCATTATTCTAGGACACGGGGGTGTAGCGCACCTATATTCCCTCTGCACTTAGTGCATTGAATTGGTCATCTAAGTTTCATTACCCACACCGCTGGTTGTTGTATTTCCATATTCTTCTCCGGCATGTTTCCAGCAAGATGGTTTTCCTTTCTATTTTGAAATAATGTTCGATCCTCTATATATAGGGATTGGACCAATAGTTTGAAGGGAGAGAGAAATCAGAGAAAAGGTTTTGGAAGTACACTGTTGTATTTTCCCAGCAATCTATTTCAAGTTCCATGTCTTGTTTTTATGTAATGAGTTTTTGAAACGCAATGAAATAGTTCTTGGTTTACATTTTGTGTTCATAGTTTAGCAAAAACTGACCAAGGGGGCCCACTTGGGAGGTGGAATAGGTTAGAATAGAATAGATTTCATTTCCAACATTTCCAAGTATTTCCAGTATTTCAGATAGAAGTTACAATTTCTTCCTGCAGCATTGCAACTTGTGAGTGTTCCTGCAGCATTTGCAAGAATAGTTATAATGGATGTTTTAGGTTGAAATCTTAGGTTTCAGTAAAATTGAAATTTCTAGCATTTATTCTAGTAAGAAGATAAATGAATTTTTTTTCCTGCAGCGCTAGTGTAGGTTTCTTTTATGCATTTTTACCTTCCTGCAGCATAAGCATAATGACTCCTTAAGGAACCTAGTGCACATACCATGCCGACCATTTCAAGTATACGTCCCTGGGTTGACAAGTTAAATG